>CM035849.1:49287771-49845271 GCA_020510985.1 Pholidichthys leucotaenia | reverse complement strand
CGGAGCATTGTAGCTAGATGGAATAATATGTAAATATATAAACACACACAGTGTGGAGCATTGTTGCTAGATGGAATAAATATATAAATATATAAACACACACAGTGCAGAGCATTGCAGCTAGGTGGAATGAAACAGCACAACCGTCTACTTAGTTATTCTACATGGTATGATTATGTACCCATACATATTCTCACCCTCCATAGCGACCGGTATTTTCCTAGTTGTATACCGGAGGGGACCATTGTGTAAGTCTATTGCATCTTTTGCATTCAATACTATTAGGTTGTCACGTCTTTTTGCTATCTCTGCGAGCAGCCCTGCTTAGGTTGTACAGTCTGACAGCCGTAGGTAGGAAGGACCTGCGAAACCTCTCAGCTGTGCACCTAGGATGATGTTGTCTGCTGCTAAATGAGCTCCTCAGTGCATTCAGTATGTCCTGCATAGGGTGGAACTCGGACTCCAGCAGAGATGACAGTTTAGCCACCATCCTTCTCTCT
Organism: Pholidichthys leucotaenia; assembly: GCA_020510985.1. Taxonomy (NCBI): domain Eukaryota; kingdom Metazoa; phylum Chordata; class Actinopteri; order Cichliformes; family Pholidichthyidae; genus Pholidichthys; species Pholidichthys leucotaenia. Next base: position 49,844,771 of record CM035849.1, on the reverse strand, counting down.
CCCATCTACTCCACTAGGTCAAGGCGCTTCCCCAGGACAGAGCTAGCTTTCTTGATCAATTTGTTCAGTCTCTTCCTATCGGCTGCTGTAATGCCACTGCCCCAGGAGACCACTCCAAAAGTGATAGCTGATGCCACCACCGTGTCAAAGAATGTCTTCAGCAGCGCCCCTTGTACACCAAAAGACCTGAGTCTCCTCAGTAGGAACAGCCTGCGCTGTCCCTTCTTGTAGAGCGCGTCAGTATTGTGTGACCAGTCTAGTTTATTGTTCAGATGAACACCCAGGTACTTGTAGGATGTCACCATCTCGATGTCTGTTCCCTGTATATTTACTGGTGCTGTGAGGGGTTGTCCTTGCCTGCGGCAGTCCACCACCAGCTCCTTAGTTTTCCTCGCGTTGATCTGGAGGCAGTTCCGATGGCACCAGTCCACGAAGTCCTGGAAAAGCCCTCTGTACTCAGCTTCATCTCCGTTGGAGATGAGGCCAACGATCGCAGAGTCGTCAGAGAACTTTTGTAGATGGCAGTGTGTTGTGTTGTGTGAGAAGTCCGCAGTATAAAGGGTGAACAGGAAGGGTGCCAAAACTGTTCCTTGGGGGGCCCCCGTGCTACCGATGATCGTGTTGGACACACAGTCCCGGGTTCTCACAAACTGAGGCCAGTTTGTGAGGTAGTCCAGGATCCATGATGACAGGTGCTGGTCCACATCTGCGCACAGCAGCTTGTCCTTCAGGATCATCGGTTGGATGGTGTTGAAAGCACTGGAGAAGTCAAAGAACATGATCCTCACCGCATTCCCGGGCTTCTCCAGGTGGGACAGAGAACGGTGAAGGAGGAAGATCACCGCATCCTCCACCCCAATGCCATGCTGGTAGGCGAACTGGAGTGGATCTATCGCTGGTCCCACCAGGGGGCGGAGGTGAGCAAGGAGCAGTCTCTCCAGGGTCTTCATCATGTGGGACGTCAAGGCCACTGGTCTGTAGCTGTTCAGATCTTTGGGGTGGGAAGTCTTTAGTACAGGTACCACACAAGATGTTTTCCACAGCTGTGGTACCCTCCCCAGCTTCAGGCTCAGATTGAAGATGTACTCCACAATCCCACACAGCTGGTCTGCACAGGACTTGAGGAGCTTTGCACTGATGCCGTCCGGTCCCGACGCCTTCCTCGCCTTGAACTTCCTCAGCTCCGTCCTCACCTGGGTCTTAGTGAGGGTCAGGTTGGGGGGCTGTGTGTTGGGAGTGGGGGGGTGTTGGTGGAGTGGGGAGTGGGCAGCAGGACTTGATGTCTTTAGAGGCAGCAGTGGTTGTTGTGCAGTCAGGGGGGAGGGCGGTTGGTCAAACCTATAGAAAAACAGATTCAGATTGTTCGCCCACTCCCTGCCCCCTGTGGCCTGGGGGGAGGTATTCTGAAGCCCAGAGATGGTTTTAAGGTTTCTCCAGACCCCGCTGATGTCGCTCTGTTAAGATAAGATAAGCCTTTGTTAGTCCCACAATGGGGAAATTCCAGGATTGCAACAGCACAGGGATAGCAACACTCAGAGCAACAATCAGAAGGCAAGAAAAAACAAGAGCAGCTAGTATACATATGTACATATTACTATATATATATATATATATATATATATATATATATATATATATATATATATATATATATATATATATATATACAGTATATACGTATATATATACACTACTGTTCAAAAGTTTGGGGTCACTTAGAAATTTCCTTATTTTTGAAAGAAAAGCACTTTTTTTCAATGAAGATTACTTTAAACTAATCAGAAATACACTCTATACATTGCTAATGTGATAAATGACTATTCTAGCTGCAAATGTCTGGTTTTTGGTGCAATATCTAGATAGGTGTATAGAGGCCCATTTCCAGCAACTATCACTCCAGTGTTCTAATGGTACAATGTGTTTGCTCATTGCATCAGAAGGCTAATGGATGATTAGAAAACCCTTGTGCAATCATGTTAGGTCTGCAATGCTGTAATTGCTGCAAATGGAGGATTCTTTGACGAAAGCAAAGTTTGAAGGAAAAAATTATTATTTCAAATACAAATCATTATTTCTAACCTTGCCAATGTCTTGACTATATTTTCTATTCATTTTACAACTCATGGTGGAAAATAAGTGTGACTTTTCATGGAAAACACAAAATAATTGTCTGGGTGACCCCAAACTTTTGAACGGTAGTGTATATATATATATATATATATATATATACTGTATATATAGACACACAGTGCAGAGCATTGTAGCTGGATGGAATAAATATATGAGTATATAAACAGACAGTGCGGAGCATTGTAGCTAGATGGAATAAATATGTAGATATATAAACACACACAGTACGGAGCATTGCAGCTAGATGGAATAGATATGTAAATATATAAACACACACAGTGCGGAGCATTGTAGCTAGATGGAATAATATGTAGATATATAAACACACCCAGTGCGGTGCATTGTAGCTAGATGGAATAAATATGTAAGTATATAAACACACACAGTGTAGAGCATTGTTGCTAGATGGGATGAAACAGCACAACCGTCTACTTAGTTATCCTACATGGTATGATTATGTACCCATACATATTCTCACCCTCCATAGCGACCGGTATTTTCCTAGTTGTATGCCGGAGGGGACCATTGTATAAGTCTATTGCGTCTTTTGCATTCAAAACTATTAGGTTGTCACGTCTTTTTGCTATCTCTGCGAGCAGCCCTGCTTAGGTTGTACAGTCTGACAGCCGTAGGTAGGAAGGACCTGCGAAACCTCTCAGCTGTGCACCTAGGATGATGTTGTCTGCTGCTAAATGTGCTCCTCAGTGCGTTCAGTGTGTCCTGCATAGGGTGGAACTCGGACTCCAGCAGAGATGACAGTTTAGCCACTGTCCTTCTCTCTCCTATCTCCTCCACTGGGTCAAGGCGCTGCCCCAGGACAGAGCTAGCTTTCTTGATCAGTTTGTTCAGTCTCTTCCTATCGGCTGCGGTAATGCCACTGCTCCAGCAGACCACTCCAAAAGTGATGGCTGATGCCACCACCGTGTCATAGAATGTCTTCAGCAGCGCCCCTTGTACACCAAAAGACCTGAGTCTCCTCAGTAGGAACAGCCTGCGCTGTCCCTTCTTGTAGAGTGCGTCAGTATTGTGTGACCAGTCTAGTTTATTGTTCAGATGAACACCCAGGTACTTGTAGGATGTCACCATCTCGATGTCTGTTCCCTGTATATTTACTGGTGCTGTGAGGGGTTGTCCTTGCCTGCGGCAGTCCACCACCAGCTCCTTAGTTTTCCTCGCGTTGATCTGGAGGCAGTTCCGATGGCACCAGTCCACGAAGTCCTGGATAAGCCCTCTGTACTCAGCTTCATCTCCATTGGAGATGAGGCCAACGATCGCAGAGTCATCAGAGAACTTCTGTAGATGGCAGTGTGTTGTGTTGTGTGAGAAGTCCGCAGTATAAAGGGTGAACAGGAAGGGAGCCAAAACCATTCCCTGGGGTCCCCCGTGCTACCGATGATCGTGTCGGACACACAGTCCTGGGTTCTCACAAACTGAGGCCGGTTCGTGAGGTAGTCCAGGATCCATGATGACAGGTGCTGGTCCACCCCTGCGCACAGCAGCTTGTCCTTCAGGATCATCGGTTGGATGGTGTTGAAAGCACTGGAGAAGTCAAAGAACATGATCCTCACTGCATTCCCGGGCTTCTCCAGGTGGGACAGAGAACGGTGAAGGAGGAAGATCACCGCATCCTCCACCCCAATGCCATGCTGGTAGGCGAACTGGAGTGGATCCATCGCTGGTTCCACCAGGGGGCGGAGGTGAGCAAGGAGCAGCCTCTCCAGGGTCTTCATCATGTGGGACGTCAAGGCCACCGGTCTGTAGCTGTTCAGGTCTTTGGGGTGGGAAGTTTTTGGTACAGGTACCACACAAGATGTTTTCCACAGCTGTGGTACCCTCCCCAGCTTCAGGCTCAGGTTGAAGATGTAAGATGAAGATGTTTCAGCTTGTCCTCCATCTTCTTCCTGAAGCTGTCCTTGCCTTCTCTGATCTTTCTCCTCATCTCCCTTTGTACGGACTTCAGCATCTCCCTGTTCCCCGACCTGAAGATCCTCTTCTTCTCTCTCAGAAGTGTTTTTATCTCAGGGTTGATCCAGGGTTTGTTGTTTGAGCAACACCGTATGGTCTTGGTGGGAACGGTGTTGTCCACACAGAAGCTGATGTAGTCCGTGATGGTGTGAGTGAGGCCATCGATGTCCTCACCATGTGGATCGCAGAGCTGCTCCCAGGCGGTGGTTTCAAAACAGCCCTTTAGAGTGTCCATTGCCTCCTCAGACCATAACTTCACTGTGCGCATGGCCGGAGGTTGTCTGTGCACTAGGGGTTTGTACACCGGCCGGAGGTGAACATACAAATAGCATTTGCATGTAGGAGTTCTTTGAGTCCAGGTGGGTGAGGGCTGGATGGAGAGCAGCAGAGATGGCGTCTTCTGTGGATCAGTTTGACCTGTATGCAAACTGAGATGGGTCGTGGGAGGGAGGGAGGATGAACTTGATGTTCTGCATGATCCGCTGCTCGAAGCACTTCATTATGATGGGGGTCATTGCTACGGGCCTGTAATCATTGTAGCTGGATGGGACAGGCTTCTTTGGGACTGGTATGGTAGCAGTTTTGAAATATGTGGGGACAACAGCTTGACTCAGGGAGATGTTGAAGATATTAGCCAGGGCATTCTTGAGCTCCTCTGCACAGTCCTTCAGAATGCGACCTAGTATGTTGTCTGGTTGTCCAGCTGCCTTGCGTGGGTTGATCCTGGAGAGGGTCCTCTTCACACTAGCTGGATCCAGACTTATGACCTGCTCGTCTAGAGGAAGAGTGTTTTTCTGTGCTGATGTGCTGTTTTGTGTTTCAGAGCTGCCGAAGAAGTCATTGAGGTTGTTAAGCAATGTGATGTCACTCGCACAGGTCTGAGGTGGAGGTTTGTAGTTGGTGAGGGTCTGTATGCCACGCCAGAAAGAATGTGCATCTCTGATGTTTCTGAAGTGTCTCGATATTTTCTTGCTGTCCTGTCGTTTTGCTTCCTTGATGCCTCGGGACAGGTTGGCCCTAGCTGTTGTTAGTTCTACAGTGTTGTTGGCCCTGAAGGCTGCATCCCGAGCCCTCAGGAGCCGGTGGACCTCTGCTGTCATCCATGGCTTCTGGTTAGCACAAACAGTGATGGTTTTGTATTGAGTGACATCATCAATGCATTTAGCTATATATGCTACAACAACCTCAGTGTACTCTTCTATGTTTGTGTGTCCATTGTGAGTGGCTGCATGCTTGAAAGTGTCCCAGCCTGTGGTGCTGAAGCAGTCTTTCAGAGCATCCGAGGCCCCCTCTGGCCACACACTGTTTTTTTGTTGGTCTGATTGTTTTCACTCTGAGTTTGTATGCCGACCTTAGCAAGATGGTGATGTGATCAGAGAGACCCAGGTGGGGAAGGGGGGATGCTCTGTATGCTTTCTTGTGAGTTGTGTACACCAGGTCCAGCAAATTGTCTCCTCTTGTTGGAAAGTCCACATGTTGGTGTAGTTTTGGTAGGAGGGCCTTTAAATCTGCATGGTTGGAGTCTCCTGCTGTGATGAGGAATCCATCTGGATGCGCTGTTTGTGTCTCACTGATGACCTGATAGAGGTCCTTTAGTGCTTTACTTCTCTCGCCAATGGCGGTGGGTGGGACATACACGGCAACTAGTAGGACAGATGTAAATTCTCTCAGTATGTATAAGGGATGGCACTTGATGAGCATAAACTCCACCAATGGAGAACAGTGTTTATACACAACAGTCGCATATCGGCACCAAGCGTCACTGATGTATACACACACGCCTCCCTCGCGAGTCTTTCCTCCCTCCATGAACACCCTATCAGCACAATAGCATGTTAGCCCTGCTATCTGAATGGCAGAATCTGGTATATTTTCATTTAACCACGTTTCCATAAAGATAAAAACACAGCAGTTCCGTGCATCACTTTCTCAGGAGCTGTATGTGGTCTAGTTTGTTGTCTAGTGAGCGTACGTTGGCCAGAATGTGGGAAGGAATTGGGAATCATTTAAATGGAATTATCTAAAATCAACACCTTAATTATCCTTAAAAATGAGAAACAATCCTTGAATTCTTGCTCAATAACCTTATAGTTGCCTGCGCTATAAATGCTGGATTCACCAGACATGACCAAAGTCTGAATTAGTGTAAATTTATTTTCATTGTCACAGCTCAATACTTCCTAAGTGATGTAAAAATAAAAGCCCTCTACAGCGATTCAGTTTTCAGAGTGGTTGTTTTTGTTATGTGGTTTTATTATGGAACACTGTCAACTGGATATACTTGTCTGAAATCAGCAACATACAGCTGACAGTTTTTCCTCACAATCTGTAAATAAAAAAGAAAAAATAGTGAAAGGAGTTCAAATGAGTGTAAAAAGAGGAGAGAAGATTCTGTGACAATGATGTAGAGATGAGCCTTTTATTTTAAGGACATTTTCATCTTTTTCTCTGCAGGATAACTGCTAGTTTATCTGTGGGGTTTTGAACAGTGAATTAAACCGGGGGGGGAGGGGGAGCTGAAAAGTTCATAGGCTGACCATGTTGCAGTGGTCAAATTTCACCAAATGTGGTTTATTTTTCGACATAGTCTCCAATGTCAGTGTATCTGAAAAGAATGACTAGTTTTGTTGCAGTAGCAAAACTCCTTCTTAGTCAGCCTATGAACTTTTCAGACCCCCCACCCCCATATGTGCAGATTGTTTATTAGTGCCAAGCATTTTTAAAAAAAATTATAACCAGTGTTTAGCTCAGCGGAAGAAGATATTTTGTTTTTCCACTCTGCTGTAATTATTTCTAATTGGCTAATTTGCACTAAATGATTTTTGAAGTCCAAAAGCTAGTTTACAAAGCTTGGGATCAGTCCGCCAAGGTCTCCATCTTTGACCGCCACCTAATCCACATAGCACTGGACCCCCATGACCCCTCCTGCAGGTGGTGAGCCTACTGGAGGGCAGACCCATGTAACTCCTTCAGGCTGAGCCCGGCCGGGTCCCATGGGTGGAAACCCGGCCACCAGACGCTAGCCATCGAGCCCCTCCCCCAGGCCTGGCTCCATGAGAGTCTGTTGGATCGTTCTTAGTCTGGCCCTTCACCCAGGACCATTTTGTCTTGGGTGACCCTATCAGAGGCAAATTGCCCTGGACAACATAGTTCCTGGGATCACTGGGGCACGCAGTGATCACACTTGAGGTGTTTCAGGCACGTCCCACTGGGAGGAGACCCCAGGGCAGACGCAGGACTCGGTGGAGAGACTATGTCTCCCAGCTGGTCTGGGAACGCCTTGGTATCCTCTCTGAAGAGCTGGAGCAGGTGGCTGGGGAGAGGGAAGTCTGGGCTTCTCTGGTTGAACTGCTGCCTCCGCGACCCGGACCTCCGGAAAAGCGGTAGAAGATGGATGGATTTTTGAAGTTATATTATTTTGAAAGTTGTTTAGAATTCTTTTTGTTTTATTCCAAAATAAAGAAGAATATCAGCCAACCAATCCACTTGTTGTCAAATTGCGAGTCTGAAGAACAGATGAAGGATACAGATTTATATTATATTAATACATTTGAGTAAGGAGCATTATGAGGAAGCATAAAAGGGATGAACAGTAGCTTCTTCTAAATAAAACTTTCGTCTGTAATTTATTAAACTATCAGGTACTAAAGCTGTGTGATCACTGTTGAAAGTAAGAGATGGATGATATTTTTCAGATTTAAACAATTTATGAATGTGCTGATCATTAAAAAAAACTATACAAAAAATTATGGTCAGATCTTCAGAAATTTATTTTTCAGCACAAATCAATTTGTAATATATTTCTAGTACTTTTATTTCCTAAATGAAGCCATATATAACTTAACATTTTTTCCACTGTTGTAGTATGAATTTATTAATGCCACATAATATTCAGAGCTATGTATATAAAAAAACTTTATTCAAAAGATTCAAAGATTTTTATTTGTCAACTTCTATACGTACAGGGCATACAGGAGAATTGAAATGCCATTTCTCTCTCTCTTAGTGGTGTGTGCAATATATAAGAAAAGAAGGAATAAGGATGAAAAACAACAACAGCAGTCTATGTACAGTAATGCTACCCATAGTGCAAAAAAAGCTAAAACCCAGCAATCCTATGTATTAATGCTGCACGTAGTGCAAATAAATAGCACCTAAGCAGCATAATCTTTATTTTAAAGGTCAAATTGCCGTTGTGGCCCCCAGCCACTTCTATTTTAGCCAGAGACAGACAAACTGGGTCTTTGGTTTGCAAAGGTTGCAGACCCTTGGACCCTATATTATCCAGGTATTCTGTTTGTCCTTCTCATCAGCCGTGATGATTTTCAGCTGGTATTGCTCCTCCAATCTTTCACTACTCTCCGTCACATCCCCTCTAAAAATATCTGGTATGTTTCTACATTTTTATGATTTTATTTTAATTGACTATTTATGCTGCTAATGGATCATATTTAACCCATAAGAACCCAGACCCCCATAATTTTCCTTGAAAGGGAAAGGGGTCTGGTTTCTTATGGGTTAAATTAAAATCTGGGTCTCTCGTTCTTTCCAAGTCGTACCGAAGCTCATTTTCCCTCTTATAGGCTGTCTTAACTCCCTGTGTTTGTTCCAAAAGTCTGAACCTTTCTGAAAATTGCTTTCACACTCCAGACGAACTGGACTAAACTTCAGTTTGATCCGGACCAAGACCACCTTTTTTTGCCAAACCAAATTTCAGCTCTTTGGTCTGGACTATGGTTTGGGGGAGCTTTCACACCTAAAATTTCGGTCCAAACTAAACTGAAGAGTCTGAAAGTCTGGACCAACCAGGTTAGTTGTTAAAGCCCCATGAAACACTGAAAAACAAGACTACTCTTGTTTTAAGTTGAGCCAGCTGCTGACACCACCTCTGGGAGTGACCTGGGAGCGTCAGATTTTTTTTTAAATGCACTGCCCCAACCCTATTAAATATAAAATATGGTGAGTGACAACAGTCCTGTAAAGGTGGCTGCGGAGGACTTTTTGTTTAGTTTTTTTTGCTTCAGGGTTTGTTGGGGAGGTGAGCGTCATGTTCTGGCAGTGTAGCGCTTCCTTTTTATCCTGTGTTTGCAAATGGAGAAACCTTGAATATCTTTTTTATTTTGTTGATAGAGTACCTCTGCATGTGTGCTCCTGTACATATCCCCAGGGAGTTTTGTTTTGTTTTTGTTTTTTTAGAAAAAAAAAGGGTGTACATGTTCTTTCTGTAGAGTAAACATACCAGATGAATCATGTGACCTCTCATTAATTGTCTCCACTACAACAAACAGTGAGCATGTGCATGAATCAGAGGAGATGGGTTAAAGAAGCTGAGGGAGCATTTCTGATATTTTTTTTCTCTTTGGATGTGCGTGTAGCGTCTTTGTGCATTTCAGTGGTTCGGGCTTCCGCATTCCTGTGCTGAAGAGCGAGTCATGAAGAACAGGGAAGGAACGCGTTATTCCTGCTGGCAGATGTGTGCCAGAAAACATATTTTTGTGTCATACTTTGGCGCCTCTGAAACTGCGTTGTTTAGAGCTTGTGCGCTGATGAACTTTTATGGGGAGTGACGGTACGGCGATAGTATGCTGTGTAGTCATGAATATCTGAGGACTCTGGAGTGGAAGACGTCTAAACGGCTTCTGAGACGGAGCAGAATGGGGCACCTGTTGTTGTGGATTCTGGTCTTTTACTGCACTTGACCTCTGCTACATATTCATATTTGCTTCTGTGGGACACACCTACAGTGACTCACAGCTGAACTAAAGCAGGATTCAAAGGGGCATGTTTCAAACCAAACCACAATCTTTCCCCTAGCCTGCTGAAGTACGTTTTACTGTATGTACCAGATGAGTGAAAGCAAAATTAAAGACTAAAAATGCTGCCATAGTAATAACCACTGCACCACTGAGCTGCCCGTGTTATAAATATTTGTGTTAAAATAAATAAACAATTCAAATCTTCAACAGTGGCTGAGTGCTGTCTTCTACACCTTCTCCTTGGTGTTGTTACTCGGCCACTTGTCTCTTGCGGCCCCCTTGCGGAATCATAATCACTACATGGTGGTAACACAGTCATGGGTGTGTAAGGGACTCCCCCCAGTGTAGCTAACAAGCTAATTAGCTGCCCGCACATGATGTGACCCACAGCCCCTCAAGAGGTATGTGTTGTAAACACTGGACAATATTTATTTTGTGTGAACTGACAATAAACCTGTTCTTTATAATGTTGCGCTCATTTACAGTACTACCATACCACAGTGATATGAAACCACACTCTTGCATAATATTGCTTAATTATGCCAGTAAGAAGAAGGGAGGAAAATACCCCCCCCCAAAAAAAACAAAACAAAAACAAAAACAAAAAAAACAGCATGAAAGGCACAATTACCCATGGTGCTGGTTTAAGGTTAAGATTGCCCGGCCTACCTATAACTGACCCATGTGTGCAACTGGCATCAGTTCCCGCCATTGACATGATAACCTGCCCTACTTTCCTTGCAGCTACTACTAGCTTGTTACTAGTTATATCTTGTAAAGCATCCGCACAGCCTTTGAAAATTTGATGCTACCAGAATGCCAACATGTCAGTCAAAATACTGCGCAGTCCCGCCCAAAGCAGAATACCTGGTCATCCTGCTAGCAGAGGTTGGCCTAGCTACAATGACTGTTCTTCACTCAGCTATTACTTTGCCATCAGCGTACAGTTTAACCCAAATATTACACTGAATAAACTGAATACCCATGTACACAGTAGCTTACGCTACTCATCCATCCTCGCTTTAATCTCTGTGAACCGTACATCTGTGGCAGTTTCCAGCTGATGGTGGTAATTGAACAACAGCTAAGAGTTAACGCCGTCCTGAAGGTGGGATTTTTTTGTTTTAACATTCAAATTCAGCTCGGTGATTAACAACACATTTTTGTTGGCGAACACATGTTTGTTCTTGCTTTACAGTGATTTTTACTGCTCACAGGGCCAACACATACAGATGTCAATAGCAGGACTCATTGCAAAGTATAGTATAGAGCTTGAAATCTTTGCTATTTATGGATTGATGGGTAAAAAGTCATTCTCGCGTTCTCAGCAAGAACAAAAAAGCCAGTCTCACATACAGAATAAACATTTTATTCAGAATGTTCCCGATTGATAAATGTAATCTTATTTATCAGTGTTAGAACTGAAGGGATCAGAACGTTGGCGGAACTGATGCCATCTCCAGTATCATGCTGAACAGCGCGTGCAGCTCTTATCTGAAGCATCCTGCCAGTGAACAAATGCTGGCGCCTCATTGAGCTGAGAGCTGAGCCGGGCAGAACGAACCGTACCCATGGTCCTCTGGTCCTCAGCTCACTGCTGCTGCCAAACTAATGAGGCTCTGATGGATATGGGTTTCTGTAGGAGAGAGGGGAAAAAATCACATCTATTTTTAGTTTGGACCAAAACTCACAGAATTAGCATATGAGTTTTAAGCTAAGAATTATTAGAACGTCCCCGGCATATTTACCTTTCACTCAAAAAACCTGTGTTTGGTTAAGTCTGATTTACTGAGACAACTGATAATTATGCAATCAGAGGTTCAGAGTGACTTCTGCTGGAGAACGGAGAACAGCACAGGCATCTGCAGGCTTGGAACAGAAAAGGCTGATTGGGGTTACATATAATCAAACAAAGAAATGGCTGGTAATGATAAAGTTAAAATACAATCTTAGTTTTTCAAAGATTTGTAAAACCAAATCTGCAGCGGTTAATGAGAGTTGATCTTTGAGAGAAAAACATCTTCAGAACAGCTGCCAAGACTTATTGACGGAGATAATTCCCCATGATTTGAAAAAAAAAAATGTACACATTTGTTAAATAATCCTATTTTCTTCGGCTATAAACTGATATAACTTATGACACAAGTTATGTACTGTACATCTAAAGAGTAAAAAAATGATGAATTTGAAATGCATTTTTGCAACTTTACAAGAAAAAAGCTGCATATTTATCAGAGAAATGTTGCATATTTAAAAGAAAGAAATTGTACTTGAGTTTGGTCATATAACTTGTTTCACCTTCATCTTAAGACTGAAATACAGACGTGCTCCAATTGTTCGGTACATCTTCCACAAAGCCTAAAACACAAAATATCTCTGAAATAACAAAACTTACAAAAGTTAATGGCATATCTTGTTTATTATTGATTCAGTTGGATATTTTATATAATTAAAGTAAAATTGCATGGACAAAAAAGGTGGTACCCTTAAATTTTATGTTTGTGACAAGCTTTTACAGCAATCACTGCCAACACGTGATCTTAATTAGTATCACAGGTGCCTTCAAGCTTTTCATCAGCCATTTCCAGCCAGTAATATCATTGAAAAGTAAAAGGTTCATGGGACTGCAGCAAAACTCCCAGGACATGGATGCAAGAGGAAATGCAACCCCATGTTGATCAGAAAGATACTGTGGATTGTAGAAAAAGAGCCTAGGAAACCATCCAAAATCATTCAAGCTGATCTCCAAAGTCAAGGTACGGCACTTTCTGATTGCGCCATCCATCACATTTTGAACAATAATGGGCTCCACTGAAGAAGACCAGGAGGGCTCCACTATTGACAGAGAAGACATAAAAAAAGCCAGCCAAAATTCATGCTGACAAGCCTCAAAGTTTCTGGGAGAACGCCCTTTGGACTGATGAGACACAACTGGAGCTTTTTGGCCAGTCACATCAGCTCTGTGTTTGCAGAAGAAAAAAGGAAGCTTTCAAAGAAAAGAACACCATACCTACTGTGAAACATGGAGGGGGCTCGGTTTTGTTTTGCTTCTGGCACAGGGAGCCTTGAATCTGTGCAGAGTACAAAGAAGCCTCAAAACTACCAAGGCATCCTGGAGCGAAACATAGCCGTGGTCGCAGGAACATGAAGCTGCTTGGAGATGGTCTTATAGCCTTTACGTTTAACACGATCATCTGTATTCTTCTTTCTGAGCTCCTCAGAGAGCTCTCTCCTTTATCTGGTCCATGCTCATTAGTGTGTTGCACACAGTGATACCAAACTACACAGTAACAGGGTTGCTCCCCCTTTAAATAGGCTGAATGGCTGATGAAAAGCCTGAAGGCACCTGTGACACGAATTAAAATCGCTTGTTGGCAGTGACTGCTGCAAAAGGTGGTGCCACAAAATATTAAACTTAAGGGTACCATTTGTTTTTGTCCATGCCACTTCGTTTAATAATATAAAATAATCAACTAAGTCAGTAATGAAAAGCAAAGCCTGATTTGTGTTAAATTTGATATAAACAATAAGAGATGTGTTTTTTTTATGGACAAATTTGAGCACATCTTTATGTTTGTTGGCTTCATGCAGACTTTTTCCCCCTGTCAAAGCAATCATTTCCATATCCTTGCTGACCGCTGCTCCTTGTGTATGTGACGAACATCTCTGACTGTTGGTCATTAAGTGCTGAGACATCTCAACTTAAGGTGCGTTACAGTGATAAACCTCAGCAACGGCCCTGTGGGTAATGGGACGATGACACAGTTCCCCGTCTATCTCTGGATCGAGGACAGACGACTATAATTGTTCCCTACCTCGTTGGGACCGCTTGGCTCGACCCGCTTCCTGTCAGCGTGATGGTACAGAAAGTGAGAGAAACAAAAACAGGCGGGGGCTTGGGGCACTCGCTGGGTTTGTTCTAGGGCAGGTGTGAGTTTGGCTTAGAGTCATGTTGTTCTTTGGAAAGCTTGTATTGTAAAGTGAAAACACAAACAATGGAGGCTCAACATTATATCTATAGTATATGGAAAAATAACCAAAAGGTTGCACAATATAATGCACCAATGTAGACTTGACTTAGACTTAGACTTAACTTTATTAATCCCTTTGGGATGACTCCCTCTGGGAAATTTAAAATTTCCAGCAGCACATAAAAGGAACATACAGATCAGAAAAGCAAAAAAGAAAAAAATAAACACTTAATAAACATTTAATAAACACTTAACATAATATACACAGTATAAATAGAAGGCTAAATATGGCTTGTACAAGTATGGTTAAGTTAAGGTTATTTCACTATGAATGCCCTACTGTCCTCTGTACTCTATGCCCCCCCCCCCCAAGTGAGGTGTTATAGAGTGTGATGGCATGGTGGACAAAAGAGTTCTTGAGCCTGTTGGTCCAACACTTGGGAAGGAGCAGTCTTTCACTGAACAGGCTCCTCTGGTCACTGATGACGGTGTGCAGAGGGTGGCTGACGTTATTCCATTATATCCAACAGTTTATCCAGAGTCCTCATCTCTGCCACCGTCACCAGGGTGTCCAGCTTCGCACCGACCACAGAGCCGGCCCGCCTGATCAGTTTATCCAGTCTGGACGCATCTTTCTTGGATATACTGCCCCCCCAGCACACCACAGAGTAAAAGAGGATGCTGGCAACCACCGACTGGTAAAACATCCGCAGAAGTTTGCTGCAGATGTTGAAGGACCGCAATCTCCTTAGGAAGTACATCCTACTTTGTGTCTTCCCATACAAGTGGCTAATGTATATTGTCCAATCCAATTTATTATCCAACCACAACCCGAGATATTTGTTTGAATCCACAACCTCCACCTCAGCTCCCTCTAACAGGACTGGTTGAGGTCTTGGTCTAGACCTCCCAAAATCAATAACCAGCTCCTTCGTCTTAGAGGTGTTGAGTTGTAGGTGGTTAGTGTGGCACCATGCAGCAAAGCAATGTATGATTTATTTTAGACTTTAAGAATGTGTGAAGTAATGTTTCCAGCACTAACTGTCCTTAAAAGCTGTTTTTCATTTGATTGAATCTTGCACACATGATTCAATCAGATAAACTTCTGGTGTCTGGGGCTGGGTGTGGCAGTGTGAGTGTGGAATTGTATGGCGGAGAGTGAGAGTGAATGTGTGTGGGTGTGAGTGGGTGTGTATAAGAGCATGAGGGTGTGGTTACATGGGAATGAGTGTATGTGCTGGTCAGGGGGTGCTGGACTGAGGGGGTGGCGCCTCCTGGCACCTCTTGGCCACGTGGGCTCCCTTGGACTGGGGGGGGCTGGCTCCCCGTGGGGCTCCTGGGCCTTGCTGCCACCTTCCTTTGGCAAGGGGGCGTGGGGGTTCCCAGGGGGTGTGTCGGTGGCGCTGGGATGGGTCGGGCCCGTTGTGGGGGTGTCTGGGGGGGCTCACGCCAGGGCGTGAGCCGGTTCCCAGCCATTTCAGGAAGTCAGCATAGAAAGACCAAAAAGCCAAGCAATGCAGGTTTGCAGCCCAATAATCCATCCATCTTCTTCCACTTAATCCTTTTCGGGTTGCGGGGGGGCTGGAGCCTATTCCAGCATCTTTGGGCGAGAGGCAGGGTACACCCTGGACAGATCGCCAGTCCATTGAAGGTGGTTTTTACTGATACGAGGGCACTTTCCCTGCCAAATACAAGAGGACAGAATCAAATCAAGCTGGTTAAAAAAGAAACTAGGTATAAAAATAGGCAAGGTCTGAAAGAGGAATAAAAATTTGGGTAAGACAGTCATTTTGACTGAGTTAATGCACCCAACCAGAGACATGGACAGGGGTGACCACAGTGTCAATGTTTGTTTAGTCTGGTTTAAAAGGGTGATACAGTTTTCTTTAAATAAGTATGTTTTCTTGTGACTGAAATGCCCAAATATGATATTGTTTTTTTCTACTTTAAAAGGCAAGTTTGTGAAGTCTGATGTGCATGCTGGGAAAAAGCTCACTTCTGGTCAGATTCAATTTATATCCCGACAGTTTTCCAAACTGACTGAGTAGCGATAGAGCCAAGAGCAGTGGAGTGCTCGGGTTTGAAATAAAAAATAGAAGGTCATTGGCGTAAAGTCAGACTTTATGTTCTACATTGTTTCTCCAAATACCAGTTATGTCCTTGCAATCTTGGAAGGCTACGGCAAGTGGTTAGATAGCCAGGTCAAAAAGCATGGGACTCAGAGGACACCCCTGGCAAGTTCCCCTGTGTAAATTGAATGGTTTTGACTGCTGGGAATTGGTACGAATTGATGCAGTTTGGTCCAAAGCTGAATTTGTCAAGGACTGCAAACAAAAAATTGAACTCCACACGATCAAAAGCTTTTTCAGCATCAAGAGAGATGACACACTCAGGGACCTCCTTAGAAGAAGAGTCTATAATGTCAACTAGTCGGCATATGTTAAAATATGAGTGTCTGTTTTTGATAAAACCTGTTTGGTCTTTTGAGATAATTGTAGGGGGGGCCCTCTCTAATCTGTGAGCTAGGACCTTAGCTAGAATTTTAGCATCTTTGTTCAAGCGAGAAATAGGTCTCTACAGAGCACAGTCGGATGGGTCTTTCCCTTTTTTAGCAATAAGGGTGATATAAGCATTTGTGAATGATTGAGGGAGAGATCCCAACCTGAAAGATTCAGACAGGACTAGACAGAGCTATGGGGAAAGTAATGAAGAAAACTTTTTAAAGAATTCTGCCAGAAACCCATCAGTGCCTGGGCACTTTCCTGACTGCATTGAAGATATAGCTGAAATGATTTCTGTGGTAGATATAGTATTGGTTCATTGAGTGTCTTCCTGAAGTCAAGTGGCAGTTCAGGAATACTGAGATTGTTAAAGAAATCAACAGTTGCACCATGATCTATCTGGGATTCTGAGGTATAGAGTTGGGAGTAAAAGTCCCTGAATGTGCCATTAATTTTCAAATGGTCTGAAGTAGTGTGGCTGTTTGACATTCGAATCTTAGGGATGCTCTGTTTTGCCCTAAAGCCTCAAAGTTGATTGGCTAACATCTTATCTGGTTTGTCTCCATGTATATAGAACAGTGTCTTATTCTTTAAAAGCAAGCATTCAACTGAGTGAGTTGTGAGTAGGTCGAATTTGGTTTTAAGTTCCAGTCGTTCTTTAAGAAGATCTGGACTTTGAGTTTGGGCATACCGTTTGTCAGTCTGTCTAATTTGGTTGGTTAGGTCTGCATGCTCTTTAAGGGATTTTTGTTTCGTTTATGCGGTATAGGATATAATCTGACCCTTGAGATAGGTTTTGAGGGCATCTCAAACAATGAGATTAGACCTCTCGGGAGAAGTATTCCTATCGAGAAAAAAGGTTCTCTTTTTCCATGAATTTCACAAAGTTTTCATCTGACAATAAGGTTGCGTTAAACCGCCAGCATCAGCTGCTTTGTGGGATAATGGGGAAGGATAAAGTTAGAACAATAGGGGCATGATCCGAAATAACAATGCTCTGGTAAGCACAGGACTGGACAGATGGAATGAGTTTGTTAGTGATAAAAAAAAAAAAAAATCAATTCTAGAGTATGTGTGGTGGATGTGCGAGAAGAATGTCCCTGTCATTTGGATGTAGAGTGCACCACACATCACAGACACCGTAGGCAGATAAAGATACTTGAATAAAGGAGGCCGATTTACTTATTGTGCTTATATTTTTAGAGGAGCGGTCCAAGACCGGGTCTAACCAGCAGTTAAAGTCACCCCCACGTATAAGAGCGTATGTGTTGAGATCTGGCAATAGTGAGACTAACCGCTTGAAAAAACCTACATCATTTGAGTTTGGAGCATAAACATTCACAAATACAGCCAATGTATTAAAGAGTTTCCCAGAGACATACAGTAGCTACCAAACTTGTCAGAGATCACATTGTGTGGTTCGAAAGAAATGTTCTGGCTGATGAGAATTGAAATTCCTCTGGCCTTGGTCTGAAAAGAAGAGTGGAAATGCTGCCCCCTCCAACCCGATAGAAGACGCTCATTATCTGAGCTACGAATATGGGTTTCTTGCAGGAAAGCTATTTCTGTTTTGTTTAAGATGTAAAATGACCTTTTTTCTCTTAATGGGGTGGTTTAGACCTTTAACATTCCAGCTTAAAAGATGTATGTGTTTGTCCATATACACCGCGTTCCAAATTATTATCCAAATGATAGTTGTCTCTGATTTTCCTAAATAATCGATCCAAATGACAGTCAGTATAATTTTCAAGTCATCAACCGTTAGAGCATAATTGAAATTTTATTGAACAAACCTCCAAATGATAACTATTTTTTTGCAAAAATAAAAAAAACTCAAAATGCACTATTCCAAATTATTATGCACAATAGAGTTTCAAAACATTTTCTTGGTTGTAAAGAACTGAAAATGTTCATTTGTTAAACTTGCAGCATTAGGAGGTCATATTTATGGAAATCAAAAGCTATTTCAATCTAAAATATCTTAACAGGCCAAGTTACATGTTAACACAGGACCCCTTCTATGAGATAACCTTGACAATTCTTACATCCGTTGAACTTGTGAGTTTTTGGAGAGTTTCTGCTTGAATTTCTTTGCAAGATGTCAGAATAGCCTCCCACAGCTGCTGTTTTCATGTGAACTTCCTCCCACCCTCATAGATCTTTTGCTTGAGGATGCTCCAAAGGTTCTCAGTAGGGTTTAGGTCAGGGGAGGATGGGGGGCACACCATGAGTTTCTCTCCTTTTATGCCCATAGCAGCCAGTGACACAGACATATTCTTTGCAGCATGAAATGGTGCATTGTCATCCATGAAGATAATTTTTCTACAGAAGGCACGGTTTTTCTTTTTGTACCCTGGAAGAAAGTGGTCAGTCAGAAGCTACGTATATATACTTTGCCAAAGTCATTTTTACACCTTCAGGGACCCTAAAGGGGCCTACCAACTCTCTCTCCATGATTCCGGCCCAAAACATGACTCTGCCACCTCCTTGCTGACGTCGCAGCCTTGTTGGGACATGGTGGCCATCCACCAACCATCCACTACTCCATCCATCTGGACCATCCAGGGGTGCACGACACTCCTCAGTAAACAAGACTGAAAATTAGTCTTCATGTACGTATTTCTGGGCCCACTGCAACCATTTCTGCTTGTGAGCATTGGTTGGGGGGGCCGAATAGTAGGTTTATGCACAACTGCAAGCCTCTGGAGGATCCTACATCTTGAAGTTCGTGGGACTCTAGAGGCACCAGCAGCTTCAAATACCTGTTTGCTACATTGTAATGGAATTTTTACGGCTGCTCTATTAATCCAATGAATTTGTCTGTCAGAAACCTTCCTCATTATGCCTTTATCTGCACGAACCTGTCTGTGCTGTGAATCAGCCACAAATTTCTTCACAGTATGATGATCACGCTTAAGTTTTTGTGAAATATTTAATGTTTTCTTACCTTGTCTAAGGCATTGCACTATTTGACACTTTTTGGCAGCAAAGAAAACCCTTTCTTTCCTGTATTGCTTGAAACCTGTGGCATGCTTAATAATGTGGAACATCCTTCTTAAGCAGTTTTCCTTTAATTGGACTCACCTGGCAATCTAATTATGACAGGTGTCTGAGATTGATATCATTGATCCAAAGAACCCTGAGATACAATACTATCCATGAGTTTAATTGAAAAACAAAAACTTGAATGTTTATGACACTAAAATCCTATTTGTGCGGCGGCATGAAATAAAGCGGCGTTGTTGGAGGTTTTAAGCAGAGTTTTATTATCATACCGCCGTCACGGGATCCCCTCTCCAGCCCAAGTGTGTGCAGGCTGGATGGGGATCCTCTGGCTCTCAGAGAAGGAGAGGAGAGGCGGACACGTGTGTGTCCTACAGCAGAGGTTGAGAGATAGAGTGAGATAGAGAGCATGGATTTCAGTCAGCTTAAATACCAGTTACAAACAATGCATGAAAGGCATTCACAGCAGGGAGTATGGCATTTGCATTTGAGAGGCATACATCACAATAGGCAGATTTGCTAGACTTTGCTCCAGCTGCAGAACAAAGGGGTTAACAGGCACATCTACATATTGATCTGAGTCTCTAGGTCACAGTAAGGACAGGACGCATGAACACAATGCATGAAAGGTGACATTATCACAGTAGTGTAGCGGAAAAAACCAGGAGTAGCGAGTTGTCTGTCCTTAGTCTGTTTGTGGGGGTTTTCCCAAACCGCCACAATTTGCATAATAATTTGGAATGCGGTGTAGTTCTATGGTAAAAACCACAGTGTATGCAGAAAGATCTAAGTGAAAGCAGCAGGATAAACCAAAGGCAGCTAAACATTGTACGAAGGTAGCAGAAGGTGAACAGAAGGCAGAAAATATATTGTAATGTTACTGGCATTGACAGAGACCCTCCCCACCCCAACCCCCAAACTAAGAAAGCTGCTAAAAAAGAAAGCTTCAAGCTCTTCAGAAATAACATTTTACAAACAATACTCTTCCTGCCTAACAACAAATTACCATTCCATTCCATCTTCTACCGCTTTTCCGGAGGTCCGGGTCACGAAGACAGCAGTTCAAGCAGAGAAGCCCAGACTTCCCTCTCCCCAGCCACCTGCGCCAGCTCTTCAGAGGGAATGCCAAGGTGTTCCCAGACCAGCTGGGAGACGTAGTCTCTCCAGCGAGTCCTGGGTCTGCCCCGGGATCTCCTCCTAGAGGGACGTGCCCAAAACACCTCAAGTGGGAGGCATCCAGAAGGCATCCTGACCAGATACCCAAACCACCTCAACTGGCTGCTTTCGATGTGGAGGAGCAGCGGTTCTCCTCTGAGCATCTCCTGGATGACTGAGCTCCTCACCCTATCTCTAAGGGTGAGTCCAGCAATCCTACGGCGAAAGCTCATTTCAGCCACTTGTATCCGCAATCTCATTCCTTCGGTCATTACCCAAAGCTCATGACAATAGGTGAGGATAGGAATGTAGACTGACCGGTAAATCAACAGCTTTGCCTTAAAGCTTAGCTCTCTCTTCACCACAACGGACAGCTACAACATCCACATCACTGCAGATGCTGCTCCGATCCATCTCTTAACCTCTTGCTCCATTCTCCCTTCACTCGTGAGTAAGACCCCAAGATACTTAAACTCCTCCACTTGGGGCAGGAGCTTGCCCCCAACCCAGAGAGGACAATCCACCTTTTTACGGCTGAGGACCATGGACTCGGACTTGGAGGGGCTGATTCTCATCCCAGCTACTTCACGCTCAGCGGCAAACCATCTAAGTAAGACCTGTAGGTCATTGCTGAATGAAACCAAGAGGACATCATCTGCAAACAACAGAGATGAAATCCTGTGGTCACCAAGCACGACACCCTCCGTTCCCTGGCTGCGCCTAGAAATCCTGTCCATAAAAATCATGAACTTGATTGGTGACAAAGGGCAGCCCTGGCGGAGTCCAACTCTCACTGGGAATGAGTCCAACCAAGTGTTGGCAATACAAACCAAACTCTCACAATGGTCATATAGAGACCAGATAGCTTGTAACAACAAGCCCAATACCACATACTCCCAAATCACCCCCCACAAAAAGCCACGAGGGACGCGATCGAATGCCTTCTCCAAGTCCACAAAACACATGGGTTGGGCAAAACTGGTTGGGCAAACTCCCACAAACCCTCAAGGATTCTTGAGAGGGTAGAGCTGGTCCAATGTGCCACAGTCAGGATGAAAACCACATTGTTCCTCCTGAATCTGAGGTTTGACTAACGGCCAGACTCTCCTCTTCAATACCTTGGCATAAACCTTCCCAGGGAGGCTGAGAAGTGTGATCCCTCTAAAGTTGGAGCACACCCTCAAATTACACCTCTGGTGAAATATGCTAAGGTAGGTTAAAGCACCTCTAACATAATGTATGTGGTTTGAAAAGGTTAAGACTACACAAAACATAAAAGCTCTGTTAAAATATACAGATCTACAGTATATGATCATTAAATACAGATGATAACTAATGAATAATAAGATGAAAAAGAAAATAAAAAATTACCATCATATTATTAGATTATTTACACATCAGCCCATATAAACAACCAGCCACTTAATTAACAGAAACTCAGCTGGCAGATCGTTTGCAGACAACAGCATTTTGAAGTGTTTCAATTAGGATTATTTACAACTAAGTGTGAACAAAGAAAACAGCAAAGCAGTAATACTCAAGAGTTATGTGCACAGTTATAGAAGTGTAAACCTCGAGTGCCACCTATGCAGGTTGTTGGACATGATGTGGAGAGAAAGGATGAAAATAGGGCTATAAACATTGTTACCTCATGTTCAGCGGTTATACAGTAACATTATAGTTTTTTATATGAAGGCTTACATGACTTGGGCAGACTGCTGATGTACTGGGTTGCTTCACCCACGGATCCGATCCACTTTCTGGCTTTGCTGGGCAGAGTGAGATGGAGTCGGGCTGGATAAAGCAAAGCGGGCTTCAGTCCCTGATTATAAAGTTCAGTCATGACATCCCTGTATTCCGCACGCTGGCTGGCAACTTCAGGGCTGTAGTCCTCCACAACACAGATTGGTTTGCCTCAGTATTCCAGTTTCCCTCACCATCGAGCCTCGCTGATGAGAAGCTCCTTTGTCTGGTGCCGGTGCAGGCAGAGAATGGCAGGGCGTGTTTGGCTGCTAGGGAGCGGTGTGTCCGGTCGATTTCTGGTGGGGTTGGCAACAACTCCTTCCTGATCACCTCACACAGTAGAGTCGAAAAGAATTCAGTGGGAGACCCGTTTTCAGTTGATTCCGGTTTGACCAAAATGCAAGCATTTTGGCATCTGCTCCGGCCCTCCAGGCCGGTAATTTTGGCCTTGAGTTTAGAATTGTCCTCACGGAGGGTGGCGCAGATATTTTCAAGATCCCTTACCCGCTGGCTCATATCTCCCGCTGCGAGCTCCAAAGACGAAACACGCTGGCTGTGGTCTTCTACAGTGAGCTGTGTTTGGTCTAGCTTTGAGTCCAGCATGCTAAAAGAAGTTTAGAACTTGGTAGCTAACGCCTCGCAGTGTTGCTCCAGCGGAGTGGTGATGGCTTCCAGTGTTGAGCTAGTGTCTTCTTTTTTGCCCAACTTGGTGCTTTTTGAGGCCATTGTAAATGTTAACAAGGGCTGGTTGATTAATAGGTTAAAAAAAATTAGCATGAGAGCTTCTTCTTTTGTAATGTTAATGAGGGCTAAAGGACAGAAAAAGAAAAATTCACCAGAGCCCTCGTGCTATGCGTCTTCTCCATTACCCTGCCAACCGGAAGTCAGGACGTTAGATTTTGAAGGTGATCAGAGAGCGCATATATCTGCCAAGGCCCCTATCTCGCAATGTTAAAGAGAGTGAAAAAAATAATCCAGAATCTGCATCCTGACCTGAATCACCTCCAAAATGTAACCTGTTCATCTGTAGCCTAAGGGCCACCGCTGATGAAAATTTAATCAAAAGCCATCCTGTAGTTTTTCTGTTAATCCTGCTCATAATCAAACAAACACACAGACAGGCAGATCTTGGTGGGGTATAAGCTCGCTGAGCGCCGTCTACCTTAGACTATTTTTTGATGATACTGGGCTCTTTTAACATATCATTTTACCTACAGATATGGCGGCAAACGTTAAACTTTTTTGTGTTTCATTAGGTGATGGAATTGAGGGCTAATACCAAAAAGGCTAAGGCCAGGCTAACATGCGTCTACACCTAACGCGCCCATCACCTAATTGCAGGGATGAGCAGCTGTGTGCCATGGACAGCCAAGACCCAGCAGGGTTTGCGTCCAGCCAGTCACTAAAACAGGTGCTCTCACTGGTCAGCAGTCAGAGGGAAGGTGAAGGCGCTGGCTCGAATGAAAACCTGCAGTCTCTTGACCCTTGTTAGCACATGCTGCCCATGTCTGCTTTACTGTGTCGCTGAAGTCACTTCATTTGTGTTGTGAGCATTCACAGGATATTTCTCTATTGGGTTTGCATTGGGTTTCTCAAAACATTAACTTTGTGTCTGCCTGCACCATTATGACTGTGAACATTTCTCCTGAAGTGCAGCATGACATCTTCCTCTTGATCAAGAATAAATACCCAGAAAAGGCATCTTTGACTCTGCACTATTATTTATTAATCAGATCAATAAGGGATAATATAAAGACATAAAATAAAGAAAGTCCATGACAGTTATATCTTTTTGCAGCACCTGTGTGTTGTCATTTGTAGTTGTATTTGTTTTCTTAAGTTATATGGACACCCTATAATGGTGCCTTAAATAATGACTAGGGAGAGACAGTGCCTGTGTTTACATCAAGAGTACCAAGCACCCTTTTAGTTTATTCCCTCGTTCTCCAGAGCTCCAGGTTGCAGAAACCCTGTTAGTCTGAGCAACCAGGATAGTGATGGAACTCTGAAACTTTAATGCTGGATCAGAATATCTGACTCCATAAATTGATTTGCACCCTGGGAAGAGCTAACATATTGGCTGAGAGGATGAGTGCTGGTCTTGTCCAAGCCGAGCACGGCGTAAGTAATAGCCGTGTGATATTAGATGAGGCCAAACAGAACCAGCGGCGGTTTAACTGGAGGACAGGGACATCTATAAAGCTCTCCCCGACGTCAGGAGTTCTGTAGGTACCATAAAGCATCTGCACATGTCAGCACGGGAGGAATCATTTTGGTTTTGCTTGAGGGACCTGTGCCAGTCAGGAGGTTGTTTTGCTGCAAACGCATCAGCCACAGCAGGTTGATAAGAGCTGTAAGCATAGATTCTAGATGATGTTTAACACTGGAATTCGCTATCTAGTGGGTAGGGTCATTTCTGGCTATAAAGCAGAGTATGCAAATGCAACATTTAGCCAATAGGGGACCTCCAAGCTACACGTTTTTCTTGTAAATTTGCAACTTTAAATTTCAAACTTTTTTCTTATATATCTGTATAATTTTTCTCATAAAATGTAAACTTTGTTGTCATAAATTTGTAATTCTTTTTCTTGTAAATTCGCAACCCTTTTGTCATAAATCTGCAAATTTTTTTCTCATAAATTTGCTGCAGTTTTCTTGTAAATTTGCAGCCTTTTTCTCATAAATATGCAACTTTTTTTGTCAAATTTTCAACTTTCATCTTGCAAATTAACTGTTTTTTTTATTGTAAATTTGCAATTTTTTTCTGATAAAATGTAAACGTTTAAGTTATACATTTGCATTTTTTTCTTATTAATTAGCAACCTTTTCCTCATAAATATACAGCGTTTTGTGTTATGATCTGGGCATGGTTTGAGGACCATGCTCATGCTTTGTGCTCATTTTTGTTCTCTGAGTTTTCCCGTTTTGGTTTATGATAATTATTTGCATTATTTACCTTTTGTGTTCCCCTGGGTCCTCTGTTATTGTCTTCTGTGTCTCCCTGCTCTGTTGTGTCATTCCCTGCCTGCCTTTAATGTCATTATTGTGGTCTTAGTGTTTCCCTGCCCTTGTTTTTGTCCCTTCCTTGGTTGTGGGTCTTGTGTGTATACAGTATTTGTTTACCTATTGTTCCTAGCTCCTCATGTTTTTCATACCTGTAGACACTTTTTCCCTCATGTGTGTCCCTGTGATTGTTCTCCCAGCTGTCCTGCGTTTGTGATTATCAGTTACCCTATATGTCTGAGTTTGTGTTCTGGTGTGGCGTCATTGTCTGAATCTCCCTGCCGGTAACCCTGTGTCCCAAGAGCCTTAATAAGTTTAATTACCAATCGGGTCCAACATTGTTTTCAGCCTTCGAGCTGTGTGTTTGTTTCTTTGAGTTTTCCTGTTTATGGATAAACCATGTTATGCTGGAGTTCTGCCTGCACATCAGAGTCCAGTTATTCAACTGTGCCTACTGGAGGTAGTTATGACAGTATGGCGCCACCAAACACGGACTCTGCAGGCATCAACTTTGCAGCCCTTGACTTGGATGAGAAGGCGTGCTGGGCAGCTCAGCTCATTGAGGGGCTGATCTCTGATGCCCGGACTAACCACACACCGGAGAGGGCCATGGGGTTTCTGGACATCGTGGCTGGAGTAATTGAAAACTGCCCCAATCTACAGAGCTACTCTGGTCTTGTCGGACTATTAATCTAAGTAGCTAATCTGCAACATTCGCTCTGCGGATTGGTGAAAAGCCTGGAGCCTGTACCGACGGTAAAACATCCCCTGGCTCCATCAACCACGTCACGCTGTCCTCCAGCCTCAGCATCACGAAAACCTGTGCCGACGGTAAAACGTCTCCTGGCTTCCTCAACCCCCACTACTTCTCGCCATTTGTCTCCTCCAGCACCAGCTCTCAGTTCCCCACCTCCAACACCAGCCTCTCCAGCCCCACAGCCACTCCACGGATTGGAGGAAAACTCACCATCTGCGCCGAAGCCTGAGCCGACGAGGAAGCGTCCCCTGGTTTCGGTGCCTCTCTCTCCATGTTGTGCTCTGTTACCTATACCTCTTTGCTCTGCTCCAGCCCCGAAGCTCCCTGCATTACCGACTCCCACAGCAGCTGAAACATCATTTTCCACGTCTGCCTTCCCATCTGGTGTTCTGCGGGCTGCAGCCTCAACGTCTGGGGTTCCATCTGCAGCAGCCATCAGACCCAGGGTTTTGCCAGCTGCTGCTTCCATGCCAGGGTCCCAATCAGCAGAGAAGCAGGAGTTAAGGCAAGTTATTTTCTTTGTTTTTATAACATCAATATTAGAGAGAACTTGCCTTTCTTCCTGGTGGGGAGACCCAGTTGTTGTCACTATCTGCTTCTGGGCTCTCTCTGCCAAGCTCTTGTACTGATTATTGTGGTATGGATCTTATACCAACCTGTGTTTCTCCCTCCTCATCCAAGGTGCCTGTGTTAGGGATGGTGTTGCATGCTTTAGCTCCAGCTGTCTCCAAGGTACACGCTTGAACTCCATCTGTCTCCATGGTGCACACATCAGCTCCACCTGGTTCGCCCAAGTGGTCCGGTCCCCCTGGTTCGTCCGAATGGTCTGTGCCATCTGGTTTGTATGAGCAGTCCGCTCCACCTGGGTCGTCTGAGCAGTCCGCTCCACTGTGGCCGCTGGAGCAGTCCACTCCATGGTCACCGTCGGAGCAGTCTGCTCCACCTTCGCCAAATGAGGTTGCCGCTCTAAAGCTGCTGTCGCCCTCTGAGTTAAAGGCTTCTCTGCTGCTGTCACCCGAGCTCAGTGCCCCTGCTGCTTCTCATGTGCACGCTCCTGCGGCGTCTGGTCTCCTGACTGTGCACGCCTCTCAGCCTACGTCGTTGGGTAAGTCATGCTCTTGTGGGCAATGGATTCTGGTAGGCCACCCGATGCACCATGTCTATCAGTTCGGTGGTCCAGGGACTTGGCCGACTATCCGATGAACATTTTTTCTTTGTTTGTGCTCGTGTTTTGTCTCGCCGTGCCTGTGTCCCCCTCCTCCCGCCTGATTGGGATGTTCTTTGTTTTGTTTGGAAGGCGTCTGGAAGCTGCCCTGGAGTGTGTGTGTGTGTGTGTGTGTGTGTGGTGGTGGTGGTGGTGGTGGTGGTGGTGGTGGGGTGTTGGAGTGGCTGTTATGATCTGGGCATGGTTCCAGGACCATGCTCATGCTTTATGTTCATTTTTGTTCTCTGTGTTTTCCCCTGTTTTGGTTTATGATAATTATTTGCATTATTTGCCTTCTGTGTTCCCCTGGGTCCTCTGTTATTGTCTTCTGTGTCTCCCCGGTCTGTTGTGTCATTCCCTGTCTGCATTTCTCGTCATTATTGTGGTCTTAGCGTTTCCCTGTCCTTGCTTTTGTCCTTTGTGTGATTCTGGGTCTTGTGTGTATATTTAAAGAGTTTGTTTGCAAAAACCGATAAACGCCACTTCAATGAAAATTTCACTCTTTACATCAAAACAACTGTTAACATTCCCTGATTATAGAAGTTCAAATCATTTTGTCTCAAGAGCTGATCTGTCCTATAGACACTACAAATTCATGTTTTTTTTCAAAAGCCGATAAACACCGGGAGCGTTTTGTTTTGTTTTTTTTTTACAAACGCAGATAACTCCACAGGGCAAATCAGCGCTTGGTATTTGGGTCACGTGACTCATCTTGGCGGCCTTCCCGGTCTGCGCGCTCTGACTGATTTCCTTGGCTGTGTTCGGATTGGTCTCTCACTCACTCCCTCCCTACCCGCTATATAGTGAATTTAGATATAGTGGACTATACAGTAAACTCAATATAACAATAAAATTAACCACTTTCGGACACTACTGGGCTTGTTTTCGTGGTACAGTTAATGACATCATCATGTGAGAGTAAAATGTAACAGACTAACAGTAAAAAATGAATACCTGCATGTAATTTGTAGTAAATATGTATTAAATCAAATCGTTTTTCTGAATTATTAAATATAAATACCTTGAGGTAGTTTATGTTGTGATGTGAAGCTCTTCTCTCACTGCTCCGTTGGCTGTACATTCACTATATAGTCCACTATACGGGGAAGGAGTTTCTTTTTTTCCAGCCTTATTGCTTTTCTTTTTATACTGTGCACACCAATGAAGAGAGAGAGAAACACCGTTTCAATTCTCCTGTGTGTCCTGTACGTATAGTAGTACTGACAATAAAATCTTTGCATCTTGAATCTTGAATTATAGCTTTATTATAGCTACATTATACCATTCTACTGAGTGGATATGCCTAAATCAGTGTGTCAATCATACTACATTGATGCTTATAGACATTCAAGTATGTTCCAGACAAAATAGTATGGCTTTCGGGACTTGTCTGCTTTTGCAAAAGAATGGCTTGTGGACTTAATCTGTTTTTGCAAAAAAAAAAACAAAAAAAAACGTTCTAATAATTTGCCAAAAAGTAACAATGAATTGATGTTTGATTTTTTGCTTTATTATGTCTGAGATACTCATATTTCAAGTGACCATGTCTTAGAAGCTGATTTGGAAATATTAACACCTATAAACCTACAGATTAAAGGGATTTTTCTCATTTTGAACTCAACTGGACTTGTCTGTTTTTGCAAAAGAACTCCTCACTTGTTTACCGTATTTTTGGGACTATAAGGCGCACCGGATTATAAGGCGTAATATCAATGAACGGTCTATTTGATGGTCTATTTTCATACATAAGGCGCACCGGATTATAAGGCACATTAAGTCGTTTGAATGGAATCATTTTGACATGCGCACGTCGACATTTCGACATTCCAAAAATAGTAGAAGAAGCAACTTCCGGTGTTAGCAAGCCCCGCTTCGTGTTGAAATGGACCTGTATTGTGTTATTCAGACTGTACTTTTGCTTCTGCTGGTCTCCGTAATGAAGCTACAAGTACATACTTCTGCATATGACGAACAGCGGGAGACAGCAGGACGTTACAGACCAGTTTTGTTTTACTCCCGCTATGTTTTCCGCGAGTTGCTGCTAAGGCGGAAATACGTCACGTCGACGTGCGGCTGGTGTACAGACATGTGCAGTAAACATATTTTCTGCCCTACGTTCGGCAGTGTTTTCATGTGCACCATTCCGATTAACAATCGGCATAACCCACCCCTCTCAATCGGAATGAAATTTTGATCCGAATGAGCGTGATCGGGTTAGAATATTCATATTGCCATGTTTACATGAAGCATTTTTATTCCGATCAGGCTTTTAATCTGGTTACTTGTGTCCATGTAAACATAGCTGAGTTTAACAGTTGGGCGATTTCGGCATCAAGCATGCCCGGATCCCTCTCGTCATTATCCGAGTCAGTCTCGTTGCTGTTATTCAGCTGTTCAGTGATGATTCCGGCCTTCGTGAAAGCTCGGATGACACTTGAGACTGATCCCTTAACCCAGGCATCCACGATCCATTGACAGATAGTGGCGTAACTAGCTAGCAATTTAACTTTGAATGACCTGTTGACACCAATATCTAGCGGTTGGAGTTCTTTGGTTAATCCACCCGGAATGATGGCAAGCTCCGAATTAGTTTGCTTCACTTGGGTTTTGACAGTATTGGTGAGATGAGCGCGCATGGAGTCGCAGATCAATAGGGACAGAGATTTGTGGAAAAAGCCATCCGGCCATTATGTTGAAGCACATATTACTTCGCGAGACTCCTGACTACTGTAATGCTCCGACAATCCATCAAGCGGTTCAGCTTCGTAGTTTACCAAAGTCGCACTAAAACATTTTTGACAGATTTTTGAGTGCTGTGTACCACATAAAATCGGTTTGAGGTCAGTAAGCACAACCAGAATTAATACATAAGGTGCACCGGATTATAAAGCGCACTGTCAATTTTTGAGAAAATTAAAGGATGTTAAGTGCGCCTTATGTCCAAAAAATACGGTACTTATTGTTCCCAGCTCCTCATGTTTTCCATACCTGTAGATACTTTCCCTCAAGTGTGTTACCGTTTAGCCTTTGATTGCTCTCCCAGCTGTCCTGCGTTTGTGATTATCAGTTACCCTATTTATGTGGGTCTGAGTTTGTGTTCTGGTGTGGCATCATTGTCTGAATTTCCCTCCGGTAACCATGTGTCCCAAGAGCCTTAGTAAGTTTATTTACCCATCAAGTCTATGTTGTTTTCAGCCCTCGAGCTGTGTTTGCTTCTTTGAGTTTTCCTGTTTTTGAATTAACCATGTTATGTTGGAGTTCTGCCTGCGTATCAGAGTCCAATTATTCAACCATGCCTGCCAGAGGTAGTTATGACATTGTGCCATGAATCTGTAACTTTTTGCAAATTCACTGCTTTTTTCATTGTAAATTTGCATATTTATTTCTCATAAAATTGGAAGTTTTTCCTCATAAATTCATTTTTTTTCTTGTAAATTTGTAGCCTTTTTTTCCTTAAATATGCAACTTTTTCTTGCAAAATCATTGCTTTTTCATTGTAAATCTGCAACTTTTTTCCTGTAAATTTGCAACTTTAAATTTCAGACTTTTCATATTAGTTTGCATATTTGTTTTTATAAAATTTCAAGTTATAAATTTGCAACTTTTTTCTTGCAAATTCACTGCTTTTTTCCTTTGCAGCTTTACAGCTTTTTTCTTGTAAATTTGCAACATGGTTCTCAAAAATTTGTGACTTTTTACCCTTAAATTTTGAACATTTGTCTTATAATTTTTTTCTCATAAAATTTTAACTTTTAAGTTAAAAATTTGCAACTTTTTTCTTACAAATTCACTGCTTTTTGCCATTGCAGATTTACAGCTTTTTTTTTCTTGTAAATTTGTAGCATTTTTCTTATAAATTTGTGACTTTTTATTTGTAAATTTGGAACTTTTCCTCATCAATTTGCATATTGTTTTCCTCATAAAATTAGAGCTTTTTTCCTCATAAATGTGCATTTTTTTCTTGTAAATCTCCAACTTTTTGTCATAAATTTGTGACTTTTTACTTGTAAATTTGGATCTTTTTCCTTATCAATTTGCATGTTATTCTCATAAATTTTCACATTTTTTCCTCACAAATTTGTGACTTTTTGCTTTTAAATTTGCAACTTTTTTTGTAAATGTTCATATGGATGCAGGTTAATTTTTTAAATGTTTTGCTGTGAAAGGAGAGATTTCTTTCCCCCTACTAGGGGGAAAAAGCTAGAAACGGCCCTGCTCTAAACAGCAGGATAAGAGTCCAGAAGAACCTCCCCAGGTTACTCAGGGTGTAAATGAATAAACTCAGCAGAAGACAGGGGGGAGTAATGAGAAGCTGGACATCTATCTCTGTTCAGAGGTGAAGTCCTGCCTCTCCACCCGGCTGTGAAGGTGAAATTCACTGTGCCGAGAGGAGAAAAATCAAGATAAATGAGGGAAGAGGAGACGTGAGCGGGAGTGTGTGAGCTGGCTCGTGTGGATTTGCAGGAACATATCAAGTAATTTTACTTTTTTATTCTTTTTCTGCTGTGTTCAGGGACAACCAGAGAAAGGCTGTAATAGTCGTGCTGCTGTAATAACTCACATTATTTCCCCCAAATTACAGCTGTTCTGCCTTGCACAAAACAAATGCCGCATTTTTGTCAGTGTTTCTCCACAATTTAATCAAGCATAATTTGACTAAGAAACACAAATGTCTGCTGGGGCTGCATGCTGTGAATTCTGGAGGGGGGAAGACAGTGTATATAGTAAAAAAATAAGTGGCGTAATGTAATTTTTTGGACCGTCAGCGATTATGAACATAAGTTTGCATTTGTGAGTTTTAGAAATACCTACAAACAAAAGACAAACCTTCATTAAAGCTAAAACTTTTTTTTTATCTTTTGTTAAGGCAGGGAGGTCAAAACCTGCAAAATGGGGAGAAAACTCTCCCCCAACAACAAAAACATAAAAAAAATAAACTTGGATCATCTAGATGAACAGAAAAAATTTAACCATTACATCCAATAAAAATTTAACCAGCATCTGTATGAACATTGCAAATTTAAAAGAAAAAAAGTTGAAAATTGGACAATAAAAAGTTGAACATTTGCAATGAAAAAATCACACATTTATGAGATTTTTTTTTTACAAATTTACAAGAAAAAAGATGTAAATTTGTGAGAAAAATATTAGCGAATTTATGAGAAAAAAAAGTTGTAAATTTACAATGAAAAGTTACAAATTTGCAAGAAAAAGGTTAAAAGTTTATGGTGAAAACTTGCAAATTTACAAGAAAAAGATGCAATATATGGGGAAAATTGCAAATTTATGAGAAAAAAGTTTTAAATTTACAGTGGAAAAAGTTGCAAATTTACAAGAAAAAATTCCAAATTTACTATGAAAAAGTTGCAGATTTACAATTAAAAGTTGCAATATTGCAAGGAAATATTTGCAAATTTATGATAAAAAGTTGCAAATTTATAACAAAATGATGCAAATTTATGAGAAAAAAGTAAATTTACAATGAAAAAGTAGCAAATTTATGATGAAAAGGCACAAATACGTGAGAAAAAATTTACAAATTTATGAAGAAAAACTTGCAAATTTACAAGAAAAAAGATGCAGATTTATGAGGAAAAAAATTGTGAATTTATTACTTAATTTTACAATGAAAAAAGTTGAAAATTTATGACAAAGAAGTTGCAAATTTACAATAAAAAGTTACCAATTTACAATGAAATGTTAAAAATTTGCAAATTTATGATGAAAAGTTGCATATATATAACAAAAGAGGCAAATTTATAATTATTTTTTGCAAATTAACTTTGAAAAAAGTTGCAAATTTACTTTAAAAAAGTTACAATTTTATGAGAAAAAAGTTGCAAATTTGCAAGAAAAAAATTAGCAAATTTCTGATGAAAAGTTGTAAATTTATAACAAAAAAAATATGATTTTTGCCCTAGGCGTGGATTGGCAGCCACGTTTCTGTCAGTCTGCCCTAGGGCAGCTGTGGCTACAATAATAGCTTACCACTACCATTGTCTGTCTGTGGAGTGAATGAATAATGGATGTTCATTGTAAAGTACTTTGAGTTTCTTGAAAGGTGCTATATACTGTAAATGCAAACCATTATTATTATTATGAGAAAAAAAAGTTACAAATCTACAAGAAAAAAGTTGCAAATTTCTGATTAAAAAGACAGATTTATGAGAAAAAGTTGCAAATTTCCAATGAAAAAAGTTACAAACTAACAAGAAAAAAAATTATGATAAAAATGTTGCAAAGTTCCAAGAAAAAAAAATTGTGCAGTACTCTGGTTTACAGTCAGAAACCATTGTGATTCAGAGTAAAATGCAGCAAAGACTGAAAGTCCAAGAGAGATTAAAAAAATAAACAAACATTAAGAAACTTGGAAAATGGAGGACTTGGGAGATGAAGAAAGTGACGTGGAGTTTGTAAGAGCTGCAAATCCATCCAAGCAGCTTTAATGAGTTTTTCACCAAGTTATGCAGAAATGAGTTTCTACTAATTCTGTCATGAATGCCCCTCCGGGGCAGAGAGGAAGGACCCAAGTGCTGGACTGCAGTTTGTGGTATTTTATTAAAGAAAACACAAAGTCCATAAAGTGCTCAAAAATAAACTTACAACTGAGGAGAATGGCGAGATGAAAAAACACAGAGGCGTATGTCGGAACAGGGATGGGGTCCTGATGGAGATTAGCAGATACAATGATGACAACCATGAGGCACTGACAAGTGAGCAAATGAAAAAACAGTCTTAAATAAGGCAGGCAATAAATCATCACAAGTGCCATCAGGTGTGGATCACATGAGCGGGCAGGAGGTGAGAGAGATTACACAATACAGAGCAGCTGAGTGTCATGAGAGGGGATGAAACAGGACTGACAGTTTGACAGGAGCACTGCCAACTACCACAGCAAAACCCGGAAGTGCCCCTGACAGCTGCAGCCCCAGAGAGAGAGAGAGAGAGAGAGAACACAGTAGTACAAATATAAAATGAGAACTAAAATGATAACAAATAAAGACTGAGGAATAAATACCAGCAAATACTCAATAAATAAATATACAAAGAACATAAACAGGAGAATCGGTAGAACTGAGAAACAATACAAGATATATGAAAACCAACCATGGATAAAATGGCAGGAACTAAGAACACAAAAATACAACAGATAAACAAATATGGAAAAAGACCATGAGACTGAGCATGGCGGAATCCTCCGTGCTCAGATCATGACAAATTTATGCATGTTCTTGAAACCAGTTTCTTTTTTTTTTGCTTTTTTTAAACAAAAGTCAGGGTGATTGGTCCAATCAGAGCATGCTTCTATTTGTAACTTTTATAAACCCCTCGTTACACCATCACAGAGGTGGTTTTCGGTGCCGTCTGTCTGACTGTTAGTAGGATTATGCAAAAACAACTGAAGACAGAGCTGGGGCCACAGAAGAACCCATTAGATTTTGGAGTTTATCCAAATGAAGGTGCTGATACACAACTTTTTCTTTCACTTTCATTATCATTGGGAGATGGGCCTTTTTTTTGTCATTTTCATTAATTTCTCTGACAGTGTTCACTTCTGCCAACACTTAAGTGCTAGTTCCTGATTTCATTTGGATGCACACCATATTCTACACACTCATCGATGCCCACCTCCCATATGGACCGGATTTTTTTTTTTTTTTCCAAATTCTATGCAACATGGGTAACAACATCAAAAAGTTCCTGGTTCTACCTCTTGTTTTGGATCAACATCCTACTTTACACACTGATAGATATAATACAACATCAACGTACAATATCAACCTCCTCGTCAGAATTTTTTCCATCAAGATCCATGCATAAGTCTGAGGAATTAATGAGAATGTTGCTTATGATGCTGACACAGCTTCCAGAGGACTCCGTAAAATGTCTGTGACATGTTTTGGTCAAAAATACAGCTGCATTTAGTTATTTCAGCACCATTTTCAACCTATTTTAATGAGCTTCAACAGAATGACTCCTTACAATGTATTTTTCTTTAAATGCTCGTAAGCCTTTGTCGTGGATTTTCTTTATATCAAAAAATGTTCCTTTTTGATCTGGTTAAATGAAAATGCAGAGTCAAAGATGCCTTTTCTGGGCTTTTATTCTTGGATCAAGAGGTAGATTTATACAGCAGTTCAGCAGAAATGTTCAGTCAAAATGATGGGGGCAGATTTTACACCTTGAAACAAACAAAGATAATCTGTTATGAGAATGTTCTGTGGGAGTACGGAGCCTAGCTATCTCCTGGAACTGACCTTGATAAGACCAGAGTCTCTGTGTCTAAGGAAGAAACATGTTATACTGTGTCTCAGAGTATAATAACAGGAGCACAGTGTAATATTAATTGATAAAATAAAGAAATCTTTCACACCCCAGTTCAACCCACCTTCCCCTTTTTGTCAGTGCCAGAAATTTTGTTGAGGTAGGGCAGGCGCCATTTCGAAGCTGATTTTAGCTTGTTAGCTTTTAGCTCTGGATGGGAAAGGCTTCCTGAGCTAGCTAACATAACTACCGGAGTGGTGGCCTAGTTGATAGAGCATGCACCCCACAACTGGGAGTTTGGGGGTTCAAGTCCCTGCCGGGTCATACCAAAGACCATATAAAATCGTGGCTGCACGGTGGCGCAGTGGTTAGCACCGTGGCAGCACAGTTTACCCTCGGCTGGGGGATCGCGGGGATCATGAGATCGTGGGTTCGATCCCTGCCCCCGGCCAACAGTGATCTGTGTGGAGTTTGCATGTTCTCCCCGTGTTTGCATGGGTTTACTCCGGGATTTCTCCGGTTTCCTCCCACATGCTAAAAACATGCAGGTTAGGGAGTTAAGGGGCGCTTGCGCACGCAGCGACCGGCCACTGGTGGCTTATCACCGGACTGCAGAACGAATCTACCTACGGGTACAAAATAAGTCCAAAAAAAAAAAAAATAAATAAAAATGGTACTTCCCGCCTTCTCGCTTGGTGCTCAGCATAATAGAATGGGGGAAGGAGAGGTTGTTTGTGGCAGCGCCTTGCATGGCAGCGACCCCTCTGATTCTAGATGTGATTAACATTGTAGACAGGAGATACGTAGTTTTGTTCTACTCTACATGTTTGGCTGTATGGACTGAATGACAATAGAGATGGCTTCTTCTTCTTCTTCTAATGGCTGAATGTGATTATGTACAAGGCCAAACAAAGCATTATTGGGGACAGGTGTGGGTGATGCAAGAAGTAAGACAGAATGCACATGTGAATGAAAGGGAGGGAGGTGTAACAGTGAAGCTGCAAGGTAGATGAGTTTAAATACCTGGGGTTGACCAACCAAAGCAATGGATGGTGCACAAGAGAGGTGAAGAAGAGAGCACAGGCAGGGTGGAGCGGTCAGGGGTGATTTGTGACAGAACAACAGCAGCTAGAGTGAAAGGGAAGATTTACAAGATGATAGTGAGACCTGCTGTGATGTATGATTTGGAGACGGTGGTGCTGACAAAAAGACAAAAGGCGGTGCTGGAGGTGGCGGAGTTGAAGATGCTGAGATTGTCATTGGGAGTGACTAGAAGGGACAGGATTAGAAATGAGTATATCAGAGGGACAGCTCAGGTTGAGCGGTTTGGAGACAAAGTAAGAGAGGCAAGGCTGAGATGGTTTGGACACGTGCAGAGGAGAGATAGTGGAGATATTGGACAAAGGATGTTGAAGATGGAGCTGCCAGGCAGGAGGAGAAGAGGAAGACCACAGAGAAGGGGAGGGATAGGGAAAGAAGAAGGCTCATTTGTCTTCACTTCTTCTTCCTCTCCTTTTTCTACTTCTCTCCTTCTCACTCCTCCTTGTCCTGTTTTATTTTCTCCTCCACAGTTCCATACAGTACTTATTTGCCTTTTGCTCTTATTAAAGACAAAGATAGAAAGGAGATGTTTTTACCTTCTTTTCTTTACATGTTTCGACTGTTCACTGCAGTCTTCAACTGCAAATACAGTAATTAAAATTAAGACAAAATGAACCTACTCGAGCTATATACAGTACTTAGTATTATTATATAGAAAATCAGTCAGATTCCTGTTACGACATACTGTAGTTTGGCAAGAAGAACCCAAAATGTGCTCTCCGATGTGGGCGTCCAACTGCACAACAGCAGCTTTGTTCTGCTCGCTGTGAACGGACAGAAATATCTGATCGTTGCTACATGAATGGGGGCACCTATTTTGCCCATATCCACCCTTTACATTACTGTATTAAGTCTTTTGTTCCTTCCTCAGTGGCATGTTGTTTTTGTGACGAGTGAGTGACGTACCTCAGCCAAAATAGCTGGTGAAAATACACACAAGTCAAATTTTATACGTGTGACATTTTGAAAGTTTACAAGGAAAAATTAAGTTGACATTTTGATGGGAGACACGGTTGGAATGAGAGAGTCAAAAGACATTAAGTACGTGAAGACAGAGATGGGAACGGAGTGTTTTGGGAGGGAGTGGGAGAGCGAGAGAGTGGTTGTGTACAGCTATAACGAGCAAATCCAACTTTGCTATTGGCCAAAGCGTCAATGGCCCTAAGCTGTTCCTGTCATTCACCTGTGTGCCGATTCTGCGTCCACACCAATCAGGGTGTTGGAGAAGGTTCCCTGTGGAGTGAAGAGGAAAGGAGAAACTGGCTGTGTCAGAAACCGTCACTCGCTCACCGACGCCTGCTCATTATACAGTTGAAACCAGTTTACATAGACTGTGTAAAAACACACAACCTTTTTTTTTTTTTCTTTCCTCCCTCGTTGTCTGATGTTAAATCACGTTAAACGTTTCCTGTTTTAGGTCAGTTAGGATTATCACAATTATTTCCGTTTGCTAAATAATTTTTATATTTGCCACATAATTTTTTTTTAGGGAATTTTTATTGCTTTCTTTAATTTTCTTTAATATTTGGTAGCATTGTGATTGTTTTGTGTTTTTATTTATTTTAATTTTGTTTCACATTGCTACAGCTAGCTCAGTTGACACATTTCAGTGAAATTCAGAGGGGCAATAAAGAAATGCTTGACTGACTGTAAATATAATGCTCAGTAGCAACAAATGAAAACATTAAATCTTGGAAAATAATAGCAGACAATACATGTTTTTATACATTTGATGTAAAAACTGAATAAAAATGTTAATTCGTTATATATTTAACTGTAAATTAAATCAAAAGAAAGTAAAATAAACAAATAAATCACAAAAAAAATTCTTAATGCTTCAATTTTATTTTGAATTTTAAGTGTGATTCATTTAATGTGTACTTACGCCTGCGGGGTGAGGGCTGGTGGCCATCACCGTGCGTAGAGCCAGTCAGGTTAACCAGTGCGTGCCAACATTGCCGGTTTTGGCACAGCTCCTCTGCGTCGTCAACAGCGAGGTCTCTCTTCACCACATCAAGCCATCTGGTGCGTGGCTTGCCCAGGCTCTTTTCCACCCTGAGGCCCTGGGGTCCAGCATGAGGATGGCTTTTGTCGGGTGTTCTGGTGGGATGCGGAAGACGTGGCCAAACCAGCGGATACGTTGCTGTGTCACAAGGTGAGATGCTGTAGGCCGATGTGTGCGGGCTCGGAGCGCGTCATTAGAAGTGTGCTGGGGCGCCGTGATGTTCTTGATGGTTCTGAGGGCCCGACTATCAAACCCATCTATTCTCGCGGTCAGAGTCTTATTCGGGAGCCATGTCTCCGACCCATAGAGTAGAATGGAGAGTACTGACGCATTGTATATGCGGAGCTTCGTCTTTCGGGAGATTGAACGATGGCGCCAGAGAGGTTTCCATAGTGCCTGCAGGGCTGATGCAGCGAGGCCATGTCTGCGGTTGATCTCTGGTTTCATGTCCCCCTTTGATAGTCACTGTGGAGCCCAGATACACAAAGGAATTGACAAACTCGATGGCATCATTCCCGAGCTGTAACGGGGGTGGGTCCATTCCGTCGCTGACATGCGTTAGCTTAGTCTTCGTCCAGCTCACCTGAAGGCCCAGCTTCGCTGCCTCTTCACGGTAGATGACTAGAGCATCTCAGCTGACTATAGGATGGGCTGAACAGGATGGTATTGTCAGCATATTCAAGGTCAGCCAGAAGGTAGTTGCCAAACTGCATACCAGGGACCCGGTTGCAGAACTTGGTCATCAGATAGCCTATGGCACAATTGAAGAGATCAGGAGCGGCCACACAACCCTGTCGGACCCTGCTGTTGATGAGATGACCACTGGGGTCAACGGGAACAGGAGGATGATACAGGAGATGACTGAAGTGCTCTTTCCAGTGGTCGAGGCAGTCTGTCTATTTTAATGAGTTTGTCGTTGATGTCCTTCACCTGGGCTGTCTTGGTGTGTGGGCCATTGCGTGCTTGACGGAGCATACTGAACACGCAGCTCATGTTGTTATTTCTGGCCACTGACTCCAGGTGCTCAGCTTCTTCCGACCAGTACCTGCAATGGCCACATTGCGTAGATGGTTTAATCTGCGGTACTCCATCAGGTCACCTTGGAGGTGGGCCTCTTGGCGACAGTCGATAATGTCCAGAGTCCGCCGAGAGATCCAAGGTTGTTTTGGGGAAGATTGTAAATGTCCCAGGGCATTGTGGGCAGACTGGATGATGTTTTTCTTGAAAATCTCTCAGTCACCCACTTTGTCCGTAGCCAGGGCACTGAAGCGGTTGTTGATAGAGCATCGGAACTCAGTGGCAATGTTGGGATCGCGGAGCTGAGAGGAGTCCAGGCGGGATTGGTACTTGGCAGTGTGTACCAGTAATGTGTACTTTTTTAAAATTTTCACTTTATTTTTAATTTATTTTTTAAAATTTTTATTATTACCTATTATTTATTTTTATTCAGGCTGGGATACATATTAGCTTTTGCGATTAAGGTGTGCCAATTAACGCATTTAAAAAAATGACATCATCAGGTCACTCCCAGAGGTGGTGTCAGCAGTGGTGACTGGTTTGTCTCAGCAGCTGGCTCAGGTTAAAACAAGAGTAGGTCTCATTTTTCAGCATTTAGATTTACACCACTTTAACTGATCCTCTGCTACTCATCCTGTGAATACACTCATGTACATGTGAGCACACCTTGACCTGGTATCCTTGATTGGGGCTGCTCACTCAAAGGTATGAAAAGAGGGAGTTTGTCAAAAACACACTCTCCATTATAAAATGAATGCAACCTTCTAATTCCATTAAGGTCAGTAGCTCTGCCAATTAATCAAGAATTTCTTCATTTGTCCTTTTAAGGGTTCAGATAATTATGAAAGTTACATTAAGTAGAAGTACTTCCTCTTTGACAATTTCAAAATAAAACGGAATGTGATAACAATATTGAAAATTGTAGTTTTGCAGAAATTCCCTCTTTATAATGAACGGGAAAAATTATCACAGATTGCTTTTATAAATTGCAATTTTTTAATTTAATATACATTCATGATTGTCAAATGACTCCTTGAAAGGAGTCAGTTGAGGTGGTATGGGCATCTGATTAGGATGCCTCCTGGACGCCTCCCACTTGAGGTGTTTCAGGCACGTCCCACTGGGAGGAGACCCCGGGGCAGACCCAGGACTCGGTGGAGAGACTATGTCTCCCAGCTGGTCTGGGAACGCCTTGGTATCCCCTCTGAAGAGCTGGAGCAGGTGGCTGGGGAGAGGGAAGTCTGGGCTTCTCTGCTTGAACTGCTGCCTCCGCGACCCGGACCTCCGGAAAAACGGTAGAAGATGGATGGATGGATTATCAAATGTTTTATGTTGCTCGAGCAGTATTGTTGTTAAATGCAATTAAAAGTTGCTAAAAGTACATTTCTTTTTCATTGATTTGTTTCCACAAGTTTTGCAATTAATTGCAATTAATTATAGAAAAATGTGCAATTAATTAGTTACATCTTTTTAACCTATGCAAAGCCCTAACTTGAATATAGTATTATCCTATTTTGGTTTATTTTTATTTATTTATTTTATTTTTTAAACTTTGTTCATTTTATTTTTGGCATCTGTGGGCCCCCACAGCCACTCGTTTCATCAAAAGTGACAGAAAAGGCTCCAGTGTAAACTCACAAGTTGAACAGATGGAGGGTTTTGTATGTATTGTTTATTGTGTGGTTATTATTAGAGCTCGGCTGATCCCTACATGTGTGCCTACATGTCTGCGCCTTCAACCAGCGCCAGATTGAGTTGAATGTTTTACCAAGATTTCAGAATTGGCAGTGACACTATGAAGCACGTTTTAGAGCAGGAAGAGAGGAATGCCCACGGATGATGTGTTCGGTGGTGGTGGTGGTGGGGGGGATACATTATAATTTAGATTGCAAATGAAGTGAAATCATCACTGTGATAACATCTTGGAGTATAAATAGAAGTGTGACGGAAGATAAAGTGGAGAGGAAGATCAGAGAGAGGTGAGCAGTTAAAACTGGGATTCTAGGACAGACGTCATTTTTGATCCCAGTCATGAGCGGATATTTTATGTCACTGCTGTGTGTGTGTGTGTGTGGTGGTGGTGGTCGGGGGGTATCCATCCATCCATCCATCCATCCATCTTCTTCTGCTTAATCCTTTTTGGATCGCGGGGGGGCTGGAGCCTGTCCCAGCATAAACAACATTTTCTCCATAGTGAGGTTTGAGGAGGACACTGTCGGGCCTGATGCACGATTGTGTTTAGTGGCCTCTATTTTTGTAATAGGGAAGAGCCTTGGTGGAGGTATGCACTCTCGGATCATCAGCAAAATGTAATGGGTTCCTCAGTCGCCCAAGGGCCACCTCTGGTGAAAATTTCATCCAAATCTGTCCAGTAGTTTTTGTGTAATCCTGTTGTACATATAAAAACGAAAGCCCTTGGTGGAGGTATGCACTCTCAGATCATCACCAAAATGTAATGGCTTCATCCTTAGGCCAAAGGCCGCCTCTGGTGAAAATTTCACCCAAATCCATCCAGTAGTTTTTATGTAATCCTGCTGACAGAGAAACAAACGAACACGCATGAAAACATTACCTCCTTGGTGGAGATAAAAACAACCAGAATTCATATGAAGGCTGGAAATTTAAAAGGAAAAAAAAAATCACACAAAGTTGCAGATTTTTGATGGAAAAAAAAAATGTGAATTTAAGTAAGTAAAAAGTAGCAAATTCATGTAGAAAAAAGGTAGTAAATATACAAGAAAAGTCACAATTTGATTTTAAAGAGTTGCAACTTTACAGCAGAAAAACAGCAAATTTATGAGAAAAAGTTAAAAATTTATGACAAAACAGTTGCAGATTTAAAACAAAAAAAGTTTCACATTTATGAGGAAAAAGTAGCAAATTTACAAGAAAAAAGTCACAGTTTGATTTAAAAAGTTGCAACTTTACCACAAAAAGTTGAAAATGTATTTAAGAAGTTGCAGATTTATGAGAAAAACTATTATTATTACGATTAATTTTTGCATTTAGCATTGGTGCTTCAAAGTCTTATGTTGATATTAAAGGTTTATGACGATATGGGGGGATTCTCTGTTTTTTCCAGGTCTGCCCCCCCCCCTCGTCCCCACCTTGATTTTACACCAATATGATCCCAGTTGGAGAAATCCTAGATACAAGGATGGAAAATACTGTACAAAAGGGAGGGGCGGGGGGCACAGAAATTGACACAGATAAAATGTTCAGAAGAGACAAGAAAGACAGAACCACATCTAGAGAGGGAGCCAGAGAACGGAGGGCTGATGGAGGGGTGGTGGCTGGGAAACAGATGGTGGGAAAAGGGGAGGGGGCTTTGGTGAAGAAGCTGCCAGGAGGGGGTGCAGAAAATTGGACTAGATTTGGATTCATGGTGGGCTGATGGCCACATTGATACACCCCACCCCCCCAACTCCCCTTCCCCTTAGACATACTGCATTTGGGATTTTTATCTGGAGGTCAGACTCAAGGGCAGCAAACAGAAACATTTCTCGAGTTAATACTGAGGGAGACAGTGTAAGTGTTGTTGTAGTAAATGCACATGGATGAAACCCTTATTTTGATTCTAGTGCTTGGAAAATTCATAGGAAAATACCTTAAAGAGCCCCTGTTATGCACTTTTTCCACATGTTGACACAACTCCCAGAGGTGTTAATGAAATGCCTGTGACATGTTTGGTCAAAACACCTCTGGGTTTAATTTTTGCAGTACCATTTTACGCACGGGGAAGGAGCTATAATGGCTAACGAGGCCCAGCTCAACCCACACTCACTCTTTGGTCATTTTTCTGAGATTTTTGTTTTGATGGTAATGCCGTGTTTGAGACTGCTGTTAGCTTTTAGCTTTGGCTGTTGGACTAATAAATATCCATTAAATGT
Source organism: Pholidichthys leucotaenia (assembly GCA_020510985.1). Classification (NCBI taxonomy): domain Eukaryota; kingdom Metazoa; phylum Chordata; class Actinopteri; order Cichliformes; family Pholidichthyidae; genus Pholidichthys; species Pholidichthys leucotaenia. The sequence goes on along the minus strand of CM035849.1, from coordinate 49,801,305 downwards.
GAGAGTTTTAAAGTCAGGGGTGTGTTGTTTGACTGGTTTATAGCAGATAACCGGTCCCAGACGTGTGATAAGCACAGAAACGACCCTTAATGAGTGAATAGCTAACAACAAATTGCAGCTTCTTCTTCTTTTGGCTACTCCCCTTAGGGGTCGCCACAGCGGATCGTCTGCCTCCATCTCACCCTACCCCTTGCATCGTCCTGGCCTTGCTTCCCTTCTGTCTGATTTCTTATACACACAGTATATCTACCTACACTTGGACAGTTTGTATAGTTCTAAATTGATCAAATTGATTTAAAAAAAATGCCCCTTTCCCTAAAATCTGCTCACCAGATTGTAGTCTCATCAGATCAGTAGATCTTTTCCATTATGGTCTTTCACTTCTACAATGCTTTGAAAATGTAACAGACCTTCTTTTACGCAGAGGTCTGATTGATGGAGACGTCTACGTTTCTTGAATCTCTGTTTTACCAAAGCCTTTCTCGTTTTGATGTATTGGTTTTTGTTTCGACCTGTGTGTTTTTCTAAACTCTGTCATATAGCTACTGAGGTAGCCAGAAGTTGACATGGTTTACGTTTTAGACACTTTTTTGCATCTTATTAGGGCTTTAAGAGATCTCTCAACATCTTTTGGATTTCCAGAGCAAAGACTATTATTTGGGGGTTTTTAAAAGCAGTGTTTTGCGAGAGCCATAAGGATTTAAAAAAAAAATTCAAAAAATTAAGGTTTGACTAAAAACTCACTTTAAAATTAAAAGTTCAAATTTAGATCTTTTCATTTTAAAAAGTACAGTGAAGCATTCAATGTATTTTTCAGGATAATATATACAAAACACCATAGTTTGTGACACTGACTTCAACATTTACACCTTATCTTTCAGTTTAAACAAAAAACATTTTTTTTTCTATACACCAGCTCTTAAAGTGGTGACAACATTTCATTTCTCTGTCAAGTTATTCTAGTATTACTGATTAATAAACAATAGAAAATGTGACGATGTAACATAAAGCAAGCAAATACAAAAATATGGTCATAAATGTACATATATGATTCAAAACAAGTTGGGGTTAATACACAAAAAATATTTAAATAAATATGGTATGAAGATCAAACTGAATATTTAAAAATACAGTACAGTAAGTAGGTTTTTTTTTTAATCTTGTTTGTTTCTTGTTTAACAGTTTATTCACACACACACACACACACACACACACACACACACACACACACACACCACCACACATTGTCAACATTATCAACAACATGAATGAATGAATTACAGTGTGACTTATCCACAACATGAACTGCAGTATACAATAAGCTTTTTTTTTTTTTTTTTTAACATTGATTTGGAGTGTAAAAGGATCACCCCAAGGAAACTATTTCAAGCTTTTAGTAGGGGGCCCATATCTACAATAAAGTGATGACAGATATTGGTCGGATGTAACAAGTGGTCGGATATAACAGACATCTAACACATAATCCCAGCATTTGCTTACGCTGAATTAGTAGATAAGGTCAAGATACATTGGCAAGTTATTAAATACTAGTGGAGTGACATCAATATACTGTATATAAAACAAAAATAACAATGGGGTGACAAGTTGTTGTTGGCTTAATGGCTAACAAAGAGATCTCTTGCATGATGTAGTGTCAGTTGATTCACCTTCATTCAAAGCCAGACATTACTTTCACTCACAACACAGTGCTTTTTGTTACTAAATCAGTTATTTACTTTCTATTATTGTTGAAGATATTTTAAACTGTGTTGACAGTTAATTTTTTTTATAGAGTTCATGTTTCACATTTTTACCTTTTTTATAAATGCAGTGTCTTCTATTGTTTGTTAGCCTGGTTAGCATGGTGTAACTATCATGCTGTTTACGTCTCTTACCCAATCCAAACTGCACTGTATCGGCGCTAATGAACCTGTGAAATGCATCGAAACATATGCTGCATTCAGACCAGGACAGTCTGGAGGTCTTGGTTCAGCTGGGTGGGGAATGCCGAGAATTTTCACACCTTCATTTGGTTTGGTTTGCATTCACACTGCAGCGGACCAAATTGCCTGGACAACGTTACGCAGTTACAACAACTGCTCATTTGGGGCGCTGTAGCCAAAACCACCACTAACCAGGAAGAAAAAATCTCAGCGAAGAAGAAAAATCTGGCTCATCAATTGACCAGGACCAAAAATGGAAATCCGTTCCCTTCAGCTGGGTTGTTTGTCCACCACAGGTGAGACATTTTTTAACTTTTCTCCTCGGCTATCACCGGTAAAAGGATTTCTCGGATTCGTGCGGTTGTCTTTATTGTTATTTTCTACCCAAAAAGTACTACAGTAAACGCCACTTCCTCTTCTCAGACTACGTGTTGCTATGGTTACACAAATGCTGATTGGCACTTCCGCCCTTTGGTTTGCGGAATACTCCGTCTGGATTCACACTGTAAGCAGAGCACACCAGACTTTGTTTGCAAGAGAACCAAGACCCCCGTTTTCAGGGGGACCAGACTTTGCTTGTTTGGTGCGCACCAAAGTTCCAACGCATGTTCAGACTGCACCAAATGAACTGAACTATCTGTGGAAGCCACTGTTTGGTCCTTTGGTCCGGACCAAACAGTGGCCATCTGAATACGCCCAGAGCATCTTATATGGCTTATTTTATTATTAACTTATGTGCAAGTCGTGTATCCCTTGGTTATTGTTGTTAGTCTGGTTAACTTGCAGTTGCTAGAGTGTTATTGATGCCCCTCCTCTTAATCTTTAACCCACTCCTCATAACATTTCAGGTGCCCAAATGAACCCGGGAAATACATTGGTGTAACTTGGCACAGAATTAGGCTCCATGTCCACCAAATGCGTTTTTTGTCGCCTGACTGCCCTGAGCATTTTTTTTTCAGCGTTTGTGTGCGGCGCCCTGGGAAAAAAACAATCTGTGCCCTGTATCCCAGCAACAGCTTGTCACTTTCAACTCAGCAGTTCCACTTTTCCTGTTGTCAGACTTTCTACTGATTTTTTTTTTATTAGCAGTCTCTAAATAACAATGGACAGGAAACTTTTTCTAGCAGCTCTAGATGTAAAATATGATGACACGGAAAGCAGGAGTCTGAGTACAGACTTGTACCGGCGTCCTACTGTATGTCCCGCCCACGTAGCAGTTCTGATTGGCTGCTTAAGGTCTGACATTGACGAGCTCAGCTGCAGTCTCTGAAAAGTTGAACTTTTTTCAACTCTGAGCACCCTGAGCACCGCAACAAAAAACAGCCACCGCCGAGAGCGTTTCAGCGCTGAGGGCGCTCAGCACTGTGAACAATGGACTACATACAGACTGAATGGAAAATAGTCACCCAGAGCAGAAAAAACGCGTTTGGTGGACACGCAGCTTCACTGTTAGCTTCACTCTGGAAGCTAACAGTAACGTTAACAGCAATACAACAGCAGATGCAATGCATATAAGTTAATAATAAAATAAACCACATAACAGCTGTGTGTCTAGTAGAAATTGATAGAATATATAGAAAACAGACAAAAACAGACATCTAGTAGCTGGGCTAGCGGACTCTTTTATTTTATTTTTTTTTTAAATTTGTGCCCTGCAGGTCGACCTCAAAGTTTGTGAGAAACCCCAGCTAGTATTAGCAGCCAAATCTACTCCGCTGTCATGGCCAAAATACAACAAAATTAGCCAGAATGGTTAGAAATCATCTATACGGGAACCACAGGTGACAAAAATGAGCCACAAGATCCATGACTGTGCTGATTCATTTTCCTAAGCTAGTTACGCCAATGGTTCCAGTAAGTGTGTAATGTCGGCAAAGGAAATAACAAAATACGCCAAAATGACGTGAGATATGGTATCAACTGTGAATTAATGAACAAACTGGGGCTGACTCGAGGTGCATTCCGATCACCCAATAGTTTACTTTTCATCTAACTCAAAGCTAACTCTAACTCAAAGTTTTCTTCTAACTCAAAGCTCAGCCATGGAGTTCCACAGGGATCTGTGCTAGGCCCTATTCTTTTTAGTTTATATATGCTTCTGCTAGGCAATATTATTAGAAAGCACTGCATACATTTTCATTATTATGCAAATGACACAGTTATATTTGTCAATGAAGCCAAATGACAGTAATCAATTAGCCAAATTAGAGGCTTGTCTTATGGAACTCAGAGCTGTGTTTTCTTGCTATTGAATTCAGATAAGACTGAAGCCATTCTAAGGTTTTTTGGACCAACTAGAATGACTTCTAGTTGGTCCAAAAAACCTTAGCAATACCTTCCCAAATCAAACTCTTAGTTTGGATGCGGTTACTCTTTCTCTTAATAGTACTGTGAAGAACCTTGGAGTTATTACTGATCAAGATCTGTTCTTTAATTCACATATTAATCTTGCTTTCAAGACTGCCTTCTGTCATTTGTGTAATATTGCCAAGATTAGGAGCAATTTGTCTCAGAGTGATGCTGAGAAACTAATCCACACTTGTGTTAGCTCTAGATTAGATTATTGTAACTCTTTGTTATCAGGCTGTCCTAAAACATCTTTAAAAAGTCTTCAGCTGATCCAAAATGCTGCAGCTAGAGTTTTAACAGGTACTCGAAAGTGAGATCACATTTCTCCAGTTGTGGCCTCCCTTCATTGGCTTCCCATAGAGTTTAGAATTAAATTAAAATCTTTCTCCTCACTTCCAAAGCTCTAAATAAGCAGGCCCCTTGTTATTTAAAAGATCTGGTAGTACCTTATCATTGTAACAGAGCACTACACTCCAAAAATGCAGGATTACTTGTAATACTGTACCTAGAATCTCTAAAAGTACAATGGGAGGCAGAGCTTTCAGTTATCAGCTTCTTCTCCTTTGGAACCAGCTACCAGTCTGGATTTGGGAGTCAGACTCAATTTCTGTTTTTAAGAATGGAGTTAAAACCTTCCTTTTTGATATAGCCTATAGTTAGGTTGGGATCAGGTGCCCCTGAACCCTCCCTTAGTTATGCGGCTAAAAGGTTTAGACAGCCGGGGGACCTCCAACAATGCACTGGGCTTCACTCCTTTCTTCACTCTCAATGAAATATTTTTGCTGGTCTTGAACATCTGTTTGTTCTCTCCCATAGAGTGAATCCCTGTCGTGCTGTTTGCTCTATACATGTCTGTTCTTTTCTTCCTCTTCTCTATCCCCTCACCCCCCAGCCAATCACAGCAGATGACTGCCCCTCCCTGAGCCTGGTTCTGCTGGAGGTTTCTTCCTGCTAAAAGGGAGTTTTTCCTCTCCACCATCGCCAAGCGCTTGCTCACAGGGAATTGCCTGATTGCTGGGGTCTTTCTGCAATTGTGGGGTTTTTCCCTACAGTTTGAAAGTGCTATGAGATGACTGTTGTTGTGAAATGGTGCTATGTAAATAAAGTTGAATTGAATTACTTTAAAGCTGCAATGGGTATTCCACCATATTACGTGAGATTCCAAACCGAAAGGAGCGGACAGTCTTCAGCTCAGAGGGAACTGAGAACTGAGCAGGGAAGAAGTGAACAGCGGTACATCACTTCACCGGAAGTTGACAAGATGATTACCCATAAGTCACTGCAGCTGAAATGAGTAAAACAAATTATTGTTGCTAACATTATTAACAAGTGAAACTAATGTTGGTTATTGATTATATACCAACTGACAGTGATAAAAATATGTTTATATTATTATTTTATTTAAGAAGTATAAAATGGGGCGGAGTGGTTAGCACTGCGGCATCACAGCAACTCACCCTTGGCCGGGGGATCCTGGGTTCGATCCCAGCCCCCGACCAACAGTGATCTACGTGGAGTTTGCATGTTCTCCCCGTGTCTGCGTGGATTTACTCCAGGATTTCTCCGGTTTCCTCCCACATGCCAAAAAACATGCAAGCTAGGTTAATTGGCATCAAACTGGGGATTCTAAATTGTCCTTGGGTATGACTGTGAGAGTGAATCTGTCTCTCTGTGTTGGCCCTGAGATGGACTGGCAATCTGTCCAGGGTGTACCCTGCCTCTCGCCCAAAGATGCTGGGATAGGCTCCAGCCCCCCCCCCCCAAAAAAAAGGATTAAGCAGAAGAAGATGAATGAATGAATGAATGAAGTATAAAATGTCCACAGTAGTATCAGTATGTGTTAATGGTTACCATGGTAACGCACGGAGGAGGGAGGTGGGGTGTTTCATCCATCCATCAATCCATCCATCTTGAAATGGAGAAATTTTGTGAAGGGCAGTTAATGTAATAGATATTCTCTGAGAACGGAGCAGGGAGTAAGGAGTACTGCTGAAGTACACTGTGGCTTGGAACATGGCTTAGAATTTACAGAGAAGAGCCCTAAAAACAGTGGCCGGGCCACTAGTTGACTGGCAAGCTAAGCTAGATGTATTATAGCCATGTAAGCTCCGAGGTTTGGTGAGAAGCTTCCTCTTCTTTCAGGCGAGGGCGTGCCAGACTAGAAGAGAACGGCCAATCCAACCGGCAGAGTTCGGGCAGAGTTGTAGAGTTGCTTCAGTGGGAGAGGAGAACTCCTGTGTAGGAGGACTTTGGCCTGTTTTACTTTGCAGACCACATAATGTCACACAAAAGTCCTACATAACACAGGAGAAACATCAAAAAGCATAATATGTTTGCTTTAAAAGACCCCTCCTTCCTTCCTTCCTTCCTTCCATTCTGGCAGCATTTGTCCTCCATACAGCAGGCTTGACAGCAGGCTTTTTCACCCCACCTTCACGTGTGATCATTTGGATGAAGTACACACTCGCCTTTTCAGCTGTGCGTTTCAGCGACGTGCTCGTTCCAGCACAGATCGGGCCTTCTACTCCTGTCGCTGCATCGTACAGCAGAGGCTGACCGCCTCGTAGCCGGCTCGTACCGTATCTCAGCGACTATCAGAGTATCACGATCGGGCATGAGACCCGATCCCAAACGCGCCCCGGCCGTCTCTCGTGCACGTGTGTGAGAAAGCGCAGCTTAACGGCGGCGGTGCATCGGGTGGTATATTTGGTACCCCTTTTTGAAGTGTTTGACAGTGTTGCAGAGGTTGGATTGCTGCATGTGTGCTCAGTGCCAAATTACGCTCACGTCTTGTGTGTATGTATATATAGTTGGAGATGGAATGAGGAAAACGGGAGAGGGGGAGGGATGGAGAGACAGAAACACGGAGAGAGAGAGAGAGAGAGAGAGAGAGAGTAAGGGAGTGAGAGGGAGGTACAAGTCTCTATTTCATGGATGGCTGTGTTGCTATGGGAACAAGATGTGGGCTCCTATTCCCAAAAAAGTGTCCTCCTTCCTTCCTCCCTTCCTTCCTTCTTTCCCTCTCTCGTTGTCTGATCACTTCATTTCTTCCTCTTCTTTTTCTTCACCGCATCCACACCTCTGCGTCCCTTTCCTCCCCGATCACATCCCATCACATGCCTCTTCCCTCTCCCTCATCTTCTCCCCTCTGTCAGTCATCCATCCTTTCCCCGCCCACTCATTCACCCCCTCCATGTCCACGTCCCTCTCTCTCTCTCTCTTTCACCCTTTCTTTGATTCTCCATCCATCCCTCTTATTACCCCCCCCCCCGTCTTTCTCTCTCTCTGATCCCCGTCTCTTTTAACACTCACTTATATTCTATTCTTTTCTCAGTTGTCATGGCAATAGGCTGGGGGCGTGAGGGAGCGAGTGCGAGCGAGCGAGAGCGGGAGTGGGTGTTTCGGAAGTGACATCTCTTGGGCAGTAACCTTGTTTCCTGTGTGGTGGAGTTGGGGGCGGATTCGAGGCGCCAAAGCGGCGCAGCAACAGTGACGCCGTGTGGACAGCTTTGGGTGAGCAATGGGGGACCCGGGACGCGCCGCGCGAGGGCTGGGTGAATGATCTAATAGGTGAGAATACTCTCCCTCCATCTCTCCCACTCATTTTTTTCTCTCCCTCCCCCCCCCTTCTCTGTCATGCACACTCATGCACTTGTTCACACACCTTTAACTGCATCATCTTTGCTTTCTCAGCTGATGCCTCTGCAAAGGCTGAGCGAAATCGATTGCAGTTGCTGAAAATCAAAAGGGATATAAATAAAAACTGAGCTGAATTTATGAGAAAAACATCACTAATTTAGAGCAAAAAAGTCAGCAATTTATGAGAAAAAAGTCACTGATTTATCAGAGACAAGTCACTCATTAATGAGGAAAAAACATCACTAATTTATGAAGAACTAGTAACTAATTTAGGTGGAAAAAAGTCACTAATTTGTGAGAAAAAAAAGTCACAAATTCAGGAGGAAAAAAGTAATTTATGTGGAAAAAGTCACAAATTGATATGGAAGAAGTCACATATGTATGATAAAAAAATCATTAATTTATGATAAAAAGTCACTCATGATAAAAAAATCATTAATTTATGAGGAAGAAGTAACTAATTTTGCTGAAAAAAGTCACTAATTTACAAGAAAAAGTCACTAATTTATGAGATAGAAGCCACTAATTTAGCTAAAAAAATCAGATCTATGAGAAAAAATCATTAATTTATGAGGAAGAAGTCACTAATTTAGCTAAAAAATCACACATTTATGATAAAGAAAATCACTAAATTATAAGAAAAAAATCACTTATTTATGAGTAAAAAGTCACTAATTTATGAGGAAGAAGTCACTAATTAAGCTGAAAGAGCCAATAAGTTATGAGGAAGTCACTAATATGTGACCAAAAGTCACTCATTTATGGGAAAAAGTCACTAATTTATGTAAAAAAAAATCACTCATGTGAAAAGGTGAGTCATTTATGAGAAAAAAGTCATTAATTTGTGTGAAAAAAATTGACTCATTTATGTGAAAAGTCACTCATGAAAAAAAAGTCACTCATTTACGAGGAAAAAAGTCATTAATTTTTGTGAAAATATTTTTTCAACAAAGGCTTCTCCACTAAGTATTAAATAAATTTCACTTATAGTGTTCAGTATTTTTCCCTGTTTTATCCCACTTTGTTACACACACCTTTATGAATTTAAATGTTCTGATTCCCTTACATGTGTGGACTTCTTGCACTAATACCAAAGTGTGGTGAAAAGTTCCATGTGATTAGCGTCACTAGAAAAAATGTTGACATGCTCAGCACTTATGTCCCTCACTGTATTTTTGCAAATTTGAATTGAGAAAATGGAATTAATTTTTCTGCAGTTCTCAGTTTCCTGTTTTCATACGTAAATTATTTGTTTGCTACAAAATCTAAAGAGCGCTCTTCACTCAAAATAGGCAAGGGCTCCCAAACGTCTAACTCCGTACCTGTTTGGATCATCAGACCGAGGTCTAAATGTAGCCAGACTTACTGGGTCTTCAGCTACCCTGGTCCTGCCCTGTGGAAAAATTTAACCTCATAAAGCAAACTCAAAATAGTCTGTTTTGTCAGGATTATTGTTAATATTACTGTTAATATTGTTCTGTCGTGTACATACTCGTATATAGATGTTTGTGTGTGGAGATCCGTGGATCCTTAAAACGCTTAAATTGTTTGTCAAAAATTAAAGGTCTGTCAGAAACTCTGCATGTGCTGTACCATAGCGGATGGAGGAGGAGAAGGATGGAAGGATTTAAGCGCAGGAGTTCACCATACTCACATTTATTGACAAACACTGTTCACAAATACAGACGAACAAGTAGCTTGCAATACCATATGAATGCGCTCGGGAGAGTGGGGAAGACTACGGGGAGTTCAGCTTACTCGGGGGAACGCAAACTGGGCAACAGCCTAAGCGTAGCAGTTATGCTGCGGGGAGAAACGCCACCAGAAGCATAGTGGAATTACTGCAAGGGGGGAAACGCTTCTGGTCCAGTGTAGCAGCAACCGCACGGAGAAACGCAAACAGTTTACTCACGAGTAGGAACAGTCCAGAAAGTCCAATTCTCTCAGCGAGCATAATCCAAGTGTCCTTCCCGACGTGACGGTCACACCATGGAGAACGAGAGTGACTCGTACAATGACCCAGCGGCGTTTGTCTAGCGAAGAGCTGCTTAAAAATAAACACTGCTGGCCACACAAATTGGGCACACCTGGGCGAGGCACGGGAAAGATAATTACCGGGGCTGGGAACAGCTGATGGAACTAAGGAGAGGGGGCATGGTTGGACCGACAGACTGTCAGCAGCGTGGGAGAAAGTAGGTCACTGAGGTTGACTAACAGCTGCCGGTCAGGCAGTGGCTATGGTAATGGAATAAGTACAGGAATACACAAAATGCATATAAACATCTATCCATCCATCCATCTTCTACCACTTTTCCGGAGGTCCGGGTCGCGGAGGCAGCAGTTCAAGCAGAGAAGCCCAGACTTCCCTCTCCCCATCCACCTGCTCCAGCTCTTCAGAGAGGATACCAAGGTGTTCCCAGACCAGCTGGGAGACATAGTCTCTCCACAGAGTCTTGGGTCTGCCCCGGGGTCTCCTCCCAGTGGGACGTGCCCAAAACACCTCAAGTGGGAGGCGTCCAGGAGGCATCCTAATCAGATGCCCATACCACCTCAACTGACTTCTTTCAATGTGGAGGAGCAGCGGTTCTACTCTAAGCCTCTCCCGGATGACTGAGCTCCTCACCCTATCTCTGAGGGTGAGTCCAGCAATCCTACGGAGAAAGCAGGAGGGATCATGGGGGTCCGGTGCTATGTGGATTAGGTGGCGGTCAAAGGCGGAGACCTTGGCGGACTGATCCCAAGCTTTCTAAACTGGCACATAAACAATGAAACCAAAACCCACAGAGAGATCGAGGCCGAGCTGGGGAAAGCCAAGCCGGCTTGGTTCGTGACAGGGGCCCCCCTGTAAGGGGTGGATTCCCAGACACCCAAGGTAACATCAAGAGTAACCCCCCCCCCCTCAATAGTTGCAACAACAACAAACAACACAAACCCAGGTGGGCGGTAGGGGGAACAAGAAGGAGGGAACACAATGCCCCACCCAGGGCCCACAATTAACCCCCCCCAAGTCCATGGGCGTTGGGGCTCAGGAGGCCACCCAGAGTCCCAGGCCCAGCAGAAGGTCCGGTGGACCGAGTCCAGCAGCCTGCCGGAAAACATGAGCCACCTGAGCTGGGGAGTCGATTCTTCTGGCAGCCGGCCCACATTGATTAGCCACCAGGACCGAAGGGGTGAAGTAGGAGGCCGCCTGCCCACCAGAAGGCTCACTGTTGGATAACAGGACCGGAGAAAGGAGACCTCCACGGTGTACGGCAGGGACCACAGTGTCCTCAGGGTGGTCCGCAACTGAACCGTTGGTGGACCCTGACCGGGCCCGCTCTGCTGCACCCACGATGGCCCCCGACTGGGCCGGCTCCGCTGCATCCACGATGGCCCCCGACCGGGCCGGCTCCGCTGCATCCACGATGGCCCCTGACCGGGCCGGCTCCACTGCACCCACGATGGCCCCTGACTGGGCCGGCTCCGCTGCACCCATGATGGCCCCTGACTGGGCCGGCTCCGCTGCACTCACGATGGCCCCCGACCAGGCCGGCTCCGCTGCACCTTCGGTGACCTCCGGCTGAGGCTCAGCTGCACCCGCGGTGGACCCAGATTGGGCCAGAGCTACACCCACAATGGTCCCGGTCTGGGATGTGGCTGCACCCACGGCGAGCGGGCCAACCCGCAGGGACACCAAGCTGAAGAGGTGATCGATGGGGGAGCCCTGACGACCTTGACAGGAGGGGCTGAAGCAGCGACGTCCTCCTTTGGCAAGGCCAGACCCTCGGCAACCTCCGGTGGCGACTCTGCAGCACCCGCGGTGGGCCCCAATTGGGCCAGAGCTGTACCCATGATGTTCCCGGTCTGGGATGTGGCTGCACCCACGGTGGGCTCTGGTTGGAGCACCGTTGCACCAGCAGTGACCCCCATTGGGGGCCTCATTGCTCCCGCGGTGGCCTCCCCAGCGAGGGCGGTGGTCCTCCTAACGCTACCTGGCACTGGATCCTGATCCTTGGCAGCCTCCAGCGAAGTCAGCTGCTCTCCGGTGACCCTGGCAGAGGGCTCCGACCCCGGAGGGACAGAAAAAGAGACTAGGTCAGAGTCGCTGGTAGCGGCAGAGCCCGGTGAGGTGGCCCAAAGGGCTACTACGAGCTGCCCCGGGCCCTCCTCGCCATGAGTCGGGCAGTGTGACTTTAACATATACCGAATTAGCACAATGGAACATACTTGCCTGAACTCGGGCTCCACCACCATCCAGGACTCCCGTGATTTGGGGTGCGTAGCCACCATCGTCCTGCCCGGTGCTGTACCCCCGTCGACCTCCTCTGGGGCCGCCAACATCTCATCGTCATCGGTTGACAACCCCGGTGATAGCAGATCTTCTCCGGCGACCCTAGTGAGGGGCTCGACAGGCACGGGATAGAAGGAAAGGTTCGGGTTGCCGGCAGAGGCAGAGCCTGGTGAGGGAAGCCCAGGTGCGGCCGGGAGCCGCACTTGACTCTCCTCCCCAAAAGCCAGACAAAATCTCTCAATTATTGGCAATTGAACTACAGGTGAGATAACTTGCCTGTGCTCGAGCTCTACCACTGTCCAGGACTCTGACGCTGTCGACGATGACGATCTGAATCCCGTCAGCTGAGGGTCTGGTCCGGGGGATGACTCAGCTGCGGCGGTCTCCGCAGCAGGCGTGATGATGGTTGCAGTCCTGATCCTCTGATGCTGCTCCTCGACCTGGCTGGTGACTGCGGTGAGCAGGTTCGTCCCCTCCTCGTCTGAAGGCGAATCCGATGGTTGAGCAAGCGTAGGAGGTGGAACCCTCACAGCCAGGGAAGTGCATCCTCGGACCTCCCTCTCATGGCGCTCCTCCTCAAACCGGCAGTTGACGAAGATGAGCAGATTCACCCACTCCTCATCCGCCGGTGTGATTGCGGGGAAACGCCTCCGTGCGGGCTCCTGGGCAGGATCATCCAGGGCCTCAACCTCCTCCATCGTCAGATGGCCCGGTTCTTGGACCGGCAGGCCCTCAGAAATTAAAGGAGGAGACACGGAGAGGGGAAGGAAACAATCATTAGTTGCAGCTGGAGGAGAAGACCCAGTGGACTGCTGATACTGGGCCTCTCCCTCGGGAGACAGGCAAGATTCATTGTTCATGAATGATTTAGAATGGAAAAAATACTTGCCTGTCATCCCAGTTGATGACATCCGCAGCTGCAAAGGGCAGAAATTCATCCCTCTCCGTGCCAGTGACGGCGTGGACCCCTCTGCAGACTATTGGAGGAGCCGGCTGCCTGACATCTGAGGTAGGCGTGGCCAGGGTGAATCCAGTGGACCTCTTGGCGGCTGAAACGATGATGGCCGCTGCTGAAGAGGAGGGCTTCTCCCGGCGTCTCCTCGCAGGATGACGCTGCCTATGGGCAGTCGACACTGATGGCAAAGCGGGGGAGAAAACGGCTGCAGACTGTGGAGCACGTTCCCACTTGGGCTCTGCAAAGAACGCCACTCTCCCCACACCAGGAAACGTGCGCTGGAGCACGTAGACCGAAGCAATCAGGTCCGCGTACTGAGGGTAATCCCAGAGACCAGGATGCACTTCCAGAATTCCCTCCGCTGCGTCTAGGCTGCTCCACTTGCCTTGGGTCCGTGGGCTTTATGGGCCTTATCCATAAAGTCCTGGATGAAGGTCGCCACCCATTCTTCTTCCACCGTGGGATGCCTCGCTGCTAATTTCCTCCGGCCGGCTTGGGAGTGGCATGCCGAAGGCATAGTGGGGCAAAACCAGTGGGTGAAAAAAACAGTTCAAAAAATGACTCACAAAAAGGGATGTGTGGGTGAACCTACTAAATCCTCTTTTCGGGCTGGGCCATTCTGTCATAAGCTCTCCGAGCGCTGTACCATAGCGCACGGAGGAGGAGAAGGATGGAAGGATTTAAGCGCAGGAGTTCACCATACACACATGTATTGACAAACATTGTTCACAAATACAGAATCAGAATCAGAATCAGAATCAGAATCAGATTTATTGCCATTGTTCATGTAGTACACAAACTAGGAATTTGTCTCGATGCCATGCTGCAACATTAAAAACATGATGAGAAAAAGAGATAAACTAAAAAACTAAAGGACTGAAAACGTGCAATAAGTGTAGAAAAATAAGTAATAATAAGTAATAATGATAATAATAATAATAACAATACTAGTAATAATGAGTAGTACTAGTCAAGGCAGTTTTAAAAAAATACAGACGAACAAGTAGCTTGCAATACCATATGAATGCTCTTGGGACTGCGGACAAGACTACGGGGAGTTGAGCTTACTCGGGGGAACGCAAACTGGGCAACAGCCTAAGCGTGGCAGTTATGCTGCGGGGAGAAACGCCACCAGAAGCGTAGCAGAATTACTGCAAGGGGGGAAACACTTCTGGTTTACTCGTGAGTAAACACAAACAGTTTACTCACGAGTAGGAACAGTCCAGAAAGTCCAATTCTCTCAGCGAGCGTAATCCAAGTGTCCTTCCCGACGTGACGGTCACACCATGGAGAATGAGAGTGACTCGTACAATGACCCAGCGGCGTTTGTCTAGCGAAGAGCCGCTTAAATATAAACGCCGCTGGCCACACAAATTGGGCACACCTGGGCGAGGCGCGGGAAAGATAATTACAATTAATTAAAATTAAATTAATTAAAATTAAATAATTAATTAAATTAATTAAAATTAAATCACCCTTATTGTCATTCAACCGTACAACCAACCATGTATAGTAGAACGAGATTGTGCTTTACCTATCTACAGTGTCAATCACACACACCCCAGTGCAGAATCAGAGGGCCGCTGCCATACAAGGCGTCGCCACAGATTTCCCTCCTCCATTCCGTTATTGCTGAGCACCAAGCTGGACGGCAGAAAGTTCCACTTTTATATGGTCTTTGGCATGACCCAGCCGGGATTTGAACCCCTGCCTGCCGGGTGTGGAGCGGATGCTCTACCAACTGAGCCACCACTCCGGTAATAATTACCAGAGTGGGGAACAATAATTACCGGGGCTGGGAACAGCTGATGGAACTAAGGAGAGGGGGCGTGGTTGGACCGACAGACTGTCAGCAGCATGGGAGAAAGTAGGTCACCGATGCTGACTAACAGCTGCCGGTCAGGCAGTGGCTGTGGTAATGGAATAAGTACGGGAATACACAAAATGCACATAAACAATGAAACCAAAACCCACAGAGAGATCGAGGTTGAGCCGGGGAAAGCCAAGCCGGCTCGGCTCGTGACAAGGTCCCATTCACTCAAAAATGTTTGTGTTTTAACATTCTGAAATGCTGTCTTTGGTTATATGATTACAGTAAAAAATGTTAAATAATCGTATTTCGGCAGAATAGGCAGAAGCCTGTTTTGCTGTTTCCAGTCTTTTTTCTCCACGTCACTGAGAAATACTCTGATCTTCAGTTACAGTCATCACCTTGTTATTGATGATCCAGTCCCCACTTAGATTAGCAGGGAGCCCAGCGCATTAGCTTCAGAGCTAGCAAGTGCTACTAGGGAGTTAGCTTACCAAGCACAGTTTGTGCTGGGGTTTCTTTAAATTTCATTCACCCTAATAAAAGTTCACCATGATGCTATGTAAGGGTGTGCCATATCGTATTGTTCACAATAATACCGGTATAAATTTTGATACCAGTGTAAAAATGAGTATGGCAATAATCACACTGTTGACAAACGTCACGTATTAGCATAGAAACGGCAAAACATATATGGTGCGGGAAGCTAAAGCTCCATGTTTGGAGTGTCTGCGTCTAGTTGTGAGGAAGTAATTTAGTTTTCAGGCTGTTTTAGACTGCTGCCATATTTAAAAAAAAAAAAAGGTGCAGCAATGTGGGTAATCGTTACACATTTTTCCCGCACATCAACAACACTGCTCAGGGCGAAGTAAAACTTTGCCCATCTGAAGTGTCCATAGTTTTATTGGTTTGTTGTATTTGTTTGGTGGTGGTTGGAGAGGCTGTTGGCATGGATTAGCAGCAGTGTTTCCATTAGCCGACCCCGGGGCAGCTATGGCTACAGAGTTAACTTACCATTATCAGTGTTTGTAGAGTGAATGAATAATGGACTCACTGTAAAACGCTTTGGGTGCCTTGAAAGGCGCTATACAAATGCAACTTTATTTTCCTTCCACTGTGGCTGCTATAGCTTGATTTTATTCAGCCACCATCTAATGGAGGTAAACTGATTCAGCATAAAACCCCGACATCTAAAGGGCAGATTTACAAACGTGCTGCGCCATCGCAAAACCCTGTTTAGGCATTAAAAAACTACTGCTGAGATTTACTAAAGGGCGCAGGACAAAATTAGCAGTGGAAAGGCGTGGACTATGTTAATTTTGCGCATGGCCTTATTGCATATGTGTTTGTGGGTGTTGTCATGTCAACGCGTAAATTTGAGGGAGGGGAGTATTTAAATGACTGGCGCAAGGTGATTTACTAAGGTTTGCGGTTGTCAGTCTCCTGGTAAATGCACCAGGATTTAACGTCCAAAAAAAGCTTGTCTTGATTCATCTGCGCCTGATGACAGCAAACCAAAGGCGCGTGGCCAGAGAGACAGAAGCTTCTCCCTGTGCGTGACTTAATTTGGCATGACAGAACAGATTAATATGAACAGAAACGATCTCACAGAGATTGGTGTTGTGCTGAACTGGACATCAGCCGGCAGAGGATTTTTTAAAATTTCATTTGTTTATATATAACCTAATAATAATAATAATAATAATAATAATAATAATAATAATAATTTATTTCATTTATTTCATTTATAACACGTTTTGCAACTTGGGGCAAAATCTGTACACAAATAGGATTAAGAAGAATAAGAATAAAAACAAACATTAAGTACATACGATGACACACCAGGACATTCCTGGTGAGAATTGACTCTCAGATATTTTACCTGGTAAAATAAAGGTCAAGTAAGTAAAATGAAAAAGCTTTCCTCAACAATGAATTTGTATCCATAAAATAATACAGCTCTTCCTACCTGGAGTGGACAAAAGGAGCACAGATCCGTCCCCCGACACTGCAACATCGCAGTAACTCAGTGACAGCAGTGTCTGCTGTGGCTGTCTAAGGAATTAGCGAAATCATGTGTGTTTAATTTTATTATGTTCCAGACTTCAGAAAAGATAAAACGCACATACAGTGTTTATGAAAAGTCATGGACTGGGAGACCTGTAGATTTTGTTAAAACAAAGTTATTCACATAATAAAACCCCAGAGTCTCCATCAGACCATGTTGATGGTTCATGTGTTAATAAAATAAACATGCTGGTTAATAATCAATTTATTCATGAGTAGTCCTTAATTTATACATATTAAACAAAGGAGTCTGCTATGTGAAATGAAAATCAAAACTTTGATATATGACGAACAAATATAAACTCTTTATTGGGGTTTGCACTTAAACACAAGCTTAAAAAAAGCTTAAAAAAACTATATTAGGCTCCTCCAAACTGGCTGTGCCTTTGTTGATGACCCACTTCCTCATCAGCTGTGCCTGTGCGCAATTTTGCGGTGCTCTTGGTAGATGGGTGGGCATTATTGAAATGAAGTGTCTGCATCTGTGTTCATTATTTTGCGTGTTGATAGCAGATCACTGGCAAAAATTAGCCACTATCTTAGGTGCTCTGTTTAATTTGTGCCCTCGCTAATTTGTACTGCCTTAGTAAATCTGCCCCTAAGTGCACTTAAGATGTTGTCTTGTTAAGATATTTTCTGGTAATATTTGATGCAGAATAAAAAACATGTTTGAAACTCATTCTGAACTGCTCTTCATAAATGTGAGAAATGAGGGTTTTTGTTTTGTTTTTGCTGAATGTTAAAGGTTGATAACACTGGCCTGCAAAACTGTCCTTTATAAATTCAAAAGAAAAAAAAACTGTATTCTGCGTTACCACAAAGAATAACAAACGTTATCGTGAAAATTCACAGAAATATCGTGATATCATTTTTAGGCCATATTGCCCGTCTTTTATGCTACATCGACCCATTAACATTTTCTTGGCTGAGTGGTCGGAGTCAGTCATTCTAACTACATTAGAACTTGCCTCAGCGTGGAGAGGCTGACAGACAGGCTGCCTGGCGTTAGCTTAACTGTTGACTGTTCCGGCCAGTTTTGATCGCTATTTTCTATAAATTCTATTCACCCCAACTGGAATCCTTGTTCATCTAAAAGCACTTGCCCATATATGCTGTTCTTAGATGTTATATTAACTTAGTTTACTATTGTTTATTTTCTCTAACCAAGACCCAAGGTGATAGCAGTTAGCTAGCTATCTAGCTAGGTCTTGATTGACCTTTAAAATTACAATTAGGCTCTGTGTCCACCAAATGTGTTTTTTACGCTCTGGACGGCTGTTTCCATTCATTCTCTATGTAGTCCAGCGTTTACAGCGCTGAGTGCCCTCGGCACTGAAATGCTCTTGGCGGTGGGCTTTTTTTTGTCGCGATGCTCAGGGTGCTGAGACTTGAAAAAAGTTCATCTTTTCAGACTGCAGCTGAGCTCGTCAATGTCAGACCTTAAGCAGCCAATCAGAACTGCTGCGCAGGCGGGATATAGGACGCCAGTACCAGTCTGTACTCAGACTCCTGGCTTCCGTGTCATCATATTTTACATCCAGAGCTGCTAGAATATGTTTCCTGTCCATTGTTATTCAGAGACTGCTATTAAAAAAAATCAGTAGAAAATCTGACCATAGGAAAAGCAGAAGTGCTGAGCTGAGAGTGACAAGCTGTTGCTGGGATACAGGGCACAGACTGTTTTTTTCCAGAGCGCCACACACAAACGCTGAAAAAAAAAGCTCAGGGTGGTCAGGCAACAAAAACCGCATTTGATGGACATGTAGCCTTATTCTTTAAGTCTATCTTTCAAAGTTTTAATGCAATGGGCTGCACGGTGGCGCAGTGGTTAGCACTGTGGCAGCACAGTTTTACCCTGGGCCAGGGGATCGCGGGGACCGTGAGATCGTGGGTTCGATCTCTGCCCCCGGCCAACAGTGATCTGTGTGGAGTTTGCATGTTCTCCCCGTGTTTGCGTGGGTTTACTCCGGGATTTCTCTGGTTTCCTCCCACATGCCAAAAACATGCAGGTTAGGGAGTTAAGGGGCGCTTGCGCACGCAGCGACCGGCAGCTGGTGGTTTGTCACCAGACTGCAAATCAAATCTACCTAGGGGTACAAAATAAGTAATAAAAATAAATAAATAAAAATACTTCAAGTTCAAGTTGAAAGAAGTTTATTTCAAACATGTAAATAAGAAATGAATAAACAAATGTATATATATGCATTTTAAAAAATACATCAAATTACATCAACCATAAATTAATGTTTATGGATGACACTCGAAGTATTCACCTTATTCCTAGCCCCCATGATGCCTTGCATGAATTATGCGTGCAACTTCTGGTACTAGTTTAGAACGTGGGGTTGTCATGGAAATGGAACACTTTTCAATGTTAAAAAACAATGACTTCGCCATCAAAAACACAGGAACACAGCCTTTTGCACCTCAAAAAGAGTAACATAATCATACCACTTCCCATGACTACTGAGGGATAAAAAGATGACCTTAAAAAGTGGCCTCGTAGACAGCAGCTCCGTTATTTACCTCTGCTGCTAAGATGCTAACGCTGTAAACAAATAAAAACTCTGAGATATATTAATGTCTCCACCGCAATGAAGTCGGTTGCATTTTGTTAAGATATGTTGGACATAATCAAAGTTATCTTAGAGCAGATGTAGAATCTAGTCAGAGCCACAAAGAACCACAACACTGTGCTTGGGTGTTTTAATTTCAGGGTAATACAGACAGCTACAGCTGTTTGTTTTACCTCGAAATTAAAATGCTCACGCTGCTGTCATGCCGTGAATGCTTGTTATTTAACTTAACACGTACAGACATTTTCTGACATCCATCCATTCATCCATCTTCTACCGCTTTTCTGGAGGTTCGGGTCGCGGAGGCAGCGGTTCAAGCAGAGAAGCCCAGACTTCCCTCTCCCCAGCCACCTGCTCCAGCTCTTCAGAGAGGATACCAAGGCATTCCCAGACCAGCTGGGAGACATAGTCTCTCCACCGAGTCCTGGGTCTGCCCCGGGGTGTCCTCCCAGTGGGACGTGCCCGAAACACCTCAAGTGGGAGGCGTCCAGGAGGCATCCTAATCAGATGCCCATACCACCTCAACTGGCTCCTTTCAATGTGGAGGAGCAGCGATTCTACTCTGAGCCTCTCCCGGATGACTGAGCTCCTCACCCTATCTCTGAGGGTAAGTCCAGCAATCCTACGGAGAAAGCTCATTTCGGCCGCTTGTATCCGCGATCTCGTTCTTTCAGTCATTACCCAAAGCTCGTGACCATAGGTGAGAGTAGGAACGTAGATTGACTGGTAAATTGACAGCTTTGCCTTAGAACTAAGCTCCCTCTTCACCACAACAGACCGGTACAACGTCCGTATCACTGCAGATGCTGCTCCGATCCGTCTGTCAATCTCTCGCTCCATTTTCCCCTCACTCGTGAATAAGACCCCAAGATACTTAAACTCCTCCACTTGGGACAGGAGCCTGTCCCCAACCCAGAGAGGTCAATCCACCTTTTTCCGGCTGAGGACCATGGAATTGGACTTGGAGGTGCTGATTCTCATCCCAGCCGCTTCACACTCAGCAGCAAACCGTCCCAGCAAGAGCTGTAGGTCATTGCTGGATGAAGCCAACAGGACAACATCACCTGCAAACAACAGAGATGAGATCCTGTGGTCACCAAGCATGACACCCTCCATTCCCTGGCTGCGCTTAGAAATCCTGTCCATAAAAGTTATGAACAGGATCAGTGACAAAGGGCAGCCCTGGCGCAGTCCAACTCGCACTGGGAATGAGTCCGACCGAGTGCTGGCAATACGAACCAAACTCTCACAACGGTCGTACAGAGACCGAATAGCTCGTAACAACAAGCCCGATACCCCATACTCCCGAAGCACCCCCACAAAAAACCACGAGGGACGTGGTCAAATGCCTTCTCCAAGTCCACAAAACACATGTAAACTGGTTGGGCAAACTCCCACGAACCCTTGAGAATTCTCAAGAGGGTGAAGAGCTGGTCCGATGTGCCACGGCCAGGACGGAAACCACATTGCTCCTCCTGAATCCGAGGTTTGACCAATGGCCGGACTCTCCTCTCCAGTACCTTGGCATAGACCTTCCCAGGGAGGCTGAGGAGTGTGATCCCTCTAAAGTTGGAGCACACCCTCTGGTCCCCTTTTTTGAAGAGAGGAACCAACACCCCGGTTTGCCATGCCAAAGGCACTGCCCCCGACCTCCACGAGTTATCCCCCTCGTCCACAAACCCTGCTTCCTCTGTGGAAGGCGTATCAGTGGGATTGAGGAGATCCTCGAAGTATTCCTTCCACCGCCCGACGACATCCCCAGTGGAAGTCAACAGCGCCCCATCCGCACCATACACAGTGTGGACAGGGAGCTGCTTTCCCCTCCTGAGCCGCCGGACAGTTTGCCAGAATCTCTTCAAGGCCGACCGAAAGTCTTGTTCCATGGCCTCACCGAACTCCTCCCATACCCGGGTTTTTGCTTCAGCAACCACCCGAGCTGCACTCCGCTTGGCCTGCTGGTACACATCAGCTGCTTTGGGAGTCCCACAAGCCAACCAAGCTTGATAGGACTCCTTCTTCAGCTTAATGGCCCCCCTCACCACTGGTGTCCACCACTTGGTTCAGGGGTTGCCACCACGAGATGCACCGACCACCTTGCGGCCACAGCTCTGGGCCGCCACTTCAACAACAGAGGTGGAGAACATGGCCCATTCAGACTCCATGTCTCCAGACTCCCTCGGAATGTGGTTGAAGTTCTTCCGCAGGTGGGAGTTGAAGACCTCCCGGACAGGGCCTCAGCCAGACATTCCCAGCACACCCTCACTATACGTTTGGGTCTACCAGTTCTGAATGGCTTCCTCCCCTGCCATTGGATCCAACTCACCACCAGGTGGTGATCAGTTGACAGCTCTGCACCTCTCTTTACCCGAGTGTCCAAGACATATGATTGCAGGTCTGATGACATGATAACAAAATCAATCATCGTCCTGCGACCTAGGGTATCCTGGTGCCAGGTGCAAATATGGACACCTTTTTTTTTTTTTTTTTTTTTTTTTTTTTTTTTTTTCCTTTGAAAGACAAAAGTAAAATAGAAAGATGTCTTTACCTTCTTTACATGTTTCAACTGCACTGCAGCCTTCATCAGAAGAGTCAGCTGATTGCTGCCAGGTGACATTTATCAGCTGATTTTCGTAGGCGGGGCCAGCTCAGCAGATCTGTCAGATCCACTGAGCCGGCCCCGCCTCCCGCCGTCAGATGGTCTCTGGAGAATGTGGTCCCAGGTGTGAGAAAGCATAAAGGCCCCCTCATCTCGGTTCATGGTGTCTTTTCCCCGCTTTCTGATCTCTATTGCCTCCTTGATCCAACGTTTGTGTCTGTTGCTCTCCGATCCAATAATTTTTGTGTTGTCCCAGTCCATGATGTGATTATTTCTTTTGCAGTGGTCCGATATAGCTGATTTTAATGTTTCTTGTTCTGCTTTTTCTTTTTGTGATCTTGTGAGTCGTCCTTGCGTTTCCTTCTCACATTCCTTTTGGTGTTCTTTTTTTCTTGTGGTGAATAATCTTCCGGTTTCTCCAATGTAGGTTTTGTTACATGATCTGCATGATATTTCATATAATACATTGCATTTATTGTCTTGTTCTATTCTGTCCTTGGGGTGTACTAATAACTGTCTTAATTTTTTGTGTGGTTTGACTGCTGTGTTTATTTTGTATTTTTTCATGATCCTTTGAATTGGTTCCGTGATCCCTCGTATGTATGGTATAGTTATGGTTTCCTTGTTTTTGATTTCAGCTTTTGTTCTGTGTCTTGTGTCCTGTTTATTTTCTTTGTTTTTGACTTGCTGTTTCCCTTTGTTTATGGCCCATACTGGATATTGGCAGCGTATAAGTGCATGTTTTATGTGGTTTTCCTCTTCCTGTCTGTCTTCTTGTTCCGTGATGATGGTGGCTCGTTCATATAATGTCCTGACGACTGATAGCTTGTGTGCTGTGGGGTGTTCCGATGTCCAAAGTAGGTATTGATCTGTGTGGGTTGGTTTCCTGTAGACTGTGATTTTTATGCTGCCATCCTCGTTGTGGTGGATTTTCATGTCCAGAAAGGCTATGGTGCCATTTTCCTCCTCTTCGTGTGTGAATTTTATGTTCCCCGTACTGTCTGTACTGTTCAGATGGTCAGTGAGTTCTTGTGTATGTCCTTTCCTTATTTTTTCCAGAATGTCATCTACGTATCTCTTCCAAAGGGTGGGTTTGCATATTGTGGGTGCTGTGTTGATGGCTTTATTTTCCAGATCCTCCATAAAAAAACTGCTCATGATGGCTGATAGTGGGTCTCCCATTGCAAATCCTTCTTTTTGTTTGTAGATTTTTCCTCTGAATTGAAAATAAGTGGATTTTGCAACAAACTGTAGTAATTTGGATATGTCATGGACTGTGAGGTTGGTGCGTCTTTTTAGGGTACTGTCCTTGTTGAGGCGTTCTTGCACTATATGTAGTGTGACGTCAATAGGAGTCTTTGTGAATAAAGAGATGACGTCATGTGAGATGAGGATCTCGTCTGATTCTATTTTTATGTCTTTGAGTTCTTGTGCCAGCTCTTTTGAATTTTTACAGTGAAAGTCTGATAGTCCAAGGAGGGGTTTGATGATTTCAGCTAGGGCTTTTGATAAGTTGTATGTGACTGATCCAATGCTGTCTATTATTGGCCGCAGTGGGATATCCTTTTTATGTATTTTCGGTGTTCCATAAATCCGAGGGGTGATGCTGGCTGTGGGGATCAGGTGATCATATGCGTCCTTTGTGATTTTATTGCTTTCTAATAGAGGTTTTAGAAGGGCTTTGAGCATTTTTTTCTTTTCTTCTGTCGGGTTTGTTTTAATGATTTCGTATGTGTTACTGTCTGCCAACATGGTTTCCATCTGTTTCTCGTATGTTTCCGTGTCCAAAATTACTGTTGTTCTGCCTTTATCTGCTGGGAGTATTGTGATCGTTTTATCTGTCTTGAGTGAGTTTAATGCTTTTTCTTCTTTTCTTGTAACGTTGCTTTGTGGTAATTTGGCCGTTTTGAGGATTCCTGCGACTGCGTTCCGGAGTGCTGCTTTTTCTCCTTGGTCCTGGATTTTTTCGCATGCCAGTTCTGTTGCGAGGATGTATTCTTCATGGGGGATTCTGGCTGGTGTGATGGCGAAGTTCAGTCCTCTGTTCAGCACTGTTTTCTCCGTGTCCGTGAGTGTGCGTTGTGATAGGTTTTTGACCCACTTATCGTTCTTTTCCGTGTGTGTTTGTCTTCGTCCGTTCTTTCTTTCTGTGAGTTTTTTTAATTTTTTCAATTGGCGGTTTTTCGTTGTGATGAATTCTTGTTCGTGTGCGTGTTTCAGTTGTGCTTTTATCTGCTCCTGCGTTTTCTGGTCCGTCGGGTAGCGTTGCTTAAACATGTCCGTTTCCTCTTTGATTTGGTTGTTTATTTTGTCTACTTTATTTGCCGTTATTCTTATACGTTCTTTTATAAGGTCTTTCCGTGCTTTGTTGATGATTTTTTCTGCGTTCTTGGTCGGGATTGGATTTCTTATATTGAGGCTTTGGGGTGTGACCTCCTCATCTCTGCAACGGAGGTTGAATCGTAGGTGGTTTCTGAAGCGTGCCCGTGTTTTCTCCAATTTCTCCAGCCGGCGGAAGTCTTTAATGCAAACTTGAACACAAAAATTATTGGATCGGAGAGCAACAGACACAAACGTTGGATCAAGGAGGCAATAGAGATCAGAAAGCGGGGAAAAGACACCATGAACCGAGATGAGGGGGCCTTTATGCTTTCTCACACCTGGGACCACATTCTCCAGAGACCATCTGACGGCGGGAGGCGGGGCCGGCTCAGTGGATCTGACAGATCTGCTGAGCTGGCCCCGCCTACGAAAATCAGCTGATAAATGTCACCTGGCAGCAATCAGCTGACTCTTCTGATGAAGGCTGCAGTGCAGTTGAAACATGTAAAGAAGGTAAAGACATCTTTCTATTTTACTTTTGTCTTTCAAAGGAAAAAAAAAAAAAAAAAAAAAAAAAAGGATAAATAATTGAAAGAAGACAAAATGAACCTGTTTGACGAAATATGGACACCCTTATGCTTGAACATGGTGTTCGTTATGGACAAACTGTGGTTAGCACAGAAGTCCAATAACTGAACACCACTCGGGTTAAGATCAGGCAGGCCGTTCCTCCAAATCACCCCCCTCCAGGTTTCACTGTCGTTGCCCACGTGTGCATTGAAGTCCCCCAGTAGGAGGGATCATGGGGGTCCGGTGCTATGTGGATTAGGTGGCGGTCAAAGGCGGAGACCTTGGCGGACTGATCCCAAGCTTTCTAAACTGGCTTTTGGTACATTTTCTGACAATTGTTCAAAATTTTATTGATCTACATATATTTTGTGATCATTTAAAAATTAATGCATGCTAAAGCTGCAAATATCAAGTCCATATAGTTCCAATGCAGTGCAACCAATGCCAAAACCCCCCCCAAACTATTTGATATTTTTCTTAAATCGTTAAGCCTTCGAAAGCAAACTTTCAAATTTTTTTATTCATTATTTTACTTCACGCAGCCTTGCATCTGGTGACATATACAGTCGTGAAAAAATGTGGACACCCCTTTAAATATTCAGTTGTTTTTAAGAAATGTTCACATATCTATGTCTAACCTTGTTTTTGTTTTTCTTTGCATTTTTTAACACTTATTTTAGCCATTTTTAGTGGGAATGAATGTGGGGGTGTCCTAAAAAAGATGGGGGGTGTCCTAATTTATTCCTCACTATTTGTTTAGAATGACATTTTACAGAAAATTTGAAAAAGTCTAATTCATTTTTAATTGTTTAGTTGTAATGCATGAGTCTCCCAGTATTTTTAACATTGATATTAAATATCCATATGTCCAAATATGTAAAAAAAAAAACAACACACACACAGGCTGATACAGGGGTCCTAATTTTTTCACGACTGTATAAACGTCAGATCCTGGTGCTGTTGTGTTTGTCCTGTTTGTGTACCACCGATCACACCAACAGTCCTTTTTAGTTTTCAGTGCATGATGTACTCATTGCTGTTGAAGCCACAGATTTACTGTAGCTGTGCTTATTTGTGAGGAGCCTCACACCACAAACAGCAGGAAGTACCAGAACTACACAAAAACATTCAAAAATATAAAAACTACATGTGTTGAAATTATCTGTCACTTGACTGCAAAACACACGCAGTGGTGTGAAAAAGTGTTTGCCCCTTTCCTGATTTCTCTTTTTTTTTGTATGTTTGTTACACGTAAATGTTTTAGATCGTCAAACAAATTTAAATATTAGATAAAGATAACACAAGTAAACACAAAACGCAGTTTTTAAATGAAGGTGTTTATTATTAAGGGGAAAAAAAAAATCCAAACCTACATGGCCCTGTGTGAAAAAGTGACTGCCCCCTAAACCTAATAACTGGTTGGGCCACCCTTAGCAGCAACAACTGCAATCAAGCGTTTGCGATAACTGGCAATGAGTCTTTTCCAGCACTGTGGAGGAATTTTGGCCCGCTCATCTTTGCAGAATTGTTGTAATTCAGCCACACTGGAGGGCTTTCGAGCATGAGCCGCCTTTGTAAGGTCATGCCACAGCATCGCAATTGTATTCAGGTCAGGACTTTGACTAGGCCACTCCAAAGTCTTCATTTTGTTTTTCTTAAGCCATTCAGAGATGGGCTTGCTGGTGTGTTTTGGATCATTGTCCTGCTGCCGAACCCAAGTGCGCTTCAGCTTGAGGTCACGAACAGATGGCCGGACATTCTCCTTCAGGAGTTTTTGGTAGACAGCAGAATTCATGGTTCCACTTACCACAGCAAGTCTTCCAGGTCCTGAAAGAGCAAAACAGCCCCAGACCATCACACTATCACCACCATGTTTTACTGTTGGTATGATGTTCCTTTTCTGAAATGCTGTGTTACTTTTACGCTGGATGTAATGGGACCCACACCTTCCAAAAAGTTCAACTTTCGTCTCGTCAGTCCACAGAGTATTTTTCCAAAAGTCTTGGGGATCATCAAGATTTTTTCTGGCAAAACTGAGATGAGCCTTTATGTTCTTTTTGCTCAGCAGTGGTTTTCATCTTGGAACTGTGCCATGCAGGCCATTTTTGTCCAGTCTCTTTCTTATGGTGGAGTCATGAACACTGACCTTAACTGAGGCAAGTGAGGCCTGCAGTTCTTTGGATGATGTTGTGGGGTCTTTTGTGACCTCTTGGATGAGTTGTCGCTGCGTTTTTCGAGTAATTTTGGTCAGCCGGCCACTCCTGGGAAGGTTCACCACTGTTCCATGTTTTCGCCATTCGTGGATAATGGCTCTCACTGTGGTTCGCTGGAGCCCCAAAGCTTTGTAAATGACTTTATGACCTTTACCAGACTAATAGATCTCAATTACTTTGTTTCTCATTTGTTCCTGAATTTCTTTGGATCACAGCATGACGTCTAGCTTTTGAGGATCTTTTGGTCTACTTCACTTTGTCAGGCAGGTCCTATTTAAGTGATTTCTTGATTGAGAACAGGTGTGACAGTAATCAGGCCTGGGTGTGGCTAGAGATATTGAACTCAGCTTTCCAAAGATGTGATAAACCACAGATAATTTATGTTTTAATGTGGGGGGATCACTTTTTCACACAGGGCCATGTAGGTTTTGTTTTTTGTTTTTTTTACCCTTAATGCTGTATGGGTACATATTCATACTATGTGGGGTAACTGAATAGACCGTTATGCTGTTTATTCCATCTAGCTACAATGCTCCACACTGTGTATTTTTCTGTGTACATATATATATTTACTGCTCTTATTATCTTGTCTTCTAAATCATTGCTCTGAGTGTTGCTTTCCCTGTGCTGTTGCAATCCTGGAATTTCCCCATTATGGGACTAATAAAGGCTTATCTTATCTTATCTTATCTTATCTTAATAATAAAACACCTTCATTTAAAAACTGCATTTTGTGTTTACTTGTATTATCTTTGTCTAATGTTTAAATTTGTTTGATGATCTGAAACATTTAAGTGTGACAAACATACAAAAAAAATGAGAAATCAGGAAGGGGTGAAACACTTTTTCACACCACTGCATACACAGTACATAAGACAGAGAAGAAGGAAAAGAAATACAAAACTAAATGAAAATGCAAGACCCAATTTAACAAACTATGTGAAAACAACAACAACAAAAACCAAAAACAGTACTTCATTTGAACACTCATGACTGATATAACGCCTCTTTCAGCTTGTACCTCATAAACACCATGTTTTTATACATACATACATACATATGGTACATAATAAACAAGGTTGTTGTGTTTTCTTGCAGTTTCTTACAAATCCTTGTATGCTATTTTCTCAGTTTATTTATTTGTGAATTTGAAATGACCAAAATCAACAGTAATCATTTGTTTGTTGGGGAAAGGGGCTGGTTACAGGTTTGCCTGCTAACTTACCTCTTATTGCAGGGGTCGACGACCCATGGCCCCGCAGCCGCATGCGGCCCTTTAGCCCCAATGCCGTGGCTCCCTGCAGTTACTGTATATCTCAAAAGACATGGAAATTAGTGAAGTTCATTTTAATTATTTTATTTTTCAAATTGTTTATTGGATCCATTTCTCAACAAAAACACATTCTTTCATGAACATAAAATCTATATTTTAAAAATTATTTATTATGTTGTCAACCATGCGTCACAGCCGACAGCAGCTCACATATGGAGAGCTTCTGTGCAGCGCATGTGAAGAGCACAGACAGCCATAGTTTCCTGCTTCTCTCCCCCACCCTCAGTAAGACATGAACAAATCCAGAAAAAGTAAAATCACAGAGGAAATTAAAGTTTAATTCTGGGTGGACAGATTAATTTGCGTTCATGTATGGTTATGTGGAGAGAATGTCTCCATGAGAACACAAACGAGAAAAACGGCTGCCTCAGTGTCTGCATGTTCATAAAAAGTCTTAAAAGGATTTATCTAAAATTAACACCTTGTCATTAAAAATGAGAAACAATTCTTGTATTTGTGCTCAATAACCTTAAAATTAGTCAGCTGCGCTATAAATGCTGGTTTCATCAGACATGACCAAAGTCTGAATTAGTATGAAATTATTTTCACTGTCACAACTCAATACTTCCTGAGTTATATCAAAATAAAAGCAATTCCATTTTAAGAATGGTTGTGTCTGTTATGTGCTTTTATTATGAAATGCCGTCAACCGGATATACTTACCTGAAATCAACAGCCGACAGTTTTTCCTCACAATTTGTGAATACAAAAGAAAAATAGAGGAGAGAAGATTCTCTGACAGTGATGTAGAAGTGAGCCTTTTATTTTAAGGATGTTTTCAGCTTTTTGTCTGTAGGATAACTCCTAGTTTGTTACCTGTGGGGTTTTGGACAGTGAATTATAAGTGCAGACTGTCTATCAATGCCACACATTTAAAAAAAACAACAATCTAACCAACATTTAGCTCAACAGAAGAAGGTATTTTTAAATGTTTTTTTCCACTGTGCTGTAATTATTTCTTATTGGCTTAATTTGCACCAAATGATTTAAAATTTATATTATTTAGAAAGTTGTTTAGAATTCTATTTGTTTTATTCCAAAATAAATAAAGAAGAATATCAGACAACCAATTATCAACCAATCCACTGAGAGTCTGGAGAACAGGTGAAGGATACAGATTGATATTCTATTAATACATCTGAATAAGGAGCACTATGAGAAAACACAAAAGGGATGAAAAGCTTCTTCTAAATGAAACTTTCTAATTTATGAATGTATGAATGTTATAAGTTGAAAATGTTTCCCAAAGGATTTCTAAGCTACAGTAGCCTGAAGTTGAATGATTAGCTTAAAACCTTAAATAACTTAAAACTGACCAATGTTTGCTTAAAAGTGGAAATAACTGAAAACTCAGCATTGTTAGCTAAAAAGCTGAAATAGCTTGAAGTTAAAGAAAGTTCACTTAAAAATGCTAAATAAACATTTTACACTGATAAATGATAACAGTTTGAAAGATAAAGCTGCCTAAATACTGAATGCACAACATAAACATAAGAGGGAATAGCTTAAGTTTAATTACTATTCCAGCCAATGTAAAACATCCCACAGTTGGGACACTAGAATGGTAGGAGGTTAAGAAAATTAGTTTAAAAATGCTAGCTTAAAAGCTAAAATGGCTAAAAATTGTAGGGTACAATGTTGGAATGAAGACTAATGTGGTTTGAAGTTCAAGTTATTTAAAAATGCTAAATGAACATTTAGAGCTAAAAAAAAATGCTATATTAAAAGTTAAAATGGCCTAAATTTACACAACATTGACATAAAAATTGTAAACGTTTAAAGCTGAATAAATGCTGGTTCACCTTATGTTAGCATAAAAGCCAAAATGTGCTTAAACGGCACAATAAAAGCTTAAACCTTTTAAAATGGAACAAATTTAAGCTATATAAATAATTTAACTTTTTAAACCAACTAAAAGTAGGTTTTTGTTGTAATTTTTAAAACTCCAAATGTAAATCAATATACAGACACATCATTATTCATTATTTTGGTGTTTATTTGAGTTTTAGATATTTGGTTTGTATTTAGTTGTGTCTGCATTCACTAAGTTGTGTGCCAAGAGTATTTGCCTGTTTGTGAGAGTTTCAATTATTTATGATTTTAAATGTAATTTAATGTAACATGATTTTTTTTGTCGTTTATTTACGTTGTGTCTCCATCCCCTTTTTTCAATAGGCCTTGTTTTTGTTTTTTTGTTTTTTAACTAGGCTGTCATTTTAAAAAGGAATTTGTTCTTAATGATGTGCCAAAATACAGTATATGTATTTGTTCTTTTCTTTTTTATTGTGCTTTTGCACCCTGTGCTCCTGTTATTTGGTGTCTTTGGCTGCTTCTGAAATCACTCCCTACTCACTACATATTGTTTCTGACGTGTAGGGTTGTATTTCAAATATAAAGTACTGTGAGAATAAAACCTCTGTAAAGTACATACACAGCTACACAGAGTTCACAGATGCTACCCCCCCCCAAGCTACAAGTTCACCCTCAACATTTTTTGGGGGAGAATTAAAATCTCCTTCAACTTTTTTTCCCCTCATAAATTTAAAACTTTTTTCACACAAATCTTTGGCAAATTTGCAACTTTTTTCTTTTAAATTTGTGACCTTTTTTCTTGTAAATTAGCATTTTTTTAAAAAAAACAAACTTGCAACTCGTTGTACTAATTTGTAACTTTTTCCTATAAATTTGCCACTTTTTTATTAAATGTGTAGCATTTTGTTAATTTTTTTTCTTATTAATTTGCAACATTTTTCTTACAAATTTGATACTTTTTTTTTATTAATTTGCATCTTTTTTCTTATAAATTTGCACCTTTTTATTGAAAATTTAGAACTTTTTTCTTGTAAATGAGCAGTTTTGTTCTTTTAAATTTGCAACTTTATATTAAATTTATAACTTTTTGGTATTATATTTTTTCGTATAAATTTGCAACTTTTTCTTATAAATTTGTAATTTTTTCCTTATAAATTTGCAACTGGGGTGGCGCAGTAGAAGAGTGGTTAGCACTGCGGCAGCACAGCAACTCACCCTTGGCTGGAGGATCCTGGGTTCGATCCCAGCCCCCGACCAACAGTGATCTGTGTGGAGTTTGCATGTTCTCCCCGTGTCTGCGTGGGTTTACTCTGGGATTTCTCTGGTTTCCTCCCACATGCCAAAAACATGCAAGTTAGGTTAATTGGCATCAAACTGGGGATTCTAAATTGTCCTTAGGTACGAATGTGAGAGTGGATGATTGTCTGTCTCTCTGTGTTGGTCCTGCGATGGACTGACGATCTGTCCAGGGTGGACCCTGCCTCTCGCCCAAAGATGCTGGGATAGGCTCCAGCCCCCCCGCGACCCGAAAAGGATTAAGCGGAAGAAGATGAATGAATGATGAATTTGCAACTTTTCCATTAAATTTGTAAGTTTTTCATATTAATTTGTATCTTTTTTCTTATAAAATTGCACCTTTTTTCTTGTAAATTTAGAACTTTTTTCTTATAAATTTGCAACTTTTTTCTTTTAAATTTGCAATATTTTTCTTGTAAATATACTATTTTTTCTTGTAAATTTGCAACTTCTTTCCTTTTAAATTTGCAGCCTTTTTTATATTGATTTGTATCTTTTTTTCTTAAAAGCTGCAGCTTTTTTCATATAAATTTGTAACTTTTTTCTCATGTTCATGTAGATAATGACCCAAAGTATATTTTTAAGTATTTTGTTGGAAGGAGAGTGATTTTTTTTCCACTTCAAAGGGTTTGCACCCTCTTTTCCAATTACGAAAATAGAGGTCCTCCAACACAGTCTCGTATAATGCCCCTAAAAAGCTACAAACAGGCCCCAGTACACACTGCTCTGTAGTGCACTCAAAGTATTCCACAATGCCTTGTTAAAAATAGTGTTACTGCTAAGCATTGCATCCCATCACATTGTGTGCAGAAATGAGAGAAAGAAGTAATTGGATCATTAAATTTGGTGAAACAAACACAATGTCAGTTTTTATCCTTTAGTTGCAGTGCAGCTGTAGTTTCCTGATGAATTTATTCTGCAGTCCTCTGCTCTGAACTCCCTCTGTAGTGATTATATGGTAGTAAATGAGTGAACGATTTCAGACACGGCCTTTGTTGCTCTTCTTTGTTGCCGCTTCTTGTTTTATTTTGTAATTACCTTTTTTTTGCTGTTCGACTTCCTCTGTCATTTTGTCCACCCTCCTCGGTAATTGTCTCCCTGTTAATTAATGTGCCATGTTTCCCACTCTGTCCTGTGACTGTATAATCTTGTCTTTCTGTCTTTCAGCTGTTCGCTCACACGCTTCTGTTCCCATGTGTTTACCTCCATGGTTGTCCTTGTGGCCGACTGACACAGCCCTGTTCCTGATTATCATCTGATTACTAATTATTTAAAACAGCTGATTCTAATTTAGCCTTCACCCTTATTGCTAATAATCAAGTTTGACATGTAAAATGATAAATTGTCCCAGAGATGATCACGATAAAGAATATAATTGACATTTTTCAGCTGCCCCTATGAAGCGACTAATACTTTGTTGAGCGTGCATCATTTATCACTGTCATGTTTATGTCTGTGTTGTTGGTCAAAGGCTCCTTTATACCAGACTGTGGGCAAAGGGGGTTCTTTCCTCGCTCATTTGGCTTCAAATCAAAAATGCTCCCATGCCGGAGCTTTGGAATTTGGCCTTGGAATCAGTTCCATTTATTCTTCCAAACTGTCTGCAATTGTCCTCAGCAGGAAACTTAGCCACGTGTGGTCAGTGCTCATATTATTTTTTAGCACAGCAGGACCAAAGCACAGCTACTGTTTGTAAAAAAAAAAAAAAAAAAAAAAAAAAGAGTCACATATGACGGACACATACAGCTTTACGTTGAAGTTAAACGCCATTTGTTTTGGTGATTTTGTGTCATTATTTTCTGATAGGGCTTTCTCACACTGTTGCTATGTCGTAATATGATTGACTGCAATTTATCAAAAAGAATCATTAAACCTGTGGTTGGGCAGATTTACGTCACTAAGCTAGCCATGCTAATGGTCCAGGTCCCTGAGAAAATAACAAAAATAGACCAGAATGATGCTAGAAATATTGTTGACTGTGGATTCATGAATGAGCGGGCACCACAGATATTTGGGGTGACTAAAATTTACAGAGAAGAGCTGTAAACTCCACAGTCAGGACACTAGCTAACTCACTAGCTTAGCTAGCTGTGCTGTAGCTATTTAAGCTCTCAGGCTCAGTGGGAAAATTTCTCTTCTCCTCCACAGAGTGTACCAGACTAACTACAATCTGGTACACCAGCTGCCAAAGAAACATTTAGAGCCTGAATGAAGGGATAAGTGACTGAGTGCACAGATTAACTAAATTTACATTATTAAATCTATCTATAAATACACCAAGTTTCTGTCTGTTTGTGTGTATCTGTTTCATGCATATCTCTTAAACCGTTCCTCAGACTGACCTCAGATTTTATAAGTGCTTTGCTGAGGTTACGAGGGTGTGCATCCCCGAGTATGGAGTTGCTCAATCAAAATATGTAATTTTTATCAATGAAAGTTTAGCCACCGCTCTGTCTTTCATGTCCTTCAGTGTGTACGGGGTGTCGGATTGACTCAATGCTGATTGGATAATGCACGGCATCACGGCCATGCTGATTGGATAATACACAACGTTACAACCATGCTGACTGGATAATACACAGCATGACGACCAGTCAGTCACCACAGCATTTCGCAAACAAAAAAAGGAAGTGAAAAACGACAAATTTGACAAGAAAGAATAGTGAAGATGTAATGCTTAAAAACTGATACTGTAATGTTGCCGGGATTGTGTACATCTAAAGGATAATTTGGGGAATGCCAGCCACCACTCTGTCTCATGCCCAGGCTTCTAGAAGTGTGGACAGGGTTTCAGATTAACCACAGGCATCAGTAACCACAGCGCTCCGTGAGCAAACCAGACTAGAAAAAGAGAATACTTAAGATTTAATGCTTAAAAAATTACACCATAAAGTTGCTGTGATTGCGTAGGTCTAATGAATAATTCGGCATGGAGAACACGAGGTGTGCGGGGGTGGGCGATTGGCAGGGGCCCGTGGTGCCGCAAAGGACATCACTGCCACACTGGAAAAACAGCAGCAGAAACTCCTGTTAACCGGGCAAGCTGGACTTGGCTCCCTGCTAAGTACTGCAATCCGCCGGTTCAGCTGCTGCTCCTCCAACGCCGGTGTTCGACGGGGCGCTCAATGATCATTCGCGTGGAGGCACACCCAGCCTGCCCAGTCAGTGGTAGACGGCAGTCTGGACTGCTGCTTCATTGTGGAGCGGAATGGCCAGATCAACTGCATATCATATGCGGACACATATGCACGCTTTGATTAAACGACAACAAGATGCAAAAATGCCCAAATAATGACATAAATCATTTTTATCTAAATATTTACAGACAAATGGGCAACACTGATGCAACAGTTGCAGCCAAATGGCTCATTCTGCTGTGTGTGTGTGAATGGTGAAGGGATTGGCACTGTACCATGAATGCCCTGAATTTCCCTCTGGGGATCAATAAAGTATACAAGACACAAATACAAGAAAAAAAATAATGTTTGGTGTTTTGTACATATAATATTGCTAAAATATAAAAGGATGCACTACAATGGGTCTCAAATATTTGTAAACCTGTTCTGTTATAGTACTGCATGAGATTATTGACGATAGACTATAAACTACACATATAAACTAAAACAATCATAATGACTGAACAACTCCCATTCCCCAAAGTGCAAGATACACTATTATGAATATAACTCACAAAAGATCACACAAATAAGTGATCTAACAAAAAAAAATAAACAGGTGGTTCTTAAACAGTGGCTAATATTGGATGTCCCATTCATTTTCAGTTATTCTGTAATTAATATTCACACAATCAAATAAATCACAGTTCAGTCCCTTTCATATTTGTCAAAGTCTAACATATGATTGCCTACATATAGGCTACACCTCTATTCCACTTTCAAGCACAGCCTACATTTGGGCCTGTAAAGCTTGACTGGGTTACCTGTTTCAGACAGGAATACTGGCTTTCTACAGGTATGCACTAGTTATTAAAATTACGCTGAATTTACCTGTTACAAAATGATGCGAACATAGAGTCTTGCTTTTCGGAGGGCTATAGAGTGCCCCATCCTCGTGTTCTCTACAAATAGCACTCAGCCACTTATCCCTTCTTTCAGGCACTAAATGTCTCTTTGGCAGCTCAGAAAATGACGCCAGTTTGTCTTTCTTCAAACAGTGGTTATGACAACTACGGCGAAGCAGTTTCATGGCATATTTCACGGCAAAAACATTAAATTTTAGTGGCGCTCCCCTCTCACTCATAGTGTGTCTGAATGGTTGCCAGGCGTTTGTTTTTGTCAGCTCCAATATGGCCGCCACGTCACTACAGTCGTGAAAAAATTAGGACACCCTGTATAAGCCTGTGGGGGGGGGGGGGGGGTTATCCAAAATTTCTTTATTGAAGTTTAGTGGTATACAGGCAAACAAATTTACATACAAATGGCTGTGCACAGCATGCCAGATAGTGTCATAGTCAGCACAAATCTTCATTATTCAAATTGGGCATCCACTGCACACCAGCCATACACACATACACAGACACTGGGACGGGGGGAGTCAAATAACTAATAAAAAGAAAAGTAATATTTAATTTTTTTAAAAAAGACTCGTCCATTTGTATATATAACATATGAGACAGTAGATGTACAGTATGTTTGAGGAAGGTGTTCAATTATCATCAGTTAAAGGGCCTATATCATGCAAAATCAACTTTTTTGAGCTTTTAAGTATGTTATAATGTTAATTCCTCACCAAAACACCCCCAAAGTGGTATTTTGCTCCATTCACGCATCTCTGAGTATTCCTCCTCAACCCTGCTCTCTGAGCTGCTGCTCCGCCCTGTCCCTGATAATGATTGGGTCCCCACGTTCATACGTATGAACGTGGGTGAGCCGCCCACTCCAGGAAGTGCCTGTGCTGCCAGCACCGCCCCAGGCTAACGCACACACCCACTTTCTCCGCGCAGCTACCGGAGCGGTGATCGGCAAAACGCTTTCACTTTAGCACTGACGCTGTGAAGAAGTAGTTCCTCTCGCACCTAATCTGCTCAGTGACAACAACTGTTTGCTTTTTTACGTAAGACAATGTCTTCTAAGTGGCGTAAATGTGTCTTTGGCTGTGAGAGATTTAGGAGTTTGTTCAGCCTTCCTAAAGAAGAGCCTACTCGTCAGAAATGGTTGGAGTTTATTATCGTCATGAAATGGGCGGCAGCCACAAGAAGGAGAGGCGGAGCCTCAGAGATCGAGGCATCTTACTTCCGGGTTGGAAAAGTAGCTCGCGAAAATAACTCATATTTCATAAGAAATTCATTCTCCAGTGTACCAAAGGTAATATACTATCACATACATGCATATAGCTTACTCTGAAAGGCTTAAAATAGCATGATATAGGCCCTTTAATAAGTCAATAGTCAAGGAGTTTGTATAAGTTAAAAAGGGCTGCCATGTCTCGTAGAATGAATTTAAGGAGCCTTTCAGAGAGAATCTGATCCTTTCCAGAGTCAGACAATGGAGCATCTCATGAATCCACCTATTATGAGTAGAGGGAAATGTGCACTTCAGAAGAATGTGCCTGCGTGCAAGCAAAGTAGCGAATGCAACGATGTGTCTCGAAGTTTTAGATGTCACATGCGAGGGGGAGGTCCCAAAGAGGGCAGCAATAGGGTCCGGGTTTATAGTTTGGCCAGTGACCAGACTGATTGTGTTGAATATATCAGCCCAGTACTGGGTTTTATTTGGACAGGACAGGAACATGTGAATATAGTCAGCAGGAGATAGATTACACCTGTTGCATGAGTCGGACCTACCAGGGTAGATTTTGGCTGGCCTAGCGTTGGTGGGATGAACTCTGTGCAAGATTTTGCATTGCAAGAGGCCATGTCTAGCACACATAGATGACGAATGTACGTTCTTTAATATCTGGTCCCAGTGTTCATCTGACAGGGGTGTCCTGAGGTCTTGGGCCCATGTAGATCTCAGAGTAGTTAACCGGTTCTCAGATAGAGTATGTATAGTGTTCTATATAGTTGTAGTAAGTTTTTTCTGTCTGTAGTTAAGAGATAAGAATCTGCCCATCGTCAACTCCGGTGGACAGTTAGGAAAGTGGGGGTATTGGGACTTCACAAAATGTCTAATCTGAAAGAATCGGAATAAATGCATATTTGGAAGGTTAATTTTACTGGATAGGTCAGTAAAAGATCGGAAAATGTTATTGATATAAAGGCTATCTATCATCATTAGACCTTTGTCATGCCAAGTCCGGAAGGCCAAATCAGTGCAGGAAGGAGGAAATAAATGATTATGAAAAATCGGGGAGAGGCTCGAGGATGCATGCAAACCAAAAACCTTCCTAAATTGACCCCAAATCATCAGTGTATCGTAGACTATTGGATTAGAACTAATTTGTCTAGGAGAGAGAGGTAGCTGAGAACAAGCGACTGATCAGAGTGATGGGCGTGCAGAGGAGATTTCGAGCTGATGCCAATGAGGGCGCTCTTCCTGTTTTTCACACATATTCCAATGAAGGAGTTTACCGATATTGCAGGTCCAGCAGTAGTAACGGAGGTTCAGGAGTCCTAGCCCACTTCTACTTTTTGGTAGTTGGAGAGTGAGTCTGCTGATTTGTGCCTGTTAATTTCCCCATAGAAATGAATTTATTATTTGATCAAGTTTAGAAAAGAGGGATTTACAGATTAAGATTGGGATATGTTGAAATAGATAAAGAAATTGTGGCAATATAGTCATTTTTATCACGTTTACATGTCCAGTTAATGAAGTTTTTGGAGAATAACTCAGTAAATGATCTTGTCACCAGTATTCCAAGATATTTTAACCCATTCACTGCCACTTTGAAGGGAAAAGAGTTCTGAGGAAGTTTTCAGCGGTGTGGTTAATTGGGATGTAGTCACTCTTTCCGTAATTGACTTTGTAGCCAGAATATTTTCCCAATTTTTCTAGTATGTTCATAATTGTTGGTAAGGTAGTGACAGGATTTGTCATGAACTGGGCTTGATGGTCTAGCCCAGTTCTGTGACGTTGTGGCTATTTGGTCTTTTCTTATGTTTTGCTGCCAAATTTTCATCAGGCGCTCCCTTAGAGCCTTTTTGGTCCGCCGGCTCTTTGACAGTGCAGCCACGCCCCCCTCCTCTGTCAGTGGTACCAGCTGTGTCTCATTTGCACTGTCTCTCCTCTGATCACGCACACACACACACTCACTTGCTTACATTCTCACTCTCTCTCTCATTACTCACACCGGCAATCTCTTTCCTCATTAGGACTGGCTCTATTTTAGCCTTTTGTCTGTGGAAAGAGATTGTTGGATCATTGTGTGTCAAACACTGTCCTGTATCCTCGAAGTGTTTGTGCTCCGCCACACATGTTTGATGCCCTGCCTGTTTCTGGTATCACATTGCTCCGTGTAGCGTGGATTATCCCCTCCTGTTTGGTTTTCATTTTGCCTGGACTAAAATTTGGACTTACTCGGACTTCTCCAGAATTGTGAGTCCAAAGCTTTCGACCCTGCCGTCTAGCTGTCCTGGCAGTTCTTGTTCCGGGCTCCTAACCCATTCCTTCCCTGCAGTCCTGTCTGCCTTGGAACATTTCCCAGTGTTTTAGGAAGCACTGCTCTACAGCAGTCCTGTAGAGCGTCCGAGAGGGCGTCCTTGTATTTTCTGTGCAGGTTCACCCGTTATGTTGTATTGTTTAGACTTCTTGTCATAAAAATGCACGCAATCATCTCCTGCATGTGGGTTTTAATTCCTTTCTCCGTGCGCTGTGTAAAATTGCACGGGGAGTCATAACAGGATTGGGGATAAACAAGAGCAGGTCATCAGCGTACAACGAAAACTTATGAGTTATACCATGGCGCACTACTCCCTCGAACTCAGCCTTGCTGCAAAGTCATATAGCCAATGGCTCAACGGCTAGGACGAGCAGCAAAGGAGATGGGGACAACCCTGACGGGTGCCCCTGTGCAGTGGAAACAAACCAGATTTTAAGCTGTTGGTGTTAATTGAAGCTACTGGAGATGAATAGAGAAGTTTAATCCAGGTTACAAAGTCAGGGGAGCCCAAATTTGTTAAGTATATGGTAAAAGGCGTTCACTTATATAGCACTTTTCTTCTCATCTAGGATGACCAAAGTGCTTTACAGATCCTGCTATCCACCCATTCACACACTGATGGTGGCAGAGCTACCATACACACAGGCGCTAACCAGGCCACCAGGAGCAACTGGGGCTTCAATGTCTTGCTCAAGGACACTTCGGCAAGCGGACAGCAGACAGAGCGGGAATCGAACCCATGACCCTCTGATCAGTAGTCGGTCACACTACACCTGCGCCACAGCCGCCTCCTATATGAGAAGTATATAGAAAAGATATTTCCATTCAATCCGATCAAACGCCTTTTCTACTTCTAAATATAACACAATTTCACGTGAATCAGAGGGGGCTGAAAAGAGAACCTTTCTCTTGTGTTAGGGTTGGCACCGACCCGTTTTAGTTTTTAAATGCATAAAAGAATCACTTAAAATTTGTTTATTGCATCAAGGCTTTTTGACTTTGTCAGGAACCTTGATTTCAACAAAATTAAACAAAAAAATTTTTTTTCACTACATTATAAAATGGTTGAAATTATGCCCTTTGCAGTGTTAGGGTCGGTTTCGACCCGGTTATAAATATAAGATTATAAAGCAATATTTAGAGCCAAAATTGAAATCATAAGTGCACTGTCAGCCAACACACTGACAGCCACCTCCTCTCCCAATCATGTGAGCTTCAGGGGATGCTCATTTGTCCAATATAGCTGCAAAAAAACAAAATACACAAAAAGTGTCACTTTTTGCCTCACACACACACACACACACACACACACACACACACACACACACACACACACACACACACACACACACAAGCATGTTCTTGCACACAGAGACTTTTACTCTGAATTAGCTTTCTAATAGTTTTGGAAGTAGTAATTGATTTCTATTGGTTTGATTTGTTTGATTGGTTGTTTGTTTGAACTTTCAAATCAATATTTTGTGTTATGACCTGATCTGTGTTTCAGTGTGTTTATATTAAAGTTCTATTGCTGAAATTTTTTTTTTTTTTTTTGCATTTTCTTGAAGAAACTATATATGGGTCGAAACTGACCCATAACACCATAGATGTTACTATAGTTATTTTTTTTCCACAATATCTTTATTGAACCTTTTTTTAACAAACATGATACAAACAATCAAACACTAACACTAAAGTACTACAAAAAAAAAAAATGCACTAAAAACACCAACAACCACCAACAAAATCAAGTCTTCAACAATGCTCCTCTGTTTAGTCTAGACAATCCAATACATAAGTATACATATTATGTTCACCAGTTTGGAATTTACAAGGTCCACACACATCATTCACCTTCTTCTTCAAGAGTTATGTTTAAATTTTTTACATAATCAATAAAAGGTCTCCATATATTCTCAAACACAATTTCCTTTGATTTCAGTATATATGTTATTCTTTCTAATGGAAGGTTTGTTAACATCTGTCTTAACCACTGAGTCACATCTGGTCTATGAGTCTTTTTCCATAATAGTGCAATACATTTTTTGGCATTAAGCAAACTGAGGTCTATGAATGTTCTTTCACTTTTATTAAAATTATGCTTTTCTGGGTACAGACCCAACAAAAACAGTTTAGGATTCAATATGATTTGTTTTGAGATTATTTTTTCAATTGTTACCCTCACCTCTTCCCAAAACATTCTTATTAATCTACATTCCCATAAACAATGAAATAGGGTTCCTTTACTTTGTTACTATAGTTATTAATTTTAAAATGAAAAAATAAATCAAGCAAATTCATTTCAGAGATGTGTTCTATACCCCTCAGTAATATTCAGGTAACACAATAACCTTTTATTTATTTATATGATTCTCTTGAGGTTAATTTTTCTTTTTTTTTATTGAAATCGAGAGGTATACTGATTAAAAAAAAGGCCCAGAGACCCACACCAAAAATATTAAACCCAACATTTTCATGGATAAGGAAGCCTAACAAGGTAACCAAGAGATGACAAAAAAATTGGATGATAGATTATTGTTTTTAGTGTATTTTAAAGCTGATTTAAGACACGGGTCGAAATTTACCTGTTAACACCGGGGATGGTGACAGAAAGCTAACACAGGAGGAAGGTTAAATAGTCTTCTGGTGTTTGGGGAAGAGTGCCTACCCAAAATGAAGCCCGTTTGGTCTCGGTTAATCAGTGTATGTTACAACTCGCTCTCGCCTGTCTCCCGCTTCAGCTGCGCACACATCTGTGCCTCATCAATCCCGGGCTATATAGCCCGCTCTGCCTGGAGCCTCGGTCTGGAGCCGTCTGCTCATCTATGCTCTCAACTCCAGCGCACGCCCGTTCCCTTACGGCCTGCGCTCCTCGTACGATTCCTCGCCTAGCACGTAAGCTATTCCTCCACTCACCTTCTCTCCAGTCTTTCCCCTGTGCATAGGTGGATCCTCTGGCGGCAGATTTTCCTCCCTCATCCTCGCCATCCTTCTCCTCACCGCGCCGAGCGCGCTCGAGGACGCTGTCTTCCAGGCAGGAGACCTGCAGCTTAGGGGGGCATCATCCGCCCCTCCTCGACCCCAGTCGGAGTGGGGTTCTTTTTCGTTGCTAAGAAGGATGGGTCCCTTCGGCCGTGCATTGACTTTCGGGCCTTGAACAACATCACGATTAAAGATAAATACACATGCCTCTGATGGACTCCGCCTTCGACTCACTCCAGGGGGCTTCCTGGTTTACGAAGCTGGACCTCCGCAGCGCATGCCACCTCGTTCGGATCCAAGAGGGCGACGAATGGAAGACGGAGTTCCGGACTCCCAGCGGCCATTTTGAGTACCTGGTCATGCCATTTGGGCTCACCAATGCTCCGGCCGTCTTCCAGCGGCTGATAAACGACGTCCTTTGAGACTTCCTGGGGGGTTTCGTCTTCGTCTACCTGGACGACATCCTGATCTTCTCCCAGTCTCGGGAGGAGATTCAGGTTTACGTGAGGCGGGTCCTCCAGCGCCTCCTGGAGAACAGGCTCTATGTGAAGGCGGAGAAGTGTGAGTTTTTTACCGACAAGACCTCCTTCTTGGGCTTCATTGTTTCTCACAATCAAATCATCCCTGATCCTGCCAAAGTCAAGGCGGTAGTCAAGTGCCCCCCCACCCCTCGTCCAGGAAACAGGTCCAGCAGTTCCTGGGGTTCGCCAACTTCTACCGCCGCTTCGTCCCCAAATACAGCTCCATAGCTTCTCCCTTGACCCGCCTCACCTCCCCCAAGGTGCCGTTCCCGTTGACAGAGGAGGCTGCGTTGGCCTTCGCGGCGCTGAAGATGGAGTTCTCCTCCTCCCGGGTCCTGACTCAGGTGGATCCCACGCTACAGTACCTCGTCGAGGTGGACGCCTCCGACACGGGGGTGGGGGCGGTGTTGTCTCAGCGCTCTCCGGTGGACGGGGTGGTGCGCCCCTGCGCTTTCTTCTCCCGGCGCCTGTCTGCAGCGGAGAAGAACTATGACGTTGGCGACAGAGAACTCCTAGCGGTGAAGCTCGCGCTGCAGGAGTGGCGCCACTGGTTGGAGGGGGCAGCACAACCTTTCGTGGTCTGGACAGATCATAAAAACCTTTAGTACCTGAGGACGGCCAAGTGCCTGAATGCCCTCCAGACGTGCTGGTCTCTGTTCTTTTGCCGCTTCAGGTTCACCATCACCTACCGCCCCGGCTCAAAGAATGCCAAGCCGGACGCGCTGTGCAGGCAGTTTGTCCCGGAGGTCTCTGAGGAACAGGAACACACCATCCTGCCGGCCTCGTGCATCGTGGGCGCCGTCTCGTGGTCCATCAAGGACAAGGTCCGGAGGGCGCACGAGGCTGAACCTGATCCTGGCGGTGGTCCAGCAGGGAGGTTGTATGTGCCGTCTTCCGTCCGGGGTGACGTCATCCATTGGAATCACACCTCCAAGCTCTCCTGTCACCCTGGGATTTCCCGCCTGGTGGAGCTCCTCTGGAGGTCCTTTTGGTGGCCGGGCCTCCGGGACGATGTCACCAATTATGTCCGCGCCTGCCCCCAGTGCGCTACTGGTAAGACTTCGACCTCTCCTCCAGCGGGGCTCCTCCATCCCTTGCCGGTCCCCGGAAGGCCCTGGTCCCACGTAGCCTTGGATTTCGTCACCGGTCTCCCGACGTCCAGCTCTTTCAACACCATCCTGACCATTGTGGACCGGTTCTCGAAGGCAGACCACTTCATGCCGCTCCGCGGCCTCCCTATGGCATGGGAGACAGCAGATTTGTTGGTCCAGCATGTCGTAAGGTTACATGGGATCCCGGTGGACATCGTTTCTGACCAGGGGCCCCAGTTCGTGTCTAGGGTCTGGAGGTACTTCTGCAACACCTTGGGGGCTACGGTGAGCTTATCGTCAGGTCACCACCCTCAGTCCAACGGGCAGTGCGAGCGCACGAATCAGGAGCTGGAAGCTGCACTGCGCTGCGTCACCGCCTCCAGTCCCTCTTCCTGGAGCGCCCATCTGCCGTGGATAGAATATGCCCATAATTCCACCTTATCGCCGGCTATTGGGATGTCTCCCTTCCGGGCATCTCTGGGCTACGACCCTCAGCTGTTCCCTGAAGAGGAGGGGGAGGTGGCAGTTCCATCCATTCAGGCTCATCTAAGGCGCT
The DNA here is from genome assembly GCA_020510985.1 of Pholidichthys leucotaenia. Classification (NCBI taxonomy): domain Eukaryota; kingdom Metazoa; phylum Chordata; class Actinopteri; order Cichliformes; family Pholidichthyidae; genus Pholidichthys; species Pholidichthys leucotaenia. The sequence continues at coordinate 49,756,847 of CM035849.1, read as the reverse complement.
GCCGGCGCCTTTGGACCACGACTCGCGAAGCGCTTTTACGCACGGCGGCGCGCAACTCCAGAACAGCGAATCGTCGCAGGAGAGCCGCTCCCCATTACCAAGTGGGCCAACAGGTATGGTTGCCCACTCAGAACATCAACCTGAAGGCTGAGAAGAAGAAGCTAGCCCAGTGCTTCATTGGACCTTTCCCCGTCGTCAAGGTAATCAATCCAGGGGCTGTGCGTTTGGCTCTCCCCCCCCTCCCTCCGTGTCTGTCCAACATTCCACATCTCCCAGATTAAGCCCCTGGTGACTAATCCACTCTTTCCTCCTCCTAGGGCTCCACCCCCTCCTGTGATGATTGACGGCGACCTGGCGTGGAGGGTCACTTCCATCCTGGACTCCCGCCGCCAGGGTCGCGGGCTGCAATATCTGGTGGACTGGGAGGGCTATGGCCCTGAGTGGAGATCCTGGGTGCACCCGTCGTTTGTGCTGGACAAACGCCTCATCACGGAGTTCCACCGGGTGTACCCAGGTAAGCCAGTGCCGGGAGGCGCTGCTCGGGGGGGGGGGAGTACTGTTACAACTCGCTCTCGCCTGTCTCCTGCTTCAGCTGCGCGCATACCTGTGCCTCATCAATCCTGGGCTATATAGCCCGCTCCGCCTGGAGCCTCGGCCTGGAGCCATCTGCTCATCTATGCTCTCAACTCCAGCGCACGCCCGCTCCCTTACAGCCTGCGCTCCTCATATGATTCCTCGCCTAGCACGTAAGCTATTCCTCCACTCACCTCCTCTCCAGTCTTTCCCCTGTGCACAGGTGGATCCTCTGGCGGCGGATTTTCCTCCTTCATCCTCGCCATCCTTCTCTTCACTGCGCCGAGCGCGCTCGAGGATGCTGTCTTCCAGGCAGGAGACCTGCGGCTTAAGCCAACGCCAGCCACCGAGTCATCTGCAAGTAAGCACCAGACTGTATATTAATTCCACTGGGTGTGCACCGGCAGCTAATCCCTGTGTTTGCTTTGCCCTTAGGGTTGCCTGGCTGTACGGCGCTCCGTTTCGCCCTCGACGCATCCCGTCCTCCTGCAACACATCATATCCCACACACACGCACTCATACACCTGTTATTTGCACAATAAAATCATTGAATCTCACTCGAGCCTGTGTGCGTGTTCCCTGGGTCCGACATTATGTCAGTGTAGGTGTGACATTCTGAAGGCGACCAGCTAAAACTTTGGCCAAGATCTTAAAATCAACATTACTGTCCCAGTCGCCATATGGCGACATAACCCCTAGTGGCCAAGAGTGATTAAAATTTTTTGTCAATAAAATAGTTCAGATTTCCAAGGCTATAACTTGAAAGTTACAAAAGATAATGGCTTACTGTCAATTGAAAGATGTAGAATATGATCCAAAGTTTTAGGTAGGAATAAATTTACGCATCTAATTTGTATAATGTCACGGCAGCTATATAAATTACATAACTCAGTCAAAAATGGACTTTGGACATATTTACACAAAGAATGGTTTGGTTTTTTGACACCGTTTTATCTACAGGGGTGTTTTGTTATTTTATCTTCAAAGTATATGAACCACAATATTAGTACAATGTAAAGAAACAAAGAAATTCATCACTTACTGTTGGCGAAGGGGGGCTCACTGGCTGTCGTGGTTGCTGTGTTTTCGTCGATCATGGTCATTATTTTGCATTCTGTCGGTCATTTACATTCCCTAGCACATCTACAAAGTCTTATGATTGTCCCATGTAAATTTCGCTTGTATCCCGCGGCTATTTTCCATGTACGAAGCTGTTTTTGTGACGGTCCATGATGGTGCATGGTGGCCATATTTGCTTTCTGGGCTCAAAGAAGCAAAACAGGAAAAGGAAATAAGGATTTCTTCTTCTTGGGTGTATTATGTGTCATCCATGAGTCCTCCAACGCGTGCCTGCCACCTTCTGAAACTGGCAGCTCAGTACAAATCCTCAGTACAGCCAGGGACGTCAGAGTAAGTTGACAGGCGCAGTTGCTGCGCTGTGCCATTGGGGGCGTGTGAAATCTGACAGTTAAAAGGTTAAGAGAGAAATGGGCCTGTAACTGCTGCACAGGAGTGGATCCTTGTCTTTTTTAGATAGGAAAGTGATTGAAGCCTACGATAAGGTGGGGGGTAGCTGGCCTTTGTTAAAGGCGTCATTAAACATTCTCGCCAGGTTTGGGGCGAGTGCTGCATAATAAGTTTTGTAAAACTCTATAGTAAAACTGTCAGGCCCAGGGAATTTGTTACTCTGCAAGGATGATATTGCTGCCTGGATTTCAATAATTATTATTGGTGCGCCTATGCTTTGAGACCGCATCATCAGCTTTTGGGAACATTAGTGAATTGAAGGGTTTGGGGCCCTCCCATTCATGTGGTTCAGTCTCAGAGGTATATAAATTATTGTAATAGTTAAAGAAGCAGTAACTAATTTCAGTGGGGTCAGTTGTAATGACACCAGAAGCCAATCTGAGTTTAGGTATAAGCCTAGATGCTGCCGCTGCATGGGGCTGATAGGCCAGCATTTTGCCTGCCCTGTCACCACGTTCAAAAAAGGTTTGCCTAGTGTGTAATAGTTGTCTCTCCACTTTAACAGATTATATTGTGACTGAAGCTGTAAGCGTTTTTTATATAGCAGTGCAGAAGGGTTAGCAGAGTACTTAACATCGAGTTTTGAAATCTCATCTGATATCTCTTTTAAACTGTCATATTCTGATTTTTTTAAGTTGGAGACAAAGGAAATAATGTGTCCGTGAAGGTAAGCTTTGAAAGACTCCCAGAGAATTTCACTGTTGATATCTGGTGTATCGTTAACATCAAGGAAGAACTGGATTTGTGTCACCAGAAATTCTCTAAACTTTGAGTCAGAGAGTAAGTGTGAGTTAAGTCTCCAACATCTGGTAGGAGGTTTGATGTGAGGAAAGTTAATGTTTAAAGATGTAGGTGCATGGTCAGAGATGACCAAGCTGTGGCATTCACAGGAAGTTGTAGAATGTAAGAGTTTATTATCAATTAGAAAAAAGTCAATTTGTGTGTATGTATGATGGACATGCGAGAAGAAAGAAAAAGTTTTACCTGAGGGGAATTTAATTCTCCAGGGATCTTATAAGCATTTGGTCTGCATGCACTCTCAAAACTGTGGCTGACTTGGACAGAGTGGATTGCTTTGAAGATGAGCTGTCGAGGTTTACATCTTGGACTAAACTGAAGTTGCCTCCGATAATTATATGGTGATTAATAAGATTAGGGACATAAGAGAAGAAACTGGAAATAAACTTATCGTTGTACCAATTGGGCGCATATACTGAAGCTAAGACCACGGTAATATTCTGTAGGCTGCCTGCTACAATGATATACCATCCGTCAGGGTCTGCAACCACCGTGGAGGGTTCTAAACGCAATGTCTTTGTGTATAATTATGGCAGTTCCTCTGGCCCTCCCAGGAAACCTTGAGTTGAAAACATGACCCATCCACGGTCTTATGATACGGGAAATGTCTGAGATACGAAGATGTGTCTCCTGCAGAAAGAATAAGTCCCCCCTGAGCTCCTTTAAATGTGTGATTACCTTATTTGCTTTGACGACATTATTCATTCCCTTGACATTCCAAGAAATGAAGCGAACATCTTTAACGCTCAATGGCATGGCCCAGATCTAAAGGAACCTTCCTCCTGTTGGATACACATGTACAAAAGAAGAGAGAAAAAAAAACTGTGGGGGGCGGGGGCTACACACACACACACACACACACACACACTCAGTCACATGCACACTGGTTCCCTGTGGGAAAAAGAAAATTCCCATATCACCCTGGATACTAAACCTCATCCTAAGGTCTCAGTTCCCTTAGTAGAAGCTCAATCTCTATATAGCAAAAGACAGAAGTGAGTGAAATAGAAAATATTATATCAAAATGATAATTATGTAATAGTAAAATAGAGGGGCCCTAATATAAAGAAAAATATAGGGGTTATCCCTATGTGGAGTGATAGTGTCCTTGTCATTTGTGGGGGCGCACCCGCAGAAAGTACAAACTAATGGTCTTGCTGCGTGTATTTTCCACACATCCAATGAAGAGTACTTTTAAATGGGGGGGGGGGCGGGGTAGTCCACGCCCAGCCAAGGCACATTCAAGGGCCACACTTCGCCATAGTGCATGTTCATAAAAAGAACTTGGGGGCCATCTCACTTGCAATATATAGAGAGGGGAAGACACTGAATGGTGTTAACTGGTTGAACAGTGCGAACAATAGTAACAGATCATTAATAACTACATTTTAAAGCTTAGAACATCAAACACACACACAAAAAGTCTGCCCTCAGCGTAGTGCAAAACTAATGTTATCTCACAGTTTGCATGGTCGCTGACATGCCTTTGCAGGATCAGTGGGATGCCAATTCTGGAGAAGAAGAAGGGAATAAAATAGTCTAATTGTTACCTCTGGGGTCATAGTCATATTGTCTCCATTGGCGTTTAAGTGTCTTTGGGGGGGGGGGGGGGGTCGGCAATAGGGTTGGCTTAATTTAGTGGTCCGTTGGGCCGTCTCCGTTGCGGCTAACCGACAGATGCTCTTTAACCTTTTCAACCAATGGAAGGTGCACTTTCTCCCTGTTGTCTGCTGTAACGAATAGCCTCGTTGGGTAACAAAGAGATAGTCTCAGCCCGGGTTTATAAAGGAGTGACATGACTTCCCTATAAGCAGCACGTTGTTCTGCTACCCCTGGTATGAAGTCTTCAAAAATAGCCACTGGTTTACCTTGGTACTGCAGAGCGGGCCTCTTTTTACGGCTCCCGCAGAGAACTTTTTCCTTTGTCTGGTAGTTATAAAACTGTATTATTATGTGTCGCGGCCTCTCACCTTCTCGGGGTTTAGGGGCCAAGGAGCGGTGATCCTGGTCAAGCACTGGGGGAGAAGGCAGGATTTGCTCACCCAGGAGTTGAATTAGAAACGTCGAGAAAAGGACGGTTGGTTGAGGGCCCTCAGTCGACTCTGGGAAGCCAACGATCCTAAGGCTGTTGTGGTGGCTCAGGGCCTCTAGGTCTGCTGCTTTAGCCTTTAGCTTCTCGTTGCTAGCTGTTAGCGCTGAGCATGTAGCTTCAAGACAAAGCAAACGTTCGCTCATCGAGTCTGCATGAGACTCCAGAGAAACAATTTGCTGGCCATGGCTGCTCACTGTTGCCTGCACCAGGTCTATCTTAGCTTTGAGGGTGGCGAAAGTTGTTTTAAATTCAGTGGCCAATTCCGACTTGTGGGTCTCAAGCAGCTCAGTTAGCGCGACCATGCTGATATTGCTGGTTACTGGATCCTGAGGCAGCATGGGGTCCTTTTTCTGTTGTCTCGCAGATCTGTTTACCATTTTTATGTGTCGAACAAATGTTACTCTTTATAAAAATAAATTCTTGGACAGTCATTGGGTTTTTAGCGGCTAACTTTGAAAAGTGTGGGAACACAAGAGAGAAACATGTCTACTCCTCATCCACCATCTTCTCTTCCTGTGTGTGGGTTTTTTTTTTTTTACATATTTGGACATATGGATATTTAATATCAATGTTAAAAACACTGGGAGATTCACATAATACAACTAAACAATTAAAAATGAATTAAAGACTTTTTAAAAAATTTTCTGTAAAATGTAAATCTAAACAAATAGTGAGGAATAAATTAGGACACCCCTCATCTTTTTTAGGACAACCCCACATTCATTCCCACTTATAATGGATAAAATAAATGTTAAAAAATGCAAATAAAAACAAAAACAAGGTTAGACATAGGTACGTGAACATTTCTTAATAAAGAACTGACTATTTAAAGGGGTGTCCAAATTTTTTCACATGACTATATACAGACGTGGACAAAATTGTTGGTACCCCTCTGTTAATGAAAGAAAAAACCACAATGGTCACAGAAATAACTTGAATCTGACAGAAGTGGTAATAAATAAAAATTCTATGAAAATTAACCAATGAAAATCAGACAATGCTTTTGAATTGTGGTTCTGTGGCGGTTCGGTTAACCCCCACAACAGACTAAGGACAGACAACTCGCTACTCCTGGTTTTTTCCGCTACACTACTGAGACGTAATGTGCCATTCATGCCTTGTGATGTTAATGTTGCCTCTCATGCATTGTGTTCATGCGTCCTGTCCTTACTGTGACCTAGAGACTCAGATCAATATGTAGATGTGCCTGTTAACCTCTTTGTTCTGCACCTGGAGCAGAGTCTAGCAAATCTGCCTATGGTGATGTATGTCTCACAAATGCAAATATCTCATGCCTGTTCTGCAGTCCCTTTGATCAGATCAACTGCTGTGACACTGCCTTGATGTATTGTTTGAGTTGGGTATAAATACTGCACAGGTTCTGTAACACTTCCTCTCACTCTCAATCTGACTTCAACCCTGCTGCAGGACACAGACTTTGTGTCCCTTCTCTGAGAGCCGTGGGCTTGCTCTCGGCGCTCATGCACGGCGCCGGGAGCGGAGCTCGTGACGGTGGTATGATATAATAAAACTCTACTTAAAACCTCCAACTACGCCGCTTTATTTCATGCCGCCGCAGTTCAACAGAATTATTTTAAAAAACAAACTCATGAAACAGGCCTAGACAAAAATGATGGCACCCCTAGAAAAGATTGAAAATAATGTGACCATAGGGACGTGTTCAACCAAGATGTGTCCTCTAATTAACATCACAGGTGTCTACAAACTTGTAATCAGTCAGTCAGCCTATTTAAAGGGTGACAAGTAGTCACTGTGCTGTTTGGTGACATGGTGTGTACCACACTAAACATGGACCAGAGGAAGCAAAGGAGAGAGTTTTCTCAGGAGATTAGAAAAACAATTATAGACAAGCATGTTAAAGGTAAAGGCTATAAGACCATCTTCAAGCACCTTGATGTTCCTGTGACTACAGTTGCACATATTATTCAGAAATTTAAGATCCACGGGACTGTAGCCAACCTCCCTGGACTTGGCCGCAGGAGGAGACGGATAATACGAATGGTAACAAAAGAGCCCAGAACAACCTCTAAACACATTCATGGTGAACTCCAAGGTCAAGGTACATCAGTGTCAGATCGCACCATCCGTTGTTGTTTGAGCCAAAGTGGACTTCATGGGAGACGACCAAGGAGGACACCACTGTTGAAAACAAATCATAAAAAAGCCAGACTGTTCTGGGGCTGCTTTGCTGCATCTGGCACAGGGTGTCTTGAATCTGTGCAGGGTACAATGAAATCTCAAGACTATCAAGGTATTCTAGAGAGAAATGTGTTGCCGAGGGTCAGACAGCTTGGTCTCAGTCACAGGTCATGGGTTTTGCAACAGGATAATGACCCAAAACACACAGCTAAAAACATCCAAGAATGGCTAAGAGTGAAACATTGGACTCTTCTAAAGTGGCCTTCTATGAGCCCTGATCTAAATCCTATTAAACATCTGTGGAAGGAGCTGAAACATGCCGTCTGGAGAAGGCACCCTTCAAACCTGAGACAACTGGAGCAGTTTGCTCACGAGGAGTGGGCCAAAATACCTGCTGAGAGGTGCAGAAGTCTCATTGACAGTTACAGAAATCGTTTGATTGCAGTGATTGCCTCAAAAGGTTGTGCAACAAAATATTAAGTTAAGGGTACCATCATTTTTGTCCAGGCCTGTTTCATGAGTTTGTTTTTTAAAATAATTCTGTTGAACCACAATTCAAAAGCATTGTCTGATTTTCATTGGTTGATTTTCATAGAATTTTTATTTATTACCACTTTTGTCAGATTCAAGTTATTTTTGTGACCATTGTGGTTTTTCTTTCATTAACAGAGGGGTACCAACAATTTTGTCCACGTCTGTATGTGTGTGACATCACGGCGTGGAAGAGAATGACGTGATGATGGTTTTTAACTGAAAACTGGATTATGTGTTAGTGACACAGGGAAATGTAATCCGGAAGAGCAATACTGGCTTCTGACAATTCTGCCTCAATGTGAACAGAGATTTTATTTATTATTTTTCTTCCATCCATCCATCCATCTTCTACCGCTTTTCCGGAGGTCCGGGTTGCGGAGGCAGCAGTTCAAGCAGAGAAGCCCAGACTTCCCTCTCCCCAGCCACCTGCTCCAGCTCTTCAGAGAGGATATCAAGGCGTTCCCAGACCAGCTGGGAGACATAGTCTCTCCACCGAGTCCTGGGTCTGCCCCGGGGTCTCCTCCCAGTGGGACGTGCCTGAAACACCTCAAGTGGGAGGCGTCCAGGAGGCATCCTAATCAGATGCCCATACCACCTCAACTGACTCCTTTCAATGTGGAGGAGCAGCGGTTCTACTCTGAGCCTCTCCCGGATGACTGAGCTCCTCACCCTATCTCTGAGGGTGAGTCCAGCAATCCTAGGGAGAAAGCTCATTTCAGCCGCTTGTATCCGTGATCTCGTTCTTTCGGTCATTACCCAAAGCTCGTGACCATAGGTGACAGTAGGAACGTAGATTGACTGGTAAATCGACAGCTTTGCCTTAGAACTAAGCTCCCTCTTCACCACAACAGACCAGTACAACGTCCGTATCACTGCAGATGCTGCTCCAATCCGTCTGTCAATCTCTCGCTCCATTTTCCCCTCTCTTGTGAATAAGACCCCAAGATACTTAAACTCCTCCACTTGGGGCAGGAGCCTGTCCCCAATCCAGAGAGGACAAGCCACCTTTTTCCAGCTGAGGGCCATGGACTCGGACTTGGAGGTGCTGATTCTCATCCCAGCCGCTTCACACTCAGCGGCAAACCGTCCCAGCAAGAGCTGTAGGTCATTGCTGGATGAAGCCAACAGGACAATATCATCTGCAAACAACAGAGATGAGATCCTGTGGTCACCAATCATGACACCCTCCATTCCCTGGCTGCGCCTAGAAATCCTGTCCATAAAAATTATGAACAGGATCGGTGACAAAGGGCAGCCCTGGCGGAGTCCAACTCTCACTAAGAATGAGTCCGACCGAGTGTTGGCAATACGAACCAAACTCTCACAACGGTCGTACAGAGACTGAATAGCTCGTAACAACAAGCCCGATACCCCATACTCCTGAAGCACCCCCCACAAAAATCCACGAGGGACGTGGTCAAATGCCTTCTCCAAGTCAAAGTCAAAGTCAAAGCGCCTTTATTGCCATTCCATTGTTAATAAACAATGCAACAAAATCCACGAAGTCCACAAAACACATGTAAACTGGTTGGGCAAACTCCCACGAACCCTCGAGAATTCTCGAGAGGGTAAAGAGCTGGTCCGATGTGCCACGGCCAGGACGAAAACCACATTGCTCCTCCTGAATCCAAGGTTTGACCAACGGCCGGACTCTCCTCTCCAGTACCTTGGCATAGACCTTCCCAGGGAGGCTGAGGAGTGTGATCCCTCTAAAGTTGGAGCACACCCTCCGGTCCCCTTTTTTGAAAAGAGGAACCACCACCCCGGTTTGCCATGCCAAAGGCACTGCCCCCAACCTCCACGCAATGTTGCAGAGGCGTGTCAACCATGACAGCTCAACAACATCCAGGGCCTTGAGGTACTCAGGGTGAATCTCAGACGAGATTATTATTTTTCTTGTAAATATAAAAAAAAAAAAAATTATAAATTTGCAACTTCTTTCATGTAAATTGGCATCTTTTTTGTCATAAATTTTCAATTTTTTTTCATAAATTTGTTACATCTTTTAATGTACATTTGAAACTTGTCTCAAACTTGCTCCTTTTTTCTCACAAATTTGCAAAATTTTCCTCGTAAAATTTTTACTTTTTTCTCATAAATTTGCAACTTTTTTTCTTGTAAATTTGAAACTTTTTTTCTGATTTTTTTCCTCATAAATTGGAAAACAATTCTCATAAATTTGGACTTCTTTTTATGAAAATTTGCAACATTTTGTCTCACAAGCTTGCAATGTTTTTCTTAAATATTTTCAATGTTTTTCTCATAACATTGCAACTTTTTTCTTGTAAATTGGTAAATTTTTCTTATAAATTTGCAACTTTTTCTTGTGAATTTGCAACTTTTGTTTCTCCTGATTTGGCAACTTTTTCTTGTAAATTTGAAACTTTTTCTCAAGAAAGCATTTGAGAAGGTTAAAACTAGGGATGAGCCGATCTGATCCGCAGTATCGGTTTCAATCCAGGCAAAATGGCTGGATTGGTATCAGTAAGGAATAAAAGTAATTTACTGATTTGATCCATTAACAATATTAAAATGAAGGTGCGGTCACTGTTCTCAGCCACGTAAACAGAAGCAACTTGTGTCACATGTCACTGGAGCCTGTCTGTGGGACTCACCCTGGTATGTTATTACGGAACTGTTTTGTGGGGTGGTACCAGCGTTTATAATTTTAACACCGCCAACTTGATAAAACACTTGCAAAAGTATCACAGTAAAGGAGTATGCTGAATTCTGTCAAGAAATGAGCAGAAGGAAGTGTGTCTCGCATCACCAGTTGCTGCTTTTCCAGCTTGAAGGCTGGAAGACGCTAAAACTGAAACGTAAACAAAAGAATGAAACTTTTGATTTTGATTTGTGTACTTTATTGATCCCCAGAGGGAAAATTCAGGGCATCCACCTGGATGGATGAAGCAGCCATGATACGGCGCTATCCCTTCACCATTCACACACACATTCACACCTGGGGCCACTTTAGAGTCTCCAATTAATCTAACCTGCATGTTTTTGGCCTGTGGGAGGAAACCGGAGAAATCCCGGAGTAAACCCATGCAGACACGGGGAGAACATGCAAACTCCACACAGATCACTGTTGGTCAGGGGCTGGCATTGAGCCCGGGATCCCATGGCCAAGGGTGAGTTGCTGTGCTGCCACAGTGCTAACCACTGCGCCACCGCACCGCCCTTAAAAACTTAAACTTAAAGTACAAACCAGACGGGAGGCATGGAAAATGACAGGAACAAAGACATAACATGGGTTTACTTTTCGGTGGAGAAGGAGGAACAGCTGATGAGCATTGGGTAACAGAAATGTAAACAGCAAATCATAACGGTGAATGGAAGCAGGACTACAGCAATAAGGTTACATGAAATGGAACAGGAAGGACTTCAAAATAAGGGCAAACCTAAAAACTAAGAATGAAACAGGAAGAACTTCAAAATAAGAGTAAACCTAAAAACTAAGAATGGACAGAAAATAATATCAGAAACACTACTAAATAAACCGGGGACCAGGAGAATACTTATGATAATGATAATGGATGGCAAAAATACAACTTAAAGGATTAGCTCTACAGCATTTTTTACCTCATGCATAAAGTGGCACTTTGAATTTCATCTGAATGTTTAGATAGATAGATAGATACTTTATTTCGAACAAAAAAAGTATAACAAAAACAAACAAATGACAAATGCAATAAAGTAACGTTTTGCATAAGCTTGTACTTAAAACTTCTGAATGCATGTTTACATGGTTCTGGCCAGTGAAATGCTGCCACTGTTACAAAGTTTAAAATTTATAAAAGCAGCAGCATTGCTAAACTCGAGTCAAATTTGTAATATATACTTTGACTTTTAGATTTAGGTTTTTATATGCGTGCAAAATGCAACCAGTCATTACCAAATATGTTCTGTACTTTTGTTGTTTTAAATAAGAGAGATGGTATCAGGTTTGGATCGGTATCGGCCAATACTCAAAGTCAGAGTATTGACATCGGTATCAGACTTGAAAAAGTGGTATTGTCTCATCCCTAGTTAAAACCCTTTCACAAATGATGTGATAACCTCACAGAAGAGAACAGCCAATCAAATGAGGCGTTTCAGGCGGCGTTGTAGTCTTAGATTCTGTGGGAGAGGAGAACTCCTGTGCAGGAGGAGTTTGGGCTGTTTGACTTTAGAGACCATATAATGTCACAAAAATCCTACATAACCACTAAAATAAAGGGGAAATGCCAAAAACAAGCAAATTAGGGGCTCTTTAAGCAAATCTGATTTCGTAATGTGTGTAATTATTTATCGTGGCGCATTCATACCAGTCCACTGCCATGGCCAAAAAGTAATGCAAGACTAACGAGCTGAAGTTTCTCCTTCACAGCGGACTGAAGGAGTTCAGGACATGACCAGTGTGCTTGCTCAGCGACAATCCTCATGCATCTGGAGCTTCCGTGACCTTGCTGCTGACACTTGACATCCCCTGTTCGACTCAGCACCGACAGCAGCCTACTGCAGAGCTCGTCAGGGTGCACCACTGCGTCCAATGGAGGCGCATCTGTATTCTGCCGGTGTGTCGGCCGGCGATCCACTCAAATGCGGCGGAGTGCGATAACCGGTGCAGCCGAGGCCACAGTAATGACATGAGCGCGATGTGGTGCCTCACTGCCTGGAAAATAAGACGCTTCGGTTCTGCACACTCGCAGGAGTGCATTATCTGCCCCGGGCGGCCCGGGGATATTGCAAGCTTTATTTTTAGCGCTCCTTTGGAGCTCGCCGATGTGTATAAATCAACATTAGGTCTGTCGGGTTCCAGTAATGACAACGCTGACTAAGGCTGACCAGTCGTCCGTTCGGTGCATGGCGCTCTTCTTTGTAAACTGCTAAGGACAGCAGAAAATGGAAAATAGCCCTCAGAGAGAGGGAGGAACAAAGGCAGCGCAGGGAGTGAATGAAAGACAAGAGTGAGGTGGAGGAAGATGAGCAGGGAGAGGGAGAAAGAGGCACCTCAGCATTTCTGCCCGTGCCAAATCGTTCCCGTATGTCCACGCCATCCACGGCTGCACGCATGAACCGACGGATGGACAGAAGAAGGAGCGTGCTCATTGAGATTCCGTCCACCGTGCTTCACAGGCCCTTAATAGGCAGCCCCGGGGGTGGAGAGGTAGGCCTACGGTGGAGTAGTGCTGCTCGGGCTGTAGATGACTCACGCTGCTGCTGCTGCTGCTGCTGCTGCTGCTGCTGCTGCTGCTGCTGTTCCCCGGTGAATTTCTCAGCATCATGACTTTACTCTGCACAGTTGCAAAGTTTGGATTCAAGGGCTTTACTGCTTTTTTTGAGGCAGGCAGAGCATGCAGCGCAGGGTTGCATGTCACTGAAGCTTTGTGATGCTGACCATTGATTCATAGTCATCTCACTCAACTGTTATTAAGGCCTGTGTTCCTAGTTTGGCTTTGGGCATGAGGAGATAGTCAGGGCCGCTTCTAGCTTTTTGGGGGCCCTGTGCAAGATTGTGTTTGTGGGACCATGGTTTTGTAACGGGGATAAGTTCAAACCCTTTAAAATGGGAGAAAAAATCTCCCACCCCAACAAAAACAAAGGACAAGCAAAAAAAATTAAGCTTGTGTCAAGATGAACACAAAATAATTAAACCATTACATAGAATATAACATTTATCCAGCATCCATATGAACACTGTAGATTTACAAGAAGAAAGTTACGAATTTATATGAAACAAGTCACAGATTTAAAAGAAAAAAGTTACAAATTTCCACGAAAAAGGTAGCAATTTTATGAGGAAAAACGTTGCAGATTTTTAAGAAAAAAGTGGCAAATTTATGAGACAAAAGTTGCGACTACAGTAAAAAAATAAATTTTTGAGAAAAACGTTTCAAATTTACAAGAAAAAGTTGCAAATTTAGGAGAAACAAAAGCTGCAACTTCACGAGAAAAAAGCTGGAAATTTTACCAATTTACAAGAAAAAAGTAACAATTTTATGAGAAAACATTATAAATATATAATAAAAAAGTAGCAATTTTGTGAGACAAAAGTTGCAACTTTTCATGAAAAGAAGTCCAAATTTATGAGAATTTTTTTTCCAATTTATAAGGGAAAAAATCGTAATAAAAAGTTGCAAATTTATAAGAAAAAAGTTGCAAATTTATGAGAAAAAATAAAAAATTTATGTGAAAAATGTTGCAAATTTGTAAGAAAAAAGGAGCAAGTTTATGAGACAAAAGTCTCAAAAGTATGTTAAAAGTAGTAAGTTTGTGAGCAAAAATGCTGCAAATTCATGAGAAAAAAATTTGCAAAATTACAAGAAAAAAAGGCAAATTTACAAGAAAAAGTCACAAAAGAAAAGTTGTGAATTTAAAGGAAAAAAGTAAGAATTTTATGAGTAAAACACTGCACATTTGTAAGAAAAGTGTCAGGTTTATGAGACAAAAGTTGCAAATGCACAGTAAAAGAAGCAACAAATTTCTGAGGAACAAATGATGCAAATTCACAAGAAAAAGTTGCAAAATTAGGAGACAAAAAGTTGCAAATTTAGGAGATACAAAAGTTGCAAATTCACAAGAAAAACTGAAAATTTATGAGAAAAATTTTACCAGTTTACATGAAAAAAGTTACAATTTTATGAGAAAAATGTTCCACATGTATTCAAGATTAAAGATTCAAAGGCTTTATTATCATGTGCACAGTTAAGAAATGCTACATTTCCTGAGCAGTGCAATTCTTACTTTGCTCTCTGAACAAATGCCAAGTTAAAAGGTACAGAAACAACAATTCTAATTGGTCATGACAAACTAACACAGTAACTCAATCTTAATACTGATGGATGCAAATAACACACACACCAACACAGAGTTAGGCAGTAGAGGAATGAAACTGAAAATTCACTGGATGACTAAAGTGATAGTGGTATATTGATATCAGAGATGATGTGAACCTGAGATGGCATAGACTTATGTACAGTGTGCAAATGAGCATCTTGCAACGAGCAGTGTATAATTACAAATTATTTCTGTAAAGATAGTACCAGTAGACTGTGTATGATAATTAGCAGCAAAGATGATATAGACATCAGACGGGTGAGACTATATCTACTGTACAGGTGAGCAGTGTGCAAATTTAGCAGCAGGTGTGTGAGTTCCTACTGTATATGCAAAGCTGTGTTATGGAGTTTTAGTAGTTGTTATCTGTTCAGGAGTCTGATGGCAGTGGGAAAGAAGGAGTTCTTCAGTCTGGCTGTCCTGCATTTCACACTTGTGTACCTCTGGCCTGAGGGTAAAAGTGCGAACAGTCTGTGCTGGGGGTGGGTGGGGTCCCAGAGGATGGCATAATGCTGTTTTAGACTCTGTGGTGGTAGATGCTCTGCAGAGAGGAGTGGAGTCCTGATGATCTTTTCTTCACCACACAGGTCTTCCCCACTCTCTACAGGTGTTTGCGGTCCAGGGCAGTAGTGCTGCCGTACCACGCAGTGATGCAGTTGGTCAGATGCTCTCGATGATGCAGCTGTAGAAATTGTTGAGGATCCTCGAGGACATGCCAAACTTCTTCAGCCTCCTCAGAAAGTACGGTCACTAATGAGCTCTCTTAACCAGCTCTGTGGTGTTGTGTATCCATTTAAGGTCCTCGTTGATGTGGATGCCCAGGTATTTAAAGCTGCTCACCCTCTCCATCTCAAGCTTCTGGATGAACAGCGGCCGATGGGGTTTCCTCCTCCCTTTCCTCATGTCCACTATCATCTCCTTCATCTTGTCCGTGTTGAGGGTGAGGTTGTTGTCCTCACACCATGACACCAGGTTGGCCACCTCCCTCCTGTAGGATTCTTTGTCATCACCAGTGATGCATCCTATTACTGCTGTGCCAGCAAACTTTAGTATGATATTGTTCTTGTGGGAGGCAACACAGTCATGGGTAAAGAGGCTGTAGAGGATGGGGCTGAGAACACAACCCTGTGGGACACCTGTGTTCGTGATGATGCTGGCTGAGGTCCTGTTACCCATCCTGACAGACTGGGGCCTGCCAGTTAGAAAGTCCAGTAGCCAGTCACAGAGGGTGGGGTGCAGGCCAAGTGAAGATAGTTTGTTGGTGAGTTTGTGGGGGACGACCATGTTGAAGGCAGCGCTGTAATCGACAAAGAGCAACCTAATGTCGGAGTCTTTATCTTCCAGGTGGGAAAGAGAATAATGGAGTGCTGCAGCGATGGCATCTGAGGTGAAAATGTTGGGCCGGTAGGCATACTGCAGGGGGTCCAGGGTGCCTGGTTTGCTGTCCTGAATGAGGGGCAGCACCACTCTCTCAAAGCACTTCACGATGATTGGAGTGAGTGCTACCGGTCTGTAATCATTCAAACAGGTCGGCGGGCTCCTTTTGAGGTGGGGGATGATGGTTGTCGTTTTGAAGCAAGAGGGGACTATGTTCTGGTTGAAGGAGAGGTTGAAGATTGCTGTGAGAACGTCAGTCAGCTCTGCAGCGCATGCTCTGAGGGCCCACCCAGGGATGTTGTCTGGTCCTGCAGCCTTGTGGGGGTTGATATTCCTCAGTGCTTTGTTTACCTACGTATAAGGAAAAAGTAGCAAGTTTGAGACAAAAGTTGCAGATTTTTATGAAAAGAAGTCCAAATTTATGAGTTTTTTCTCCAATTTAAGAGGAAAAAAAGACCATAAGAAAAAGTTGCAAATTTATGAGAAAAAAAATGTGCAAAATTATAAGGAAAAAAGTTGCAAATCCCCATTCCCCCCTCAAAAAAATTAAAATTTTACAAGAAAAATTTTGCAGATTTGTAGGAAAAAATGAACAAGTTATGAGACAAAAGGAAAAAAAAGTTGCAAATTCATGAGAAAAAAGTTGCAACATTACAAGAAAAAAATTGCAAATTTATAAGAAAAAAGTCACAAATTTATGATGAAAAAGTTGAAAATTCTAAGAAAAATATTTGCAAATTTACAAGAAAAGGGTCACAAATTTATGAGAAAACGGTTGAAAATTATAAGAAAGAAATTTGTAAATTTGCAAAAAAAAGTCACAAATTAAAAAAATGTAAATTTATGATGAAAAAAAGTTGCAAAATTACAAGAAAATTACATGAAAAAAGTATTTATTTTAAAAGAAAAATTCACAAATTGATGAAAAAAAGTCTTCTATAAAAAAAAAAATGAACACAATTTCAGTCCCCCCCCCCCCCAAAAAAAAAAATATTTGGGTGAATTTCTCTGTGGTTTGGGCATGCTGTATTGTTGCATTATGGGTTGTAGTCATCCGTTCCCTCAGCGCTGTGTGAAGAGAGTGTGGGCTTTATTTTTCCATCACCTCCACCGTCTCTTTGCTGTGAACCTGACACACGGGGTCAGAAGTGTCAACAGCCTGTTAACGTTATGTTATAGTGTCTCATAAACAGTGGTGGGTCCCCCCTCCCCCATCAGTGAAAATATGTGCGAGTGTGTGGAAACGAGTTTTGTAGTCCAGCCTGCAGATGTTGTCAAGTGTGATTTTGGTTCTTCGTTGGTACGGGAGGTGTGAGGCTCTGGGGGATGCAACTCTCACTGACCCACTGCATAAATGTGTCACCTGAAAAATAAAAAAATCACTAGTTAATTTAGTTTTACTGCAAATATGTTATCTGGGTCAATTTCTGGACTACAGATAGGGATTTATAACACGACCTCTATTTTATTGTCAGTGGAACAGTTGGGACATAGACCTAAATCAGGAGGGTGGGGGATGGGGGGAGAAAAGAGAGCATTATTGTCATAAAACGCCTTTACTGAGGCTAACAGAGGATGCCAATCACAGGCAGTGAGTTTCTGCACATTTATTAACTGAAAAGATGTAAGAAAGCACAATAAATAAAAACACACACTTACAGGTTATACCAGGGAACACCTGGGGAAAATGACACAGACATGAATGCCATCTTAAAATAGAAGGACGTGACAACAACGTCTGGAGACGCAAGACCGCTGCAAAAAACAGCCACACCGGTCTGCTTAAATAACACTGCACCAAATGATAATCAGGTGTGGGTACATGAGTGACAACGTAATCAAAACAACAAGTGACAGCTGTGCAGCCCGTGAAACAGTTTGATAGCCGGAGGCTGCACAGCACTGTCAAAATAAAAATACAGACCGGAACTAAAGAATACAGAATAAAATAACACAACCCCAAAAGATATAAACAATCACATAACTACAAAATGACACACAATAACTAGACAAAACTATAAGAACACCATTAAGAATACAACAACTCATAAATGAACCAAACCCAGAGACAGAAGAACAAAACAAACAGAGAAGCAAACAGAAAAGGACTAAACTTAAGACTGGAACTGAGCAAGGACCCCAACCGTGCTCAGGCTCATGACAGTGCCCCCCCCCCCCAAGGGGTGGTCCCAGACACCCCAGGACATCAAACAAAAAAAAAAAGAAAAGAACCCCCCCACAAAGAAGACCCCCCCAACAAGAAAAACAACCCACCCCAGGTGGGAGGAGGGGGCACCCTGGCATGGAGGGACTGAAGCAAAACAAGAAAAAAAAAAACAAAAAGCAACACTCATGCCCCACAACACTGAATGACAGGTGGCACAGGATACTGGTGGTGTTATGTGACAAGCAAACCTAGTTCAGGTGGTCTTCCAGAGTCCCAAATTTCCCAAAGCAGACCATGCAGCTGGTCGGGTGGCCTTCCCACATCCCTGGGCCAATGGGCCGCAGGGCACAACATGCCTTCCTACGCTGGTGTAGCCCATCGGGTGGTCTTCCAGAGGTCTTAGGTCACCCATCCAAATGACGCAGTCCGTTGGGTGGTCTCCCTATATCCCGGAGCCAATGGGCCGCGGAGAACAACACGCCTCCTCCTGGAGGCGGTAGCTGGGACCCATACCCCCAATGGACCACATGGACAGCAGCGTGGATGAAGCAGACCCAGGGTTGCAGACGGTTGGTTCCCAACACTAATTGCTGGCCAACAGCGGGGCCAGGCGGTGATGATGGTGGACCAGCAAGGACACCAGGGGAAGGGAGCACCCGCCATGTAAGGCAACCAACCGGCGATGAAGACTGATTAGCAGGGACTCCCAGCGGCACCCAATGACCCTCAGCGAGCCCCGGTGAAGGATCCATGATGATCTCAGGTGACAGCAAAGGACCCTCCATGATTTCAGGTGACAGTAAAGGACCCTCCGTGACCTTAGGTGACAGCAAAGGACCCTCGACGACCTCGGGTGACAGCAGGAGACCCCCCACAACCTCGGGCAACAGCAGGGGACCCTCTACAACCTTGGGCACCAGCAGGAGACCCTCAACGACTTCGGGCAGAGGCGAAGCACCCACGGGGGCCCTGGACTGGGGTGTAGCGCCCATGGAGGCCCTGGACTGAGGCGTAGCACCCACGGAGGCCTCAGACTGAGGCGTAGCACCCGCGATGACCTCTGGCAGGGAGGAAGGACCCACAGAGACCTCTGGCAGAGGTAGGGGACCCACGAAGACCTCAGGCACAGGTTGAGGACCCATGGCAACCTCAGGCAAAAGTAGAGGACCCATGGTGACCTCAGGCAAAGGCAGAGGTCCCACCGTGACCTCAGGTGAAGGCAGAGGACCCACGGTGACCTCAGGTGAAGGCAGAGTACCCACGGCAACCTCAGGTGAAGGCAGAGGACCCACGGCAACCTCAGGTGAAGGTAGAGGACCCACGGCGACCTCAGGTGAAGGCAGAGTACCCACAGTGACCTCAGGTGAAGGCAGTGTAACCATGGCGACCTCAGGTGAAGGTAGAGGACCCACGGTGACCTCAGGCAAAGATGGAGGACCCATGGTGACCTCAGGCGAGGCTGGAGGACCTGCGACGATGTCAGGAGGAGATGGAAGATCCTCGCTGACCTCAGGAGAAGACTCAGACAAAGAACAGACAAACACCAGGTCAGAGTCACCGGCAGCAGTGGAGCCCGGCAAGGGGGGCTCAGGTTCGGCTGACGGCTGCACTTGGTCCCCCACCACCAAGAGCCAGGCAAGATTTCTCTAGGACAAAAAAGGGAACTTTCCTGAGCTCAATCTCCACCGCCGTGCAGGACTCCAGCAACTCCGGCTGATACGTCTTGGCCTCCACCATCTGGGCAGCCTCTCTTGACACAACCACCTCAGTAGAAGGAGAAGAGAAAAACACTGGAGAAGAATCACCAGCAGCAGTGGAGCCCGGTAAGGAGAGCTCAGGAGCAGAGCACATCTGCAAATGATCCTCCCCACCATGAGCCAGACAAGAATTCTCTGCATCTGTAGATGTTAAAACAGAACAGAGCACTTGCCTGGACTCGAGCTCCACCGCCATCCAGGACTCCGGCGACTCTGCTGCGGTGACCCAGGCAGCAGGCATGATGGCTGAGGAAGCTGGCGGCCCTCCAGGCATGGCGGTTGCCACTGGTGAGGACCCAGATGAGGCGACAGGTGCTGGTGGACCTCCAGGTGTGGTGGCTAATGCTGGCAGACCCTCTGACGTGACGGCTGAAGCAGGGAGAGCTCCAGCGCGGCATGACAGAGCCAGGAAATGCCTCACCAATGGTACCGGGTCCCATGATGCCGAAACCAGGGGACTCTTAGTTGGCTCAGGTTTCGGGTCCCGGGGGGCGCTCCTCTCCCATTTGGTGTACGGCTGCACGGTTGAAACCGGATCCTCCGAAACCACTGACCTCCTCTTCATCTGGAAAAGAAGCCACCGGAAAACTATAACAACACCACTAAGAATACAACAATTCGTAAATGAACCAAACCCAGAAACAGAAGATCAAAACAAACAGAGAAACAAACAGACAGAACAGGACTAAACTTAAGACTAAAACTGAGCACGGCCCCCAACCGTGCTCAGGATCATGACAGTTATCCCTCCAACATCATCATAAACCTTTCTGTGTCATGTTACATAACTGAATAAAACCAATGTGAAGCACCAATGAGAAGCATAAATACAAAAATGTTTATTAGTAATTTGTGACTCTTTTCTTCTAAATTTTCAATTTTTTTCCTTAAATTTGCAGCTTTTTTTAAAAATAAATTTGCAACTTTTTTCCTCATAAAACTGTCTTTTTCTTGTATATTTGCAACATTTTTCTTATAATTTGGCAACTTTTGTTCATATAAATAAAGAAAAAAGCCACAAATTTATAAGAAAAAAGTTACAAATTGATGAGGGAAAAGTTGCAAAATTACAAGAAAAAAGTAAAATATTTATAAGAAAAAAGTTGCAAATTTATGAGAAAAAAGTTGTGAAGTAACCAGTCAAAAAATTATAAGAAAAAAGTCATAAATTTATGAGAAGAAAGGTGCAGAATTATAAGAAGAAAGTCACAAATTTATGAGGAATAAATTTCAAGAAAAAAAGTTGGAAATTTATAAGAAAAAAGTTTCTAATTTACAAGAAAAAAAACTTGCAAATTTATGAGAAAAGTCACAGTTACAAGAAAAAAGTCAAATTTATAAGATGCAAAATTATAAGAAAAAAGTCACAAATTTATAAGAAAAATTTCTCAATTTATAAGAAAAAAGTCACAAATTTTTGAGAACAAAGGTGCAAAATTATAAGAAAAAAGTCACAAATTTATAAGAAAAATTTTTCAATTTCATAAGAAAAAAAATAACAAATTTATGAGAAGAAAGTTGCAAAATTACAAAAAAAAAGTCAACTTTATGAGGAAGAAGTTGCAAAATTATACAAGGGAAAAAAAGTAAATTTACATGATAAAGTTAGCAAAGTTGCAAATTTACAAGGGAAAAAAATCACAAATTCATGAGAAAAATTTGCAAGTTTAAGAGTCAAAACTTTTAAATTTATGAAAAAAAGCTGAAGGTCATTTTAATTCTCCCCCCAAAAAGTTGAGGGTAAACTTGTAGCTTGTGGCCCCCTACTGGCTGAAGCGGCCCGTTACATTTGCATACTCTCTTTTATAACCAGAAACATCTCAAAGCAAGAGTCTAAAGTTGTGCTGGAAGTCCATAAGAGACAAACGGACTCATTTAGCCCCAGTGCCAACTCACATCTGTGAAACAGCCACCTGGAAAATCTCCACATTAAAGTCTCTTAAACTCTGTGATCAATTTCTTTAATTATCCGACGGCTGGGCTCACTCTGGTATCGGTTTCATAGCCACATCTTTTGTAAACCATCCTCACAATCAGGGAACACGTCAGAGATAATTTGTTCCCCTGCTGAGGAGATTATGATCCAGTCTTTTTTTGTTCCGCCTGTCTGTCAGCAGGATATCTTAGCAACGTCAGAACGGCTTTATGCTCGTTTCTGCAGGGACAGCTGCAGGCCAAGGAACGGACGATCAGATTATAGGGGTGAGCTGGATCATGACTCGCTCAATTAGACAATTATTGCTCTGAGCTGTTCCTCAAAAAAACTAAGAGATAAAGGTTTTTAAATCCAAAACCGTTGGGCAGAATATCTGGTTCTGGGGATCTGGTCTGGAAATGAGACCAGTGGACACGTTGTCTGTGCTGAGGGTTAGCTTTAATGAACCTGCTAACAAACACGTGGAACAAGTTAGGGTGAGTGTGACACAGATTAGCTACAGACTGAAGGCGGAGCGCCAAAGAGAGACACTGCTGCCAACCGTCCCCTTATAAACACCACGATGTGATGACGTCACCCGTGCGTGCGTCTCCACGTTGCGTGGTACGTGGTGGTATTCCACACATGCCATATTTACCCTTTCCCCACCGCCTTCCCCCCCGAGAAAAAACAGAACTTTACTGGTGTGGTAACCAGTGTTTGGAATAATGCATTACAAAGTAGCATGAGTCATTACAAAGTAACAGGTTACTGTAACACCACAAGTTTAACGTGCTGTGTAATGAAATTACGGTTTAAAAATTCAGTAATGCATTACTGCTTCTACTTTCAGCTGCTCCCTTCAGGGTTCTCCACAGTGGATCATCTGCCTCCATCTCACCCTATCCCTTCATCTTCCTCTGTTAACACCAAGCCTCTCCATGTCCTCCTTCACTACGTCCATTAATCTTCTCTGTGGTCTTCCTCTTTTCCTCCTGCCTGGCAGCTCCATCTTCAACATCCTTTGTCCAGTATATCCACTATCCCTCCTCGGCACATGTCCAAACCATCTCAGCCTTGCCTCTCTTACTTGGTCTCCAAACCGCTCAACCTGAGCTGTCCCTCTGATATACTCATTTCTAATCTTGTCCCTCCTAGTCACTCCCAATGAAAATCTTAGCATCTTCATCTCTGCCAACTCCAGCTCCATTTCCTGTCTTTTTGTCAGCGCCACTGTCTCCAAACCATACATTATACCAGATCTCACTACCGTCTTGTAAATCTTCCCTTTCACTCTTCCTGCTACCTTTCTGTTACAAATCACCCCTGACATTCGTCTCCACCCTGCCTGCATTGCTTTGGATGGTTGACCCCAGGTATTTAAACTCATCTACTTTCACTACCTCTACTCCTTCCATCTTCACTATTGCACCAGCCTCCCTCTCATTCACACTCCTGTATTCTGTCTTGCTTCTACTGACTTTCATTCCTCATCTCTCCAGAGCATACCTCCATCTCTCCAGGTTCTCTTCCACCTGCTCCCTACTCTCACTACAGATCACAATGTCGTCTGCAAACATCATGGTCTATGAAGACTCCTGCCTGATCTGTCAGCCTGTCCATCACCATGGCAAACAAGAAGGGGCTCAGAGAAGATCGCTGATGTAACCCCACATCCACCTCGAACCCGTCTGTCACTCTTACAGCACGCCTCACCATTATCTCGCTGTCCTCATACATGTCCTGCACCACCCTCACATACTTCTCTGCCACTTCTGACTTTTTCAAACAGTACCACACTTCCTCTCTTGGCACCCTATCACATGCTTTCTATAGATCCACAAAGACATTGCAACTCCTTCTATTCAACTCCTTTATTTTTATCTTTAGTGCTACTCATGTTTAATGTTGCAGCATTGCACCGAGACAAATTCCTAGTTTGTGTACTACATGAACAATGGCAATAAATCTCATTCTGATTCTGATTCTGACCTTCTCTATACTTCTCTATTAACACTCTTAAAGCAAACATTGCATCTGTAGAACTCTTTCTTGGCATGAAACCATACTGCTGCTCACTGATTGTCACCTCTGTTCTTAACCTGGCTTTAACAACTCTTTCCTATATCTTCATAGTGTGGCTGATCAGATTTATGCCTTTGTAGTTACTGCAGCTCTGAGCATCACCTTTGTTCTTGAAAATTGGTACCAAAGCACTTCTTCTCTACTCCTCGGGCATCCTCTCACTCTCCAAGATTGTGTCAAACAATCTGGTTAAAAAGTCCACTGCCGTCTCTCCTAAACATCTCCATACCTCCAAAGGTATGTCATCTGGACCAACTGCCTTTCCATTCTTCATCCTCTTCAAAGCTGCCCTCACTTCTGCCTTGCTAATCCTCGAGACTTCCTTGTTCAAAATCTTTCCTTCATCCATCCTCCTCTCTCTCTCATTTTCTTTATTCATCAGCTCATCTGAGTACTCATTCTACCTTCTCAACACACTCTCTTCATTTGTTAGTACAATACCATTTCTATCCTTAATCAACCTAACCCGCTGTACATCCTTTCCAGCTCGATCTCTCTGTCTAGCCAGTCGATACAAGTCCTTTTCTCCTTCCTTAGTGTCCAGCCTCTCATACAACTCACTATATGCCTTTTCCTTTGTCTTTGCCACCTCTCTCTTTGCCATGCCCCTAGATTCCAAATACTCCTGTCTACTTTCTTCACCTCCCTGACTATCCCACTTTTTCTTTGCTAACCTCTTCCTTTGAATACTTTCCTGTACCTCCTCATTCCACCACCAAGTCTCCTTGTCTTCCTTCCTCTGTCCACTGGATACACCACATACCCTTCTACCTGTTTCCCTCAATACTTTTGCTGTCCTTTCCCAGTCATCTGGTAATTCTTCTTTACCACCCAAAGCCTGTATCAACTCCTTCCTGAACTCTGTGCAACCTTCTTCCTTCTGTAACTTCCCCCACTTAATCTTTGGCTCTGCCTTCACTCTCTTCCTGTTCTTGCTTTCCAAAGTCATCCTACAGACTGCAATCCAATGCTGCCTAGCTACATTCTCCCCTGCCACCACCTTGCAGTCTCTTATTTCTTTCAGATTTCTCCTTCTGGATAGGATGTAGTTCACCTGTGTGCACCTTCCTCCATTCTTGTAAGTCACCCTATGTTCCTCTCTCTTCTTGAAGTATGTATTCACCACAGCCATTTCCATCCTTTTAGCAAAATCCACAACCATCTGTCCTTCCACATTTCTCCCTTTAAAACCATACCTACCTAGAACCTCCTCATCACCTCTGTTCCCTTCACCTAGTACATGCCTATTAAAATCCACTCCAATCACCACTCTCTCCCCCCTGGCAACACTCTACCCCCTCATCCAACTTACTCCAGAATTCCTCTCTCACTTCTACCTGACATCCAACTTGTGGGGCATACGCACTGACAACATTCAACATCACACCCTTGACTTCTAGCTTCAAACTCATGATTCTGTCTGACTCGCTTTACATCCTGTACACTCTTCACATACTCTTCCTTCAAGATTACTCCTACTCCATTTCTCTTCCTAGCTACACCATGGTAGAACAGTTTAAATCCACCTCCAATGCTCCTAGCCTTGCTTCCCTTCCATCTGGTTTCTTGAACACACAGTGTATCCACCTTTCTTCTCTCCATCATATCAGCCAACTCTCTGCCTTTATGAGTTATAGTCCCTACATTAATGTCCCTACTCACACTTCCACACTTCTACCTTTCCTTTTTTCTCTCTCCCTTCTAACACTCCTTCCCTCTCTCCTTTTCATCGATCTTCGACTAACAGTAGCCCAATTTCCACCGGCACCCTGTCTGTTAACAGCACCGGTGGCGGTCGTTGTTAACCCGGGCCTCGACCGATCTGGTATGAAAGTCTCATTTGTCATGATCCGCATGTTTGATTTGGCAAAGGTTTTACGTCGGATGCCCTTCTTGACACAACCCTCCCCATTTACCTGGGCTTGGGACCAGCACTAGGAGTACGGTGGCTTGTGCACCCGCTGTGGCTGGGTTACAGTAATGCGTTACAGTTACTGAAATTTGATCAAATGCATTACTCATTTTATTAATATGGATAGATATTTTTAGCACAAATAAATGAATATACAAACTGACCCTACTGTAGCCGAGACAAGCAGTCAGTCGATGTGACCTGTTGCAGAGAGCTGAGTCTTTGTCAAGGTCCTCCCCGTGCGCTTTTGCACAGCGCACGGAGGAGTGGAAGGAAGATGGATTTACACGCAGGTTACACCACAAACACATTTATTAAACAAAAGACGAACAAAACCAACAGCACAAAATAACATAATTGCTCAGGCTTACTTAGAAGTCCTCCAGGACGGTCTACAGTGTTAGGGTGAGAACCACAGGGAAAATGCACACAGTTAATACTCACAATACTGGAGCTTTCCGAGAAAGTCCAAATGTAGCCTGATAAACACAAACAACAAATCCAGAGAATCACGCTTCTCAGTGCGATGCAGTACTGAAGCATCAGCAGGGCATCTACACCTGAGGGCGGATTACTTACACCGAGGGGAACAGCGACGGTGAAGCTCCAAACACATGCATCAGACAATACAATAATGCAGCAATGCTTGACTGGCACAGAGCTGCTTAAGTACAAGCATTGCTGGCAACACAGATTGGGAACACCTTGACGAAGCACGGGAAGGGCAATTACCAGAGGAGACCCAGCTGGCTGTCATGAGAGAGGGGGCGTGGTCAGACCGGCAAGTGTCAGACAGCGCCCACAAGAATGTAGGCCAAAGGAGGCTGCCTCACAGCTGCCGGTCAGAACAGTGGCTACAGGTATGGAAAAAAGTAAACTAGTGACAAAGAAACTACAAGAACTCAAAAGATAACACAATACACAAATACACAGATAAACCTGAGCCACAGAGAACGGTCAGAACCGAGCCTAAAGGACAAAATCGGCTTGGTTCATGACAGTCTTCACTGCTGAGGGGAGGAAAAAATGAAGCTACTTTGTTTTTGTGGAAATATATTATTTTTCCTTTGTTGCGGTTAAGGACAAAAGCATATTGGTGGGTTGGAAGCGAAGTGCCGGTTGAGACCTACTGCAATTTCCAGAAGTGCTTGAAACAGCACCAAAGCTAGTGCTAAGTAATAGCTAGCTATGCTAACAATATCATGTTCGTAGATCTATGCTTGTCTCAACAGCCACGGCTGGAGTTCAAGCACAGGTATGCATCTGGACAGTTTGTGACCCAGCAAGAATTAAACCGACTGATTGCCAGATGTCTTTACAGACTGAAGCAGTGATAACAGTCACTTTCCATCAGACAGCTGAGACTGTGATCCACTGAAGTTAAAACGCATTTACTTGCTACCTGGATAAAGATTATTCAAAAATGGATTTTGATCTCCAAAAGGAATTTGAGAAACTGAATCATGTCTCTGTCATAGCAAACATTTCGTCGTCGGCCTCCGTCGGTCTATGATGACCATGGAAGAGAATCCTAAACGTCTACTCTGCTGGAACAGCACCGCCTGTGGCTGAACAGGCCGATGCGCGAATGACAGTCCCTGTCACACAGGTCACACTTGTGGGTGGTCTCCGTGCTGCTGGGTCTATGGCGGTTCTTCCTGCAGGTCCTTTTTTCATCTGCTGCAGCAGTCAGTCTCTCTTCACCCGCCTTGAGCTGTCTGGTCAGGGTGCCTCTCCATTTGGAGCGGTCCGTTGCAAGGTCCTCCCAGCGCTCTGTGTTGATATCCAGGGCCCTCATGTCTCTCTTGCAGACGTCTCTAAAGCGCAGCTGTGGGCGGCCAACGTCTCTCCTGCCAGTTGCCAGTTCTCCATAGAGGACGTCTTTGGGGATTCTGCCATCCTCCATACGGTGAACGTGGCCTAGCCAGCGGAGCCTGCGCTGCCTGAGTAGAGTGAACATGGAGGGAAGGCCGGCGCGGGACAGAACTTCTGTGTTGGGCACTTTGTCCTGCCAGGATATGTCCAGGATGTGGCGAATGCAGCGCAAGTGGAAGGAGTTCAGTCTCTTTTCCTGCCGGGCGTATGTTGTCCACGTCTCACTCCCATAGAGCAGTGTGCTGATGACGCAGGCGTTGTACACTGCCATTTTCGTCTTGACAGAGAGTTTGGGATTCTCCCACACTCGTGTGGTGAGGCGAGCGAGTGTGAAGGCTGATTTTCCAATCCTCTTGTTGATCTCTGTATCAAGGGAGAGGTTGTTGCTGATTGTGGACCCCAGGTACGTGAACTGATTCACGACCTCCAGCTTGTAGTCATCAATGGTGATGGTTGGTGGTGCTTCCGTGCCTTGCGCCAAGACGTTAGTCTTCTTCAGGCTGATGGTAAGCCCGAAGTCCTTGCATGCCTGGGAGAAGCGGTCCATCAGGGTCTGAAGCTCCTGCTGTGTGTGGGTTGCGACTGCAGCGTCGTCTGCGAACAGCATGTCTCTGATTAGAGCCTCGCGTACTTTGGTTCTGGCTTTCAGGCGGGCGAGGTTGAAAAGCCTGCCGTCAGATCTTGTGTGCAGGTAGATTCCCTCTGTTGCTGTGCTGAAGGCATGCCTCAGGAGCATAGCAAAGAAAATCCCAAAGAGGGTTGGCGCAAGTACACAGCCCTGTTTCACTCCGCTGCGTATGTTGAATGGCTCTGAGACGTTGCCATCGTGCTGCACTATCCCCTGCATGTTGGTGTGAAACGATTCGATGAGGCTTTGCAGCTTTGGTGGGCATCCTATCTTTGGCAGGATCTTGAAAAGGCCCTCTCTGCTGACCAGATCGAACGCTTTGGTGAGGTCGATGAAGGCGACGTACAGAGGCCTGTTCTGTTCTCTGCATTTCTCCTGGAGTTGGCGGATGGAGAATATCATGTCTACCGTCGATCGCTCAGCGCGGAAGCCACACTGAGACTCGGGGTAGACACGTTCGGCAAGCTTCTGTAGACGAACGAGAACAACTCGTCCGTAGACTTTGCCAACAACGCTGAGGAGGGAAATGCCCCTGTAGTTGTTGCAGTCGCTTCTCTCCCCTTTGTTTTTGTAGAGGGTGATGATCTTGGCGTCCTTCATGTCCTGTGGTACGGCACCTTCCTTCCAGCACTGGCAGAGGACGTCATGCAATGGCAGCAGTAGGGCGGTCTTGCAGTGCTTGATCAGGTCAGGGGGTATGCCGTCGTTGCCGGGTGCCTTGCCAGCGGCCAAGCTATCAATGGCCTTACTGAGTTCGTCGATGGTTGGCTCGGCGTCAAGTTCGTCCATGGATGGCAGGCAGTCGATGGCATCAAGGGCTGACGGTGTCACGGTGTTCTGTCTAGAGTAGAGGTCGGAGTAGTGTTCCGCCCATCTCTCCATCTGCTTGTTCTTCTCTGTGATCATCTCCCCAGTGGAAGATTTGAGGGGGGCCGTCTTGCTCTGAGCCGGACCAAGTGCTTTCTTGATGCCATCGTACATACCACGGATGTTCCCTGTTATGGCAGCGGTTTGAATGTCTTGGCTGAGCTGAGTCCAGTACTCGTTGGCACAGCGCCGAGCAGTCTGCTGAACTTTGCTTCTTGCAGTCCTGAGAATCTGGAGATTCTTCTCGTTTGGGTACTTCTTGTACTCAGCAAGTGCTGAGCGCTTGGCTTCAATGACGGGGGTCATCTCGGTCAACTTGGCATCAAACCAGTCCTGTGACTTCGAGGTCTTCCTCCCAAAGGTAGCCAAGGCTGTGCGGTAGATGGTGTTTCGCAGCTCTTCCCACTTCTGCTTTGCAGATTCTCCTCCTTGTGGTACACCATGTTCCTTCTCAAAGGTGGAGGCAAACTGCTCAACAAGTTCTGGTTGGGCCATCTTGCTGATGTCAATCCGTGCCTTTCCAGGTTGTCTAGCACGATGGAATTTCTTCAGCTGCAGCTTGACCTTGCAACACACCAATGAATGGTCTGTGTCGCAATCTGCACTCTGGAACGAACGGGTGATTAGCACGTTCTTCAGTGAGGTGCGCCTGGTCAGGATCAAGTCTAGCTGGTGCCAGTGCTTTGAGCGCGGATGTTGCCAGGAAACCTTGTGTTGGGGCTTGGTCTTGAAGAATGAGTTTGTGATGCACAGATCGTGATATGTGCAGAACTCGAGCAGCCGCTGTCCGTTGTCATTCATTCTGCCCACGCCAAAAGGTCCAAGACAGGAGGGCCAGGAGTCGTGGTCAGCACCCACTCTGGCATTGAAGTCTCCAAGGAGAATGAGTTGTTCAGAGTTGGGGATGATCCTGACAGTTGTTGCGAGATTCTCGTAGAACTCGTCTTTTGCCTCTGGTGTGGCTGTCTGTGTTGGGGCATACACACTGACGAGGGTGACTGGGCCTTGAGTGGTGTTCAGGCGGAGGGTGAGGAGTCGTGCAGAGCCAGTGCTGCCCGGTTCCACCATCTTCAGCAAAGTGTTCTTCACTGCGAAGCCCACTCCGTGTTCCCTGTGTTCGTCACTGCCCTTTCCCTGCCAGTAGAACGTGTAGTCCTTCTCTCTCAGTGTGCCTGCATCAGCTAACCGTGTTTCCTGGAGAGTGGCGATATCCACTCCCAGTCTCTTCAGCTCATTATTGATGATGGCAGTCTTCCTGGTGTCGTTGATGTCCTTGAGGTTAGCAGTGAGTCCTGTCATCATAGTGCGGACGTTCCAAGTTCCCAGTTTTAGAGTTGGTCTCTTTTGTTTTATTGTCTTGCCTGGTGCGAAGGTTCTCAGCCTGCTGTTTGGATTTCTCCTTATCCCCATGCACCCAATGAGGAAAGCAAGCTGTGGCGGGACAACACCTTATTGGCTGGGGGCTGCCCAGCTTGAGGCGGGCGGTAGCTGTCCAGTGAGATCTGATGATCCCTCCCACCGTCGGGAACAACCCCTGGCGCCACGCTCTACGCCAATTGAGTGGTGGCTTATAACCGGTAACTGTCATTCCCCGTGTTTTGTCTGCGCCAAAGGCGAAGCTGGAGTGTCCTCTCCAGTGATCCGGTGTTCTACCTTCCAGCGTTGGGCGTTGGTAGGATTCAAGCCTGGGCAGGAAGATATGGAGGACAAGATGTTGCCCATGCAGCATGTCCCCCCTCTCCACATCACTGATGAATCCAAAGGAACAGCAGGGCTGCTACAGTTTGGCACCAGCGCCGTTGCAGGAGCTGCCAGAACGATGTTGAGCACAACACGGAACTGCCTTAGGGGCTCCGACTCCGGATTTTTCCTCAGGGTTGACTCCCGAAGCCTTTCCCGTGACCGGGTATGCCGCAAGGCAGCAGAGGTTTGAAATCAGGGTTTACCTTCCCCTAGATGGGCTACCTTCCCAGGTTGACAAGCCACCATCTACCCGAAGCATCTGGTTTTAAGGCGCCAGAGATCCGCCCTCGCCCCTTCTCCTATTAGTAAAAGCAGTTCCGCCGGGCTTAGAGACTAAACCACACGGGCAGGCTAGGAGTTGGACTTAGCTGTCAGAGGCTTTTCGAGACGCACGCCATAAGGAGCATTTTATGAGCACTGGGAGCTTAACCCCAGTGCCGCTCCTGGCTGTGACAACTTGGACTGTGGATAATGGACATTTTCTTTGGATCACTGCACATCAGATTAAATCCATATACTGTAATAATGGTAACAAACATGGACAGCTTTATATAGTGTTGCCAACTCTTACTCCAGAATGAGAAAATTATTGGCAATATCATGTTGATTTTCTTCAGATTTTTCCCACAATAAGAGCTCTCAAGGCAGGATAAAGCAGACTGAACATGTTCTAAAAGCTCTGTCTGAAACAGTCTGTTTTTAGCCCAACATTAATAAGCCCGTCATGTAATCCATTAATTAAATTATCTTGCCATGTGTGCAAGATGATTTAAGTATGCATTTAAAAGTATCGTGAAAGTTACTTTTCAAGGTAACTAGTTACTTTAATCATGCAGTAATTGGTCAAATATTTTTTTTTGACTCCCTGATAAAGGCTGTTTGCTGAAATGTGTTGAAGTTTTAAAGTCAATTATGACCATGCCATGACAATCAAGGCATTTTAATTTTTTTTTTAAAGAAAGTGCCTTGGAAAGTTTTTTGATATTTAAGTCTTTCCCATCCAAAGAGCACCTCCAATGAATTCTGTGAATCCAGGAAGTACTCCTACATGGGAATTTTTAATTGGTAAAGTAACTCAGTTACTTTTGAAAAGAAGTAACTAGTAACTGTAATTAGTTACTATTTTTAGTAACTTGCCCAACACTGGTGTTAACCTTATCAGGGTAGCTAGTAATTGTGGTGGCATATGGCTAGCACAAAACACATATAGACAGGACCATATGTTATTTATAGTAACAATAAGACTACAACCGGGTACCTCACAGCAGGAATCTCAAAGAGCTTACTAAACATGCACATGGCCTGGCTATCGGTAGACGTTAAACAGTTGTGACCAACATATTACCTGATGTTAGAGCACAATATATATTGCTTGATGGTAAAAACACAACGTTGTTGTTTGGCTGTTGTACCCAAAATAGCACCTAAGGCTCATTACACTATAACCTTGCACTATTATTATGAACCTGAGTAACCGGGTTGACTGCCGGTATAACCCTGCATGGTTGAGTAGATTATTCTGCCACTTAAAGAACCAGCCATGCTCTGTTTAAACATCTTCAATGTCATTTTAGAGTTCTATCTCAGGGGGCCTCTGGTGAGCCCACGGTGGGCGCGGCCTTGGAGGTGCTGGTTGTGGCGGACCTGGGTGCCATCTTGCTGGAATCGCTCGCTCGTCAGCAAAGTCCCAGTCCGGGTCCCACCCTGGTTGGGTCAGTTGCAGTGTTGCATCTTGGTCTGGGGCAGCTGCTACTCTTTCCATAGATGGCTGGCGTGCCATCTCAAACCATCGGCCATCTGGAAGGTGGCTTGCCCCAACTACACGGTGATCTGCGTCGGCGGTAACAGGAACATCTGCAGGTCGTCTGGGCGTTCGAATCGGCGGACCCGAACCCAATCAAGCACCGTGAGTCCAGACCTAGTTGGCTTCAGGCAGCGCTGGTACTGCTCTCTCATCCCTGATGATGGCTGCGGTTGTGGCGGCATGACGTTCTCGCCGGCGGCAGGACGCTCTCCGGGTTGGCATTGTTCACCGGGATCCTGGATGGCCACGGGCTCGACCTACTGCAGCTGTATGGTGGCTCCGTGAGACTTACTCCGAGCGAGGATCTGAGTCAAGTCCGGATTATGTGCTCTCGTCCCTGTTGCTGACTGTGGTTGTGGCAGCATGACGTTCTCTCTGGCAACAGGTCGCTCTCCGGGTTTGCGTGTTTGACCAGGGTCGTGTTTGGCCACGGACTCTATCTCCTGCAGCTGTACAGCAGCTCCATGAGGCTTGTGCAGGGCTAGGATCAGAGTCGAGTCCGGATTATGCTCTCTCGTGTTCTGCACTCTGCGCGTTGTGAAGCTTGGAGTGGCTGTGCCCATGTCTGGGCGAAATGTGTTCTGGTCATCAGTGGTTAAAATCTTTTGTGATCGTGAATGGTGAAACCCAATTTGTAGAAAAGGTCACACCCCAGGATGCTGTCGCCATGCGTGGATACCTGGAAGGTGAACGCTGGGAGGACTTTGGACCCATAGCGAACCGTGTGATGGTTTCTACGAGGCTGATTCTAGTGTGCCCATATCCGTAGATCGCCATCACATCCGGCTTGTTCCAGTTCATCAGCGACATTGTAGTGGCGGTGTCCAGTAGTAACAGCAGGCTGACATCGTCAAGCCTCACTCTGCACCACTTGTATGCTGAATTACTACAGTCCACTGAATGAATGGTTGTTGTTAAAGGCAGTCCAATTGAACTGGGTGGTGAGATCGGGTCTCCAGCTAGGTCGGTTGTGGCAATCGGGGGACTTTCCCGCACGTGGTACTAGCAGTTTCTTGTGGAATCACAGCGAAGTTATTGGGAGATGGGCCGGAGTTACGCGAGATACACCATCGACTGTGGATTAGTGAACCAGCGCTGCTCATCCAAGCTAGAAGGAGGCTAAAAGTTAAAGGCTAGAAGCTAGTCAGCTAATGGCTAACTAACGTAAGAGGGAGGGCGGAGTAGAATAGGTGAAGGATGTTTCTTTAAGTGACAGGCTTTAAATCAGAGTGTTTCATGAAAGTCAGGAAAATACAAAATAAATTTGCTTTAATACTTAAAAAATTAAAGAATATGAACAAAATATGTCACAAACCCTTCATTAAGACATGAGTGAGCTGTTAAAATGTGGAAAAAGTGCTGTCAATGACCCCTTTAAGAGATTTACAAGGGCGTTTATTAGAAAAATAGCTAATTTGGCAGAAAAAAGTTGGAAATTTATGAGGGAAAAATGAATATTTAGTAGGACAAAAACTCTTAGATTGCTGATGTTGGCAGTAAAATTTATTCTCATAACTCTGCTTTTACCTTCAATAGGTTTTGTAGCTCCAGACATTCAGCCAAGAATTGCTCAGAATTTCTCCTCCATGCCGATGGAGTACCTCCTTGTTTTTTCTCAGTTTCATTTCCTTTCTGGAGTGTTTCCAAACTTTGCTACTTTGCCATGCATCGTTTGTCTCAGTAAAGTTTTAGGCATAAGAAGAGGTTCTTCTTTGTTTTGTTTTTTGTCCCTCTTCTGTGAATGGGATTAGAGCTGTTTTTTTAAAGGCCTTGGAGGAAAGGTGCATTTTCTCTTGAGGAATTATTGGGTAAAAAGTAAACTGGTCTGATGCATTGTAAATGCCAAACATGTGATTGTGTTGACTCTTTCGCAGGTGAGTTTTTAAGATATTGATATTACATCTATAAGCATGTCCATGTCCATTTTGCTACTTTGACAGAGGACATAAAACAGACTTTGCACTGGTGAAAAGTGCAGAAGCATGGTCCTAACGCTCTTAATTATTAAGGGAGGTGTTTTATGAGGGGGGGGGCTGAAAAGTTCATAGGCTGAAAAGTTCATAGTGGTCAAATTTGACCAAATGTGGTTTATTTTCAATAAATTTTATATCAGTCAATCAATCACACTTTATTTGTATAGCACTTTTCAAACATTAGATGCTGCGCAAAGTGCTTTACATAGATAAAAACATTTGACTCATTTAGTTACATATATTTACGCGATACATCCCCACCCCTTCCAACCCTCCCATAAACAT
This sequence comes from Pholidichthys leucotaenia, assembly GCA_020510985.1. Classification (NCBI taxonomy): domain Eukaryota; kingdom Metazoa; phylum Chordata; class Actinopteri; order Cichliformes; family Pholidichthyidae; genus Pholidichthys; species Pholidichthys leucotaenia. Next base: position 49,721,955 of record CM035849.1, on the reverse strand, counting down.
ACCCACAAAACACACACAGGAACATACATCACCCCCTACTTCTCTTACACATATATAAAATAAAAGAGACATTGCTAGGGACCGAGGCACCATGTGAAAGAGTAACCATCCTGTGGAGCCCCCCACGCTGGGATACCACACAGCCCATAACCACAGAAGGCGCCACAATGGCCGCCCCAACCAGGACAGGCCGGGGCCCACACCACAGCTATAGGCAGTGGCATAAAGCCCTCACCCACCCAAGCTAGAGTGACCCACGAGACCAACACCCCTGCAGATGGGCCAGGCAGCTTCTGGCATGAGGGTCTCCACTGAGGAAACACTGGAGCTAAAACACATAAAATACAAGCTAAAACTAAGAACACATAGAACAAAGGGAACTAAAAACCCATACTTATAAACTGAGCTAAGAACACATCAAAATAAGAGAATCTAAAAGCAAATGGAGCTAAGAAGAATGTAAAACAATGAAACATAAATGACTACTTCAATAATAGTTAAACAGGTTTGTTAAAAGCCAATTTTAAAAGGTACAGAAAGAAACAAAGAACACACAAAAACAAGAGGAACTAAAAACCATACTTAAAAACTGAACTAAAACACATCAGTAAGAAAAGATGAGAAAATCTAAAAACAAATGGCTCCAAGAAGAACATAAAACAATGGAACATAAATGACTACTTCAATAACACTAGTCAACACCAAATTTATTGTCTAAGTTTTTTTTTGCTGATTTAGGACCGTTTTGATTTGCTGAATCCAAAAATCACATTGGTTTTGCTCAATCAAGTCAACTTCTTTTTGTATTATGGCCACATGTTGTTTTATAGGTTTTTGTTTACATGTACGGGTATTTTCGCTTTATATGATGCAAAATTCTTTTTTATGTCTTGAAATTCTCTGAATTTTGAACAATGATGACGTAACATTAAATTTACATGTACTTACCTTCATATAAAGGTAAGTACATGCACAGTACTAAGTAAGTACTAAGTACAGGTTTTTACTTAGCACCTGATCGAGAGAAACGGATATCACTTTTGGATTCAGTGGTGCAAAATTGTCTTAAATCAGTTGAAAAAACACAGACAACTTACAAAAAATTATTTTTGTAACCCTGTGTAATAGTTAAACAGGTTTGTTAAAAGCCAACTTAAAAAAGTGGGTCTTTAGCCTGTTCTTAAAAACATCTATTGACTCTGCAGCCCTGAGGCTCTCTGGCCGGCTGTTTCACAGACGAGGACCATAATAGTGAAACGAAGCTTCACCAAAAGTCTTGGTCTTGACTTTGGGAACCATTAAAAGATCGGGACCAGAGGACCTCAGGGTCTGCGAGGGCTCATAAGATAAAAGCAACTCAGATAGATAAGAAGGCCCAAGACCACTGAGGCATTTAAAAACTACTAAGAGAACCTTAAAATTGACCCTAAAACACACGGGGAGCCCATGCAGCAATTCTAAAACTGGAGTAATATGTGCCCGCCCCTTGGTCCTCATTAACACTCGTGCTGCTGAACTTTGGAACAGTTGGATATGTGATATCGTTTTTTTGGGGAAGACCAGAGAGCAGTGCATTACAGTAGTCTATATGGCTGGTAATAAAAGCATGCATCAAGACCTCCGTGCTGGCAAGAGAGAGAAAAGGGCAGACTCTGGCTATATTCCTGAGATGGTAAAATCTGAATTTTGTCTCCTCTTCGGGCCACAGACTTCTTCCATCGGTGTTGCAGTGCTTGGATCCCTGCGGTTGAAAAATAAACCACATTTGGTCAAATTTGACCACTATGAACCCCCCCCCCCCCCCCCCCCCATGTAGGTGTAACATGCAATAAGCCAATCGGAATGGTTCCTCTCCTCACCTTTAACAGGCAAGGGTGCATGATCCGGTGGCATGGTGACCGGTGAATATACATGGATCCCTACATCTCTGCACCTCTACAGTGCTTGAAGTGGCACGCAGTCCCTGTTCATTCAAATTCAGATTTAGAAGAAAAAAGTCACAAATTTATAACCAAAAAGTTGCAAATTTACAAGAAAAACTTACATATTCACAAGAAAAACTAGCAAATTTGCGATGGAACAAAAACGTTTTAAATTTACAATAAAAACAGCAAATTTATGAGAAAAAAAGTTGTGAATGCTCCTTCTTCCCCCATGTTTTACACCTTTGTTCATTGAATAAAGTTAATTAATGCCTAATCTATGGGCTATATCCACCTGAAAGTTTGTGATTAAGATGAAAATGCAAATGAAACAAAATGTGTCATGAAAATATAAATGTCAGTTAACGATTCACTATGATAAGATTAAAATTTTCAAAACCTCATCGAAACAGCAGACCCTAAACAATTCTAGAAGGACTTTTGGGCTTTTCCTCCTGCACCCACGTCATGCTTTTAAAACAGACCTCTTAAATAGTGATTGATAATGCACCACTGACTTTTGGCATGATTTTGTTGGACGAAAGCACCATGCCAGAAAGTAAATGCCCTGGCTTTGTGCTCACCGCACTGCTTTTAAAGGAGTCATTGACTGCATTTTTTCCACATTTTAATAGCTCACACATCTTTAATGAAGTGTTTGCGACATATTTTGTTCACATTTTATTTAATTTTTTAACTATTGAAGCAAATTTTTTTTTTTAATTTTTCCTGGCTTTCTTGAAAAGCTCTGATTTAAAACTCTTTAAAGCACGTTTAGAAACATCCTTCAGTTGTTCAACTCTGCCCTCCCTCTTACGTCAGTTAGCCATTAGCTGAGTAGCTTCTAGCCTCCTTCTAGCTTGGATGAGCAGCGCTGGTTCACTGATCCGTAGTGGGTTGCGTGTCTCGTGTCATTCCAGCCCATACCCCAGCGGTCTTGCGGAGATAAGATAAGACAAGATCTTTATTATCCGTTTACACAGAAATTTGTATTGCAGCACCCGTTCGTTAAAATACATGAAAACAAAACACATAAAAGACTCATAACCAAAAACACCAAGACAGTTCAAATCCAAATTGGGAGAAGGATGAGGAAAGGGAAAGGGAAGTCCTATGTTGTGTATGTGTGTATACATTTATACATGCCTGCATGCGTAGATGTATGTATATCTATATGTACGTGTACATTTGTGTGTGCAATGGAAGGGGAGGAGGGGGAGGTCATCTCTTTATACTCCACTGTTTATTCAATAAAGTTGTGGAGTAAGGAATGAAGGAATACTTGTGTCTATTCCTTTTGCTTCTTGGTATCCTGAAACGTCTCCCGGAGGGCAAAAGCTGATATTCCTCATACAACATATGCGACGAATCCACAGCAATCTTATTTGCCAGTCTCAGACAGTGATCAGTACTGCTCTGGAAAAATCCACTCTCCACTGAGTGGCCCACCAACTTAGAGCAGATGTTCAACAGTTTTTGTATCCTGGCTTTCAGCTGTACAGTAAGACCCCAGAACCAGACTTGACTTCCATACAGAAGGACACTTTGAACTGTGGAACTGTTATGTTTGGCCCATTAAGAGCATTAATGAGGCACCACTCGCCTGTAGTGAGTTCAGTGATTTAATAAGAAATAATAATCAATACAAACACTCGCCTCAAGGGGCGGACATACAAAACTAAGGACGAACCCCAGTGGTGTGATACCAAGTGCATAAAGAGTGGAGAGTCAATATAACAACTTACATAAACTGGCAAGGATGAAACCTTCTGCCGAAAATGAACTGGAATCAGGGTAGGGGACTCCAGCCTGAGTGAAGCGAGGACTCAGCGAGGAATAAGCCTCGCCGTCCGGCTTAAATAATGCTACTAAACTCTAAAGATCAACAGGTGTCAAGTGAAAGCAATCAGTAAACCATTGACAGCTGTGACCGGCCGCGAACAGACTGACAGCTGGAAGTCCTGTCACGACGCTGTCAAAATAAAAGCACAACCCAAACAACAGAGGAACAGAACTAAATATATACACAGAAAAAGAATAATAACAAAAACCTGAGCGCGAAACAGATCCGTGCTCGGCATCATTACAGTGCCCCTCCCTTAAGGGGTGGATTCCAGACACCCCACAGTAACATCAAAAAGGGAAAGGAGAACCCCCCCCCCCAAAAAAAAACAAAAAAAAAAAACTCAAAAAACAAAAACAGTAACAGACACAAAACCAACTCCGGGAGGGCGGTGGGGGGATCCAGGCCCGGAGGGAGAGACACAAAAACCAACACAACTTGCAAACCCAGAACCATAATCTGATAAACAGCGCACAAAGAAAACTGGGTCATACATAATGAATAAAGAAAGAGTTCAGGTGGCCTCCAAGTGTCCTGGATCCACCCAACCATCAAATGGAAAAGGCCAGGTGGCCATCCAAGTCCCCAGAGACTCCAGTTGGAAGAAAAAGTTCAGGAGGCCGACCGAAATCCCAGGACCGCCGAACAGCCGGATGGAATGAGTTGGGTGGCCTGCCTGAGAACATGGACCACCCGACCCGGCGGCTGAGTCTTTCAGGCAGCCAGCAGAGTTCTTAAATCACCAGGACTGCAGGGGTGAAACAGAAGACTGCTTTCCCATCGGAAGGTTGAATAGCAGGAAGCCGGACTGGAGGAGGGGGACCCCAACTGTGTCTGGTGAAGGAGAAGGGAGGGGAACCACGATGGCGTCAGACTGGAGTTTAGCAGAACCCATGGTGGACTCCGGCTGGGTCGACGAAGCACCCGCAGCGACCCCAGACTGAAGCTCCGAAGCACCCGCGATGGCTCCAGGCTGGAGCTTAGCTGCACCCTCGGTGGACCTCGACCGGGCCAACGCTGCACCCTCGGTGGACCCCGACTGGGCCAACGCTGCACCCACGGTGACCCCAGACTGGAGCTCCGAAGCATCCGCGGTGGCTCCAGGCTGGAGCTTAGCTGCACCCACGTTGGAACCTGGGCTTGAGCATAGCTCCATGATGGGCCCATGCAGGAGCGCAGCACCCACGTAGGACTGATACTGGGGTGCAGCATCCACGAAGGTCCCCGACCTGGACGCAGCACCCACAGCGACTCAACCCGAGGAGGGACCCAAACGACAGCCTCGGGCAGGGGGGAAGCTGCACCCTGGACGACCTCCAGAGGCAAACCCGGACCCTTGGGAACCTCCGGCAGAGCTGGATCATCTTCGGTGACCCTGGAAGAAGGCTCAGAAACAGGAAGAGACACCAAGAGGGTTAGGGTCACCGACAGCGGCAGAGCCCGGCGAGGTGAGCTTGGATGCAGCGGGCAGCTGCACCCGGCTCTTCTCCCCAAGCGACAGGCAAGATTGCTCCAAAACAGAAAACAGAAAGACAACATAGAGCACTTGCCTGATCTCGAGCTCCACCGCTGTCCAGGACTCCGGCGATCCGGGCAGTAGTGGCAATTTTGGCTCGGTCCTCGGGAAGCACATCTCGCGTTCCCACTCGACTGCGGTGGCCTCCGCAGCCAGCATGATGGTCTTGACAGTCCTGGAGCCCCCCGGCGATGTAACCCACACCGATGGCTCACTCGGCGCGGCGACAGGAAGTTCGCTTTTTGCTGGGGCTGAACTCTGCTCCAGTGACACCCGGAGACGCTTCATTGTCGGCTCAGGCACAGGGGTGCAGACAGCCCTCCTCCTCTGTCCGTGTTGCGGTTGTGGGGCTGAAACCAGGATCTCCAGGCCCGCAGGCTCCTCCTCCGTCCGGTGGATCGATCCTGGACTCGGAGGACACTCAAGGGGTATACGAGGAGACACAGAGGTAGCAAATAAATAATAAATAAATAAACAAATAAACCTCACGGCATATTCACCTGGTGGCTCTCCTCCCTCTGCTTAGGTACTGCTGTGTCACGGAAGGGAGTAGAGTTCTGCGCTGGGAGGCGGCATTTGTTAGCCGAGCTGGAAAGCAAAAATGAAAGAATTTTCTCCAATGACTTCATCAAAATGGAAGTTAGCGCCACTCGACTGAAGTCATTGCACTTCCTGGGACAAGCTTTCTTTGGGACTGAGATGATGTGTGACATTTTCCAGGCCTTAGGGACAGTATGGGTGTCCAATGACAGCTGGAAGATGGGCTGCCACACCTGAGCTAGCTCTTCACTGTAGGTCCTGAGGAGCGAGGCACCAATATTGTCAGGTCCGAAGGCCTTGTTGTGCATTAAGATGTCGAAACACGCTGGCCACCTGTCCTACTGAAATTTCCTTTCTGTCCTCTGGCTGAACAGAAATGGACCTCAACACCTCTTCACATCTCTCCTCCATCCCGATGGTCTCAAACCTGGTGAAAAAGGTGTTTTACTCAGACGCAGTTGTCAGTTTGTCATTCAAGATGACAGGTTTAGATTGCTTGCTTGGCATTCCAGCCATGCTTTTCATGCTCTTCCACATAACTTCTGGAGTCACCAGCCTTAAACGTGTTCTCCAAGTGTCTCAAATGAACCTCTTTTGCCTTCTTAATTTTGCCCCTCAGCTCCTTATTTACCCTGCGCAGCTCCAGTGTATCCCGCTTTCTGAAAGCTGCTTTCTTGTGATTCAAGATTTGTTTGATATCTTTGGTGATGCAGATTTTATTGTTTGGATACATCTTCACTGTTTTAGTAGGAATAATGGACTCTACTCAGAAGTTAATATAGTCAGTTGTAACTGTACATGCAGAGTCTACAGTGCCCTCCTTCAACACTTCCCAGTCAGTGCAATCAAAACATGCTCCCACAGCCTCTTTGTTATCTGGATTCCTGAGCCTTACCACCTTTTCCTGGGGTTTACTACTTTTCAGCTTGGTCAGGTAGGTTGGAATAAGGTGCACTGAATTATGGTCTGAAGTGGCGACAGGTGGCTTGCTTCTAGACTGATAGGCATTTCTGATATTTATATAACATTTGTCCAATATATTCTCTTTCCTTGTGACACATTTTACAACCTGATGAAACCCTGGCAGGGCTATCTCCAGGTTGCAGGTGTTTAAATCTCCAAGGACAATGGCAGGAGCATCAGGAAATTGCTGTTGCAAATTGCATACACAGTCCGCTATTCCATTTGCAGCGTGGTGTACTTTGCTGCTTGGTGGAACATAAACCATAAATAGCAAAATGCAGCCAAATTCACGGGGTAAATAGAAGGGTGTTAATCCAGTGGCCAGGAGTTCAAAGTCACTACTACAAATAACATGCTTAATGGAATATTGACGACACCACCACTCATTTATGTAAACACAGACCCCTCCTCCCTGGCTTTTTCCTGAGCTTTCAGTTCTGTCAGCACAAATAAGCTGATATGCAACAAAGAGTCAGGTACAGCAGCATGTAGCCAGGATTCAGAAAAGCACAAAAGAGCTGCCTCCCGAAATTCAAATGAATACCTTGTAAGTATCCTCAATTCGTCAATCTTGTTCTGAATGGAGCAAAGATTTGCCAGAATTATAGCGGGGAGTGCCGATCTGAATTTCCTGTCTCCAGTCTCCTCCTAATTCCGGTGAATGCCGGGTCTGATCACGAGTGGCGCCCGTCTCTCTGGATCGCCTCCACCGCCAGTGCGTTGATCTCGCCAGCTCCCTCGGTATATGAGCCAGCAGCTGAGATGGAGTTGAAACAACGTTCAGTGTTGTCCAGAGAGCCATAAGTGTGTCTTGTGCATAGACAACTGCAGGTTGCCTCACACTGCAGCATAACTCCATGCTAGCAGCGTCACACACCTGCAGCATTTTCTCACACACCTGCGACGTTTGCTCAGGTAGCCTTTGACAAAAAAGTCCAAAAAGCAGTGCAATTTCCACTGTTAACAGTCCCGAATAAACGCACACATACTAAAGTGATGTTTCTACAGCTTCACCAACAGTCGGACAGATACACAGACAAAAACACACAAAAAAAATGCAGTTGTCAAAGCAAGTGCGTTAGTCACCAGCTGAGCAGCGCCATGAGTTGAAACATGATAGAGGATGCCATAATAAATTACTGCTGCCATGCACCGGGTGACCCGCTGATCACCACAACCTGAGGCATGCTGCTGGATCTCAAAGTGCAGTGTCTCGCTCCGCGGGACTCACTCTGCTCCTCTCCCATGGCTAGCTGGGGGATGCGCCATCACAAAGCGGCTCCCCAATGCTGCCTGTGGCGGTGGAGCAGAGTTGGGTGGAGCCCCAGAGGATGGTGCGGGAGCTCTGGGGGTGCAGCCATGGGTCGCGCTGTAGGCGGTTGCTGTGAATGGTCCGCCAGCTGTGGGGTCCCGGTGGGGCTGCTGGGGGGTGGGTTGTAATGGCGTGGGGTATATTGTGGACTGGTGAACCAGGTGATAACAGGGATGGTTATTAGGCAGTCCCTCCAGGATTTCGTGATGTTGCGATCACACCAATTCACGCAAAATCAGCCAATCAGCGCAACTATTGAGCAACCTTGCAACTTTGTCCAGTCACTGCAACTTTCCCGCAATTTTGGCCAATCCTCGTCAACTTCCGCCAATTTCACCAATCAAATTTGTCTCTGAGTGGCGCTGAAAAGCTCACTCTAACCAATCAAATGCATCGCTGCACTGCATTCACTTCCGTGTTTACAGTAAGTATAAATGGAACACCAGCAAAAAACAGTATGTGATTTTAAAAAAAAACATTCATCCGTGAGGTTTCCAACACCGTCCCTTCCTCCGTCTCCCCCAGGCTGCCAGTAGACGTCTCCATCTTGACCGCATGTACGAAGTGCTGGGTTTGTGTTGAAAAACGTCCGCCTGCCCCGAAAGCACCCTGTCACGGGAGTGCACATGACGAGAGACTCTATAAAACCACAAACAAACGAGCAAATCTAACACAAAAGCCAGTGTTTGATCATTTCATCCATCTTTAGAGGTAAACTCATTACTACATCTTGTCAATGAGCTTTAAACCTGTGAATCTCTGGTCTGGACATGGACAAAGCCCCCCCCCCCCCAGTAAATGAAAGATATATGTGTCAAGACGTACAGCAGACAGACAGGTAGGAGTTAGGCATGGAAAGAGAGAGAACATTGTCTGTAATTTTTTTCAGAAAACCACAGACTCCAATCCACCTTATTCCTAGCCCCCATGTTGTGTCGCGTGAATTATGGGCGCAACTTCCAGTGCTAGTTTAGAACGTGTGGTTGTCACTGAAACGGGATGCATTTCCTTGTTAAAAAACAATGACTTTGGCATCAAAAATACGGGAATGCGGCCTTATGCACCTCAAAAACAGTAATATTGTGGAAGATGTGAAAATGACGAGGCAGCGTTCTTTCTCAGAGTCAGCTTTATTCACATCTCCATCATTTCAAAGCAGAAAAAAAGAGAGAATGAAACAGTAACTCTCGTCCTTAAATATCAGGGACTTCACACCTCATAGATCACATGTCCCACAGACCACCTTGCATAATAAAGACAGTCACAATGCATTTCACCACCTGGCATAATAAAGACAGTCACAATGCATTTCCCTCCATGATATCACTTCCACTGTCTCCCATCCTTTAATTGACCCCCCACAGTCTCCAGCCTTGCATAACAAGGCTAAGCTTCCTGCCTTTGTTCTGACCTAAAATGCGAGTCACAGAACCGGTCCAACAGGTCCATTGAGTGTTCACCACAATATAATCATACCATTTCCAACGACTATGGAGGGATGGGAAGATAACCTTAAAAAGTGGCCTCGCAGACAGCTACTATTTTTTATTTATTATTTTACTTCATGCAGCCTTGCATCTGGTGACATAGATGGCGCATAAACGTCAACTCTGTGACATTCATACAAGTGAAAACATATACCTGGTGCTGTTGTGTCTGTACCATCGATCACATGAACAGTCCTTTTCCATTTTCAGTGTATGATCTATGCATTGCTGGTCAGAAGCCTCCATTTTTACAGTCCATGGCACAACCACAAACACCAGCAACAAGTACCAGGGCTATGCCACAACATTCAAAAAATACAAAAACTACAAGTGCTGAAATTAGCTGCCACTTGAATGCAAAACACATATGTGGACTATACATTAAAATGAATTTGAAAAATGTTTAAAAACGCTATTTTAAATGCCCCACTACTCCACTCTTGCTGACTGATTTAACACTGCTTCAGACAAAACCGAAGTTCCATCCATAATTGTTCCTACAGCGGCACCCCCAGGAATAAGGTGGATAGGTGTTTTGTTTTTTTTGCATTCATTGCACTACCTTGGAATAATATGGACTAGCAGCTTCAGCATGCATTAATTTTTAAATGATCACAAATTATTAATCAATAAAATTTTGAATAGTTGTCAGAAAAGGTCTGCACATGTTAAGTTAAATAACAAGCATTCACGGCATGACAGCAGCATGAGCATTGTAATGTCGGGGTAAGCTGTCTGTTTTACCCCGACATTAAAACAACCAAGCACGGTGCTGTGGTTCTTTGTGGCTCTGACTAGATTCTACATCTGCTCTGAGGTAAATTTGATTATGTCCAACATATTTTTAACAAAATGCATCCGACTTTATTGCAGTGGAAACACTGATATATCTCAGAGTTTTTATTTGTTTACAGCGTTAGCATCTTAGCAGCGAAGCTAACAAACGGAGATACTGTCTGCGAGGCCACTTTAAGGTCATTTCTCATCCCTCGATAGTTGTGGGAAGTGGTATGATTATATTACCGTTTTTGAGGTGCAAAAGGCCGTGTTTCCACATTTTTGATACAGAAGTCATTGTTTTTTAACAAGGAAAAATGTCCCATTTCTATGACAACTCCACTTTCTAAGCTAGTACTGGAAGTTGTGCCCATAATTCACGCAAGGCATCATGGGGGCTAGGAATAAGGTGGATAGAAGAACTACCAAGAAGAGTCAAAAAATGTTTTTGGGAGTTTCTCTGAGAGACAAATGAGATAAAGGCATTTCAGTCAATGACTCCTTTAAATGAGTCCAATCCTGCCAGCACAGCAAAAACTGTTAGGTTTACTCCCAGATTTAAGATTTTTTTTTTCCTTTGGTCTGACAAGTAAATTGTTTTGTTAAAATTACTTACACATGTGGACAAAATTGTTGGTACCTCTCTGTTAATGAAAGAAAAACCCACAATGGTCACAGAAATAACTTGAATCTGACAAAAGTGGTAATAAATAAAAATTCTATGAAAATTAACCATTGAAAATCAGACAATGCTTTTGAATTGTGGTTCAACAGAATTATTTTAAAAAACAAACCCATGAAACAGGCCTGGACAAAAATGATGGTACCCTTAACTTAATATTTTGTTGCACAACCTTTTGAGGGCAATCACTGCAATCAAACGATTTCTGTAACTGTCAGTGAGACTTCTGCACCTCTCAGCAGGTATTTTGGCCCACTCCTCATGAGCAAACTGCTCCATTTGTCTCAGGTTTGAAGGGTGCCTTCTCCAGACGACATGTTTCAGCTCCTTCCACAGATGTTCAATAGGATTTACAGTAGATCAGGGCTCATAGAAGGCCACTTTAGAATAGTCCAATGTTTCGCTCTTAGCCATTCTTGGGTGTTTTTAGCTGTGTGTTTTGGGTCATTATCCTGTTGCAAAACCCATGACCTGCGACTGAGACCAAGCTGTCTGACACTGGGCAGCACATTTCTCTTTAGAATAACTTGACAGTCTTGAGATTTCATTGTACCCTGCACAGATTCAAGACACCCTGTGCCAGATGCAGCAAAGCAGCCCCAGAACATGACAGAACCTCCTCCATGTTTCACAGTAGGGACGGTGTTCTTTTCTTGGTATGCTTCATTTTTGCGTCTGTGAACATAGAGCTGATGTGCCTTGCCAAAAAGTTCCAGTTTTGTCTCATCTGTCCATAGGACATTCTCCCAGAAGCTTTGTGGCTTGTCAACATGCAGTTTGGCAAATTCCAGTCTGGCTTTTTTATGATTTGTTTTCAACAGTGGTGTCCTCCTTGGTCATCTCCCATGAAGTCCACTTTGGCTCAAACAACGACGGATGGTGCGATCTGACACTGATGTACCTTGACCTTGGAGTTCACCATGAATGTGTTTAAAGGTTGTTATGGGCTCGTTTGTTACCATTCTTCATCAAGTTTCCTCCTGCAGCCACATCCAGGGAAGTTGTCTACAGTCCTGTGGATCTTAAATTTCTGAATAATATGTGCAACTGTAGTCACAGGAACATCAAGCTGCTTGGAGATGGTCTCATAGCCTTTACCTTTAACATGCTTGTCTATAATTTTCTTTCTAATCTCCTGAGACAACTCTCTCCTTTGCTTCCTCTGGTCCATGTTTATTGTGATACACACCATGTCACCAAACAGCACAGTTCAGGTTCAGGTTCAGGTTACTTTATTTGTACCCGTAGGTAGATTTGTTTTGCAGTCTGGTGACATCCATATTTACAAGCCACAAATTACATTCAACATAGACACAAACACAGGCACACATGAAATTGACTATAAACATGATAAAAATACTCAAGGCTCCATCAATCAGGGTATAAAAAGACAAAGAGATGAGAGAAAAACCAGAGGTAAGAGAGAAGAGTCATATTAAAAGTTAAAAACTAGTCAAAGAGGTTAAAAATTCAAAGGTCTAAAACTCAATAAAATATTTAGAACCCAAGTAACATCCTACAAAAATAACTAAATATAAAATGGAGTTAATAAATAGGTACCTAAATTATGTGCAATATATTGTTACAGCTTGTTCAACTCTTTGACAGCAGCAGGAACAAAGTTGTTTTTGTAGCGCTGGGTTTTACTTTTTGGGACAGCAAACCTCCGTCTTGAGGGTGGGAGTCATCATTTAAAATGGAGGTAGCCATCCTCTGTACTTGTCTGGTGTACAGGGATGTCAGGCTCAGCTGTGACTCACCAAGCAAACGACTGGACCATCTAACTACCTGATCCAAGGATTTCCACCATTTCAGTTTTATCTGACCAAACCATGACACTAAAGAAAAGGATAAAACAGATTCAATAAAAGCCCGATAAAACATTGTCATTATGGTTCGGTCAATTTGGAAGCGTGCAAGTTTTCTCAAGCAATGCAAATGTTGCTGACCCTTTTTGCACACCCTTTCACAGTTCTCTTCAAAGTTTAGATTACTATCAATAATCGTCCCAAGATATTTGTAGGATTGTACACATTCGGTGGTCTGGCCTTTTAGTACGGTGACTTTGTGCCTGGGAGTTTTCCTCCTAAAGTCAATAATCATGTCTTTAGTTTTTGTCGTATTCAGCTACAGGTAGGAATCCTCACACCAGTGAACAAAATTATCAACTACTGGGCCGTGGCCACTCTCACCATCCTGGAGGAGACTGACAATAATTGAATCATCAGCATACTTTATGATGTGTCTGTTGTCATGTCTGCTCCGACACATGTTTGTGTACAGGATGAAGAGTAGTGGTGACAACACACACCCCTGAGGAGAGCCAGTAGAAGAGCACTTTAGGTCAGACAATGTACCATTGACCGTTACTCTCTGCGTCCTGTTGGTTAAGAAATCCAGAATCCAACCCACCAGATTATTGCTCAAATCAAATTGCTGCAGGAGCCTTTCAACTAAGATATGAGGTTGGATTGTATTAAAGGCGGAAGAAAAGTCCACAAATAAAAGCCTGGCGTGTGTCCCATTAAAATCCAGATGTTTAAAAAGCATGTTAAACAGAGTGACAGTGGCATCCTCCACTCCTCTGTGAGGCCTATAGGCAAACTACAGAGGATCCAATGCATGGTCAGTCTGCTTTAGGACCTCACATCTGACCAGTTTTTCAAAAATTTTCATTAAAATTGAAGTCAAAGCAACTGGTCTAAAGTCGTTTACCGTTTTAGGACAGCTGGATTTTGGAACGGGAACAACCACAGCTTCTTTCCAGATCTTAGGCACATGCTGTGTTTGTAAGGACTTATTACCTCCACCAAGGAGGTAATGTTTTTGCCGGGGTTTGTCTGTCTGTCTGTCTGTCTGTCTGTTGGTTAGCAAGATAACTCAAAAAGTTTTGGACGGATTTCGATGAAACTTTCAGGCGTTGTTGGAAATGGTACAAGGAAGAACTGATTAAATTTTGGTGGTGATCCGGATCACCGTCCAGAAGAAAAACGCCATTACGGAAAATGCCATTTTCGTGAATAACTACTGAACCACTAATCCTATCATTGTCAATCCAATTGCTAGTCATATGTTTTCATGGTCAAGGAATCTGAAAACGTACACACAAACACTGTATGGGGGGAACTGTGGCCGCCATTACGGAAAATGCCATTTTCCTGAATAACTACTGAACCACTAATCCTATCATTGTCAATCCAATTGCTAGTCATATGTTCTCATGGTCAAGGAATCTGAAAACGTACACACAAACACTGTATGGGGGGAACTGTGGCCGCCATTACAGAAAATGCCATTTTCCTGAATAACTACTGAACCACTAATCCTATCATTGTCAATCCAATTGCTAGTCATATGTTCTCATGGTCAAGGAATCCAAAAACGTACACACAAACACTGTATGGGGGGAACTGTGGCCGCCATTACGGAAAATGCCATTTTCGTGAATAACTACTGAAACACTAATCCTATCATTGTCAATCCAATTGCTCGTCATATGTTTTCATGGTCAAGGAATCTGAAAACGTACACACAAACACTGTATGGGGGGAACTGTGGCCGCCATTACGGAAAATGCCATTTTCCTGAATAACTACTGAACCACTAATCTGATCATTGTCAATCCAATTGCTCGTCATATGTTTTTGTGGTCAAGGAATCCGAAAACGTACACACAAACACTGTATGGGGGGAACTGTGGCCGCCATTACGGAAAATGTCATTTTCGTGAATAACTACTGAACCACTAATCATATCATTGTCAATCAAATTGCTAGTCAATATGTTTTCGTGGTCAAGGAATCTGAAAACGTACACACAAACACTGTATGGGGGGAACTGTGGCGCTTGGCGGAGGTCTGCTCTCTCCGAGTGCTTTTCTAGTTGAAAATGTAATGAAATATAGGACTCAGTTCATGTGCACAGGACTTTACCAAGCGCCCACATATATTATCAGGGCCCTGACTTTTTTTCACTTTTACAGCGCAGAACTCCCTTTTAACATCCTGCACCTCAATATTAAAGTGCTGATTGTCTTTGAGTTTCTGTTTCAAATCTTGGGTTTCAGTGCTAAAATCAAAGGAGTCAAAATGACCATAAAAACAATTAAGAGCATTAGCTAGCTCTGTGTCTGAATTAAAACCATCTAAAAACACACGATTACTGCGCTCTGTGCTCTGAAGGCCTGCAATAGTTTTCATACTGGCCCAGGCTGAACCAAATTTCTTTGTTGCCATCTTGCTTTCCAATTCTGATTTATAATTCTGTTTTGCTCCTAAAATTTCGGATTTCAGCTCTTTTGTGGCAACCTGTAGCTCAGAAACAGACCCCTGTTTAAAGGCAAGTGCTTTCCTCTGTAAGCAGGATTTAACTGATTTTGTAACTCATGGCTTGTTGTTGGGATATATTTTTACACGTTTACGTGGAACAATCTTATTTTTACAGAAAGCCATGTATGAGCATGTGACGTCCACCAAAGAGTCCAAATCATCCCCGCAGGCCAGTGTGAACATCTCCCAGTCTGTACAGTCAAAGCATTCCTGGAGGCTGTGCACTACTTATCACCCTTTAAATAGGCCGACTGACTGATTACAAGTTTGTTGACACCTGTGATGTTAATTAGAGGACACGTCTTGGTTGAACATGTCCCTATGGTTACATTATTTTCAATCTTTTCTAGGGGTACCATCATTTTTGTCCAGGCCTGTTTCATGAGTTTGTTTTTTAAAATAATTCTGTTGAACCACAATTCAAAAGCATTGTCTGATTTTCATTGGTTAATTTTCATAGAATTTTTTATTTATTACCACTTTTGTCAGATTCAAGTTATTTCTGTGACCATTGTGGGTTTTTCTTTCATTAACAGAAGGGTACCAACAATTTTGTCCACGGCTGTATAAACTCTGATCCGGAAAGCATTACACACGCACACATGTGCGCACACACACACACACACACACACACACACACACACACACACACACACACACACACACACACACACACATATATATATACTATATATATATATATATATATATCTCCATCTGCTTAATCCTTTTTGTGTCACGGGGGGGGGGGGGTATCCCAGCATCTTTGGGCGAGAGGCAGGGTACACCCTGATCAGATCACCAATCCATCGCAGGGCCAACACAGAGAGACAGACAACCATTCACTCTCATGTTCATACCTAAGGACAATTTAGAATCCTCATTTGATGCCAATTAACCTAACTTGCATGTCTTTGGCCTGTGGGAGGAAACCACCGGAGTAAACCCACGCAGACATGGGGAGAACATGCAAACTCCACACAGAAGGGTCACCGATGGTCAGGGGTGGAATCAATCCCGTGACCTTCTTGCTGTGCTGACACAGTGCTAACCACTGCCTCACCATGCTGCCATATATGTATATATATAAATAAAATGAGTTTGTTTTGATTGCAGGTGTCATTTCCATTTTCTTATATAACATTTTCCTCATTCATTCTCACTTTTTTTAATCCTTTTCCCCCCATTTTTCTCTGTTAACGTAGTACCTCCGTGGATGAAGCTTATTCTGGAACGTCTGTAGTCAGTGATCAGTCTATTGCAGTGACGTGCGGTGAGTTTCATTTTCGTGAGACTATGATGTTTTCAGGGTCAGATTTACAAATCGGATTTTATAAGTAATTTTAACAAAATAAGTGTAAGGTATTTTATTGAATTACCTCTTAATGCACAGAAAAGGCAGTAATAAAAGTCCATGTTTTCATTTTATAACTCTCCTTGAGTACAGACAATGTGCAAAGACCCTCGGTTATACAATCATAATCTATTAAGTTATTTTACAAACAATCTTTTTGAGCACAAAATTCATTATGCTGTGTTTTTGGCTAAGGAATAGTGTAAATAATAGTGGCTCAGAACTACATCTCTCTGTATTGCAGCTCTACATTTTAGACAATTTTTTTTACAAATTCAAGTATTTGCAACTACTATGGATGCATGGTCTTACCCTTACTTGTAAATGAAGTACATTTGCCTATCCTTCTGGACAAAAATCGCTGTAACTTTGTTAAACAAGTCATTATCTTCCTTTATTTAAAAAAACACGGTTATGCTTACGGTGCTCAAGCACACCCCCTCTCGCTGGGGCAACGGTACTGCGCAGCCTCTGACCGTGATTTTCAGCTTCACCTGCCTCTCCTGACCACACATCACTGATCTATTGTCATCACTGGAACTTGGTGCCATAAGGACATCTTATATGGTACAGCATCGGACTCGCTCCACTAGAAGGACATTCCTTATATCATTAGATTTACTGACTCTAAAGGGAACACGATCGTAATTTACTTGTGCCATCAAATCGGCCCCACAATCATTTTTTCTGCTTGTGAAGGGCAGCCAGTAGGGAACTTTCTCTTGCTTTTGTCACTCTAGAGGGCACATTAGTGATAATTTCTCACTGAGGTAGTGGAGGGTGGGGAGGTGGGTTATGTTTTTGAAATGCAGGCCTTGGTGTATGGAGTAAAACTACTCAATAAAGTGCAATTTTTTGGGGGGAAAAAAAAGTAATTTCAGCTCATTGTTACCCACCTCTGTTAAAATCTTACATATTCTTCCCTCTGTTCTTCCTATGCTGTCACAGCATCTCTGCCCTCATTCCAAAGATCCTAATCTACCTTCTCTCCCTCCTTTCTTCTCTCTGTTCCTCCTGCCGCGCTCCTTTCCAGATGCAAGGTGTGCCGTCCCCCCCTCTTACCATCATCACCATCATCGTTCCCACGTCCACTCCTTCCACGCTCCCTCCTACGATCGCCCCGCTCACGAACGCCCCTCCTACAGCCGACCTTCCTATGAGCGCCCTTCCTACGACCGCCCGTCCTTCGATCGACCTTCCTTCGACCAACCTTCCTACGAACGCCCATCCTACGACCGCCCGTCATTTGATCGACCTTCTTTTGACCGACCTTCCTTTGATCGCCCATCCTACAGCCGCCCATTGCACGAGCGCCCTGTCTACGACCGTCCCTCCCAGGACCCCTGGAACCCCCGTCTTCGCGTGAGCATCAGGAATCAGTTCAACATGTTGGACCAGGAAGAGGTATTGTGCTACACACACTTTGGTACACCGGTTTGAGGACGCTGTTCCCCAACAGCGCACATACATCGTGCCAACATTGTCTCGACGTACCTAGTCTGCATCCGGAACATGTCTTATATAGGTCGTTTGCACATTGGCAAGATGTCAGCTAGACATCGGCATAATGCCATTGTGCAAACAACCTCTACAAGACGTGTTCCCGATGTAAACTTGCCAACATTGGACCAACGTGTATGTGCTGCTGGGGTTGTGGTTGATGATGATGCATTACAGTGTGATGATAATCAGTACAACTGTGCTCCCTGTTATGTGATATCGCTTTTGTGCAACAGTTATATATTAACAACATTTAATAGTTGAAACTAATAAGTAACAACAGCTATAATAGTGTGAATGCTGTTGTCCATTCACACTTGTTGTTCCAGTCATCATGTTTTTATTCTTCCATACATTTTTGTTTTTAAGCCAACATTGGTCAGCTTCAAGCTATTTCAGGTTTTAAGCAGATTATTCAAGCTAACTGTTCAGCTTTAAGGCATGCTAGCTTAAAAATACTTCAAGACAGCATTTTCAGCTTATAACATTCACGCTGCATTTTCTACAAAAAAAGAGCAAATTTTGTAGTTAGCTCTGCAGCAACACAAATGGTTTCACAACTGAATCTGAACTTGACTGCTGCTAGCTAGCACTTAGCTGGGGATCCTTAATGGACATTTTTCAGACTAAGCCAAGCCTGAAAGAAGCTTGGGAACACTTTAAAACAAAGGCCACTATATAAAGACAGGTGTGACAGTAACGGCGCAAGGAGCAGAGGTGGTGAAGGTGGATGAGTTTAAATACCTGGAGTCAACCATTGAAAGCAATGGGCATTGGACAGTGTACGAGAAAGGTGATGAAGAAAAAACAAATCATCTGTTCTCATTACTTAGTTGGCATGTAAATAGATTCTGCTTCTTCAGGAGGTCGTTGTTGTTACTGCCTCTTGTTTCATTGCAATTTTTGAACTTCATTACTTCATTTGTATTTTAACTGAGAACCTGTATGCCCCCCTTTTCTAGCTGAGCATAAAAAGCACCTTCAGCCACTGTAAATGCTTTGTTTAAAAGCATTCCCTCGCCAGGGCAGAAGTATTCATTTGTTATTCATTTATAAACACGGCTGTAGCAGGTTTCAAGTACTTCAGGGTTAATTTATTTTCTCCTTTGAATAGTTACTACTCCTGTGCTTGTTTATTGGCTGGAACATTAAAGTGCCAGGGTAAACTTGACATATGTGTGGCTGGAAACGCTTTAATGAAGCCACTTCACTGGTTTTTTTTTTGGTTTTTTTTCACACTGGGGAATGATTTCTTTTGTTCTCCACCGCCTAGAAGTCGTGAAAGGAGAGAGCAGTTAAATCGGGGGAAGATTAGATTGTTGAGGCAGAGTAGAGGGCTCAATTATGTTGATTTTCCCAGTTCCAGGTTATTTAAAAATGGCTCAGGCGGTGTGTTAGTGTTGCATGTTTGTACCAAACAGATGACAGATCTGCTGCTGGTGGTGGCTGTGATGTTTAAAGCTCATGTTGCTCTTCAAGCCAGGAGAGGGTACTGTTCTTCAACATTTCAGACTGCAACATCACAGCCAGCACCTCTGATTTATAGCACGAATGCCCATCACCCAATGCTGTTTCTAGTTTCTTGGGGGCCCTATGCAAGATTGTGTTTCAAGGCCCCTATTTTTGTAATGGGAAAAAAAAACAGTATAAACCCTTTAAAATGGAGCTAAAAATCAGTCAAAAACAGTCAAAATCCTTGTTTTTCAACCAGGGGCCCCTGGAACGTTAATGTTTCCGTGGGAAATTTTCTAATTTCACTTCTTAATTGGTCCAAAAAATTGTCTGTAATTGTCGATGCAGCAACGGCAAATTATTTTCAGGGTTTTTTTTGTTAGTAATTAAGAAGTGAAATTAGAAAATTTCCTGAATGTTTCTGGGAAACCCCTGTTGAAAAACACAGGTCTAGATGAACACCAAAAAAAACCCACCAAAAAAAACAATAAATGTGAATGTTTCAAATTGACACGAAAAAAGTTGCAAATTTATAAGAAAAAAGTTCAGACTTAGAAGAAAAACGTAAAACATTTACAAGAAAAAAGACATTTTACAAGGAGAAGTCACAAATGAATGAGGAAAACGTTGCAAATTTATGAGAACAATTTTTCCAGATTAACATGAAAAGGTCACAAATTGAAAAAGTTGCAAATTTGTAAGAAAAAGTAGTAAATTTATGAGGAAAAAACGGTTCAGACTTCAAAGAAAAAAGGCAAAAATTTACAAGAAAAAAAGACAATTTTACAAGAAAAAGTCACAAATGAATGAGAAAAAAGTTGCAAATTTATGAGAAAATAGTTATAAATTTACAAGAAAAAACGTTTCAGATTTACATGAAAAGTCACAAATTTGCAGACAGTTGCAGACATTTGCAAAATAGTTGTAAACTTTTGCAAAAGTTCTTTTTGGTTCACCAAGTAGTGAGCACTTGCAGCTGCTTATGCCTGCATCTCGGAGGCAAATGCTGAGGAACGTTCACGGATGTTGCAATTGTTGGGGTTTCATCAGGGTTCTTAAAGGTTGCACAACAGTTCACCAACAGTTGATCATGTTCAAAATTTTTGTTTGCCACCGTAAAAACTGTTGCTGAACTTTTGTACAACCTTTTAGGAACCTTGACCCCAACAATCGCAATGCTCGTGAAGGTTCCTCAGCATTTGCCACTCCGTGAGATACAGGCTTTACGAACCCTTGACATTTGAATGCTGAGGAGGGTTTCTTCAGCCTTGTTATGGAGTTGGGTCCAAGATGCGAGATTTGCCTGGTATTTTACCTGGAGTTGGCAAAAGGTCCCTAACATTCCTAAACAGTGGCAAAAGAATGGCAAATCGCTGCTAATTGTCGCTAATGGTCGCTAATGTTCACCAACTGTCTTTTGGGAACACTTTCACAAACATTTGTGCGAATGTTGCTAATTGTTACTTCTTCTTTCTCTTTCGGCTTCTCCCTTTCGGGGTTGCCACAGTGTATGTGGCCACCTGATATGGCGATTATCCGCATGTCGATTGGCAAGGATTTTTTTGTACGCCAGATGCCCTTCCTGATACAACCCTGCCCATTTATTCGGGTTTGGGACCAGCATGGGGAGTAACCCTGTGGCTGGGTAACCAACCTTTCTTCCTCCATTATATTATGCTGAGCACCAAGCTATAAGGCAAGAAGTACCATTTTTACATGGTCTTTGGTATGACCCGGCTGGGCTTGAACCCACGACTTCCCGATTGTGGGGTGGGTGCTCTACTTTTGCAAGCATTCGCATGAATATTGCTAATTGTCACTAAACGTTGCTAAATGTCTCTGATGATATAGGCAAATCATGATTTTCGCGAACAAAAGTTGGTGAATCCAAAAATTGCAACATTTACCAGCATTCGTCATTCCTTGAGGTGATAGCTTTAAGGGAAGAAGTTGCAATTTTGTGAGGACAAAAAAAGAGAAAAATTTAAGGTAATGCTAATTATTTCTTCAAAAAATGTTGAAGCCGAACTTGAGAGCCTCCTAGTGGCTGGGAAGGGGGGGGGGGTTCGTTACATTTACGTACTCTGCTTTATAGCCAGAAACAGCTCTGTTATCACGTTACTATTGTTCCTAATGTCAGACAGAATATGTTTGAATGCCCTTCAGTGTTCACCTGAGACAGTGCAGGTGCAGATTTGGCTGTTCTCCATACCGCTCGTGATTAAACCCTTCTGGTTAATCTGAACCAGATCCATTTCTAATTGTTCCAATGAGGCGGCAGCTGTGGACGGATCTGATGTTGTCATGGCCGTCACCTTGGTGACGGCGAGGGGGATTGAATATTCATGCCTGTCACTCACCTCACGTAGAGTGGGCGTCTGTCCGCCGCCTCACACGTGCGCACGCACCCATGCTTCACTTTATTTCCATTTGTTTTAGGTGGCTTTTTTAAAAAAAGCAATCATCCTGTACTTTTCCACAGCGTGCAGGTGTGGAGGAACAGAGGAGGAGCTCGCTGTTATTTTCCTCCCCTTCTTGGTGGTGACTGTGCTTTCCTCACATTGTAATATCAGCTCCATCTCTAGCACACACCTTTCGCCTCTCTGATGTTCTGTTTGCTTAAACACTTTTCATCTGAGCTCAGCGTCTACCGCTCGCCTCCTGCTGAGTCTTGTATTGCCTCTCCCTCATTCCAGGCTTGTTGGTGGCGTTTGTACATTTTTAAGGGTTATAATTTGACAAAGAAAGCTATAGTAATCTTTCAGGATTATGTTAGAGTAGGCTACCTGCATGAACATTATACCCAGGGATCTATGCGCTTCTATTTTTTACTCATTAATCTAGAGCATTGTTTTTCAACCTTTTTGGAGCCGCAGCACTGTTCTTACATCAAAAAAAAAAAAATCCCATGGCACCCCACCAGCCCAAAATGGTATAAAATGACACATTTGTAGAAACACCAAGCCTCTTCATGTCCTCCATCTCTGCATCCATCTGTAGTCTGTTACACCATAATAGGCTACTGGGCTCTCCTCGCTCATTTGGCTTCAGTCAAAACTGCTCCCACACCAGAGCTTTGGAATTCAGTTTTCTATTTATTCTTCCAAACTTTCTGTAATTGTGCAGCTGTCAGGAAATTCAGCCACATGCGGTCCTGCTGTGCTCACGTTGTGGTTTATTTCTACTCAGTGTGAAACGTGGCATGATTACTGTCATATCCGGCTCTAGGGAGCCGGGCAATCAGAGCCAGGGGCAAGCCAGTGAGTCGAGATGTTTTATTCAGGGTAAAGGGGAAGGGATGAGGAGAGCACAGATACTCATGCAGAGGTACACTCACAGGTTGCACAGCGCAGAGGTAAGCAGCTCGTACCGGACGTGGGGGTAGCAAGACGTACATCCTCACAGCGGGATACAAACACAGGAATGCTGCAAGGGGAGTTGAGGCTGACACCAGACGAAGGGGCTTCAGCCTAGCAGTGCTTATGTCGCAGCCCCGAGTCATCGAGGCTGCTCCTATTTATCCTCATTGGCAGCGCCCCAGCTGATGAAGACTAATTGGCCCCAGCCGTCCATAATGCTGCCAGCTGGGGGCCAGCTGAGACGCTGCTCAATGGGAGGCAGGGATGAGGGAAAACATGGGCTCAGTGCCGAGACGGCATCTCAACCCATGGTGACAGAGCCCCTCCCTCAAGGTCGGGCTCCTGAACGACCAGGAACATCCCAGCCCCCCCCCCCCCCCACCTAGGGTGGGAGGAAGGGAGGCGGACCGGAGGGGAAGAAGCCAAGGGAAGGACAACACCAATGGGGCAATGTAGGGTAGCGGGAAAGAAAAACCCAAATACAATACTGACAAAACTGAATAATTAACCCAGGTACAGATGGGGAGAAGAACTGGGTCAACACGCCGGTTACATACTACCCAGAGAGTACCAACCATGTGTGACCCAGAGCAAGAAAAAAAAAAAAGAACCACCAAAAAGGTACAGGGCAAAAAATGCTGAGTATGGTCAAATAAAGGGAAAACACAATACACAGCACCAATATAAGTACATACACACAGTCACCAAGAAAAGTGACTGGAACAAATGGACAATTACAGAGCATGGTGTTACGGAAAACAAGGCACATGACTCTATAATGAACCAACAGGGCATAAAAAAGAAATACTGAGTGCAGGCAAAGAAAAACCCACACACATGAATATATAAATACCCACAGTCACCTAAAGAAATGAAAGTGACTGGAATGAATGGGCAACTGCAGAGTATGGTCTGAAAGGGAACAAAACATAACTCTACAATGCAAAAACGAGACTAAAAACATGGTACAAAAAATAAAATGCTGGGTACGAGGGAAGGAAAACGCACAGCACTATAAATACACATCCACCAACAGGACAGACATTACACCCAAGTGACCTTAATAACGATAAAAGAAAAAGTGACACCCGAGGTGTATGGCAGGCAGAGTCCAAAAATAGCCGAGATGGCTCCGGAGATCTCCCCGCCCATTGTCCAGCTGGCGAATCAGGGGAAGAGAAATGTTCGGACGGCGAACTCTGGACCCAGATCCCAGGAATCCAGTCCACCGGCAGCCGAACCAGGCTGCCCAGAGGGAAACACAGACCAGTGGGGGGAACCAGATCACCGAACCGAAAGTTTTGCGGGTCGGGTCGTCGACCCGCATCACTCAACCACCAGGACCGTTGAGACGGACGAAGGGTCAGAGCGGATCCCGGTGGAAGAGGCTCAGGGGAGAGCCGATGACGAGGGCGGCGGGCCTCAGAGAAACGGCCACCTCCTCACCGGACCTGGACAACACTGGGGCAGCACCCACGTCGGACCCCGATCGGGCCTCAGGCGAACCCACGTTGGACCCCGATTGGGTCTCGGGCGAACCCACGTTGGACACTGCACCAGAACCGACCTCCAACGTTGAACCCGGACCCTCCAGCACCACGAGGAACAGCAACTCCTCGCCGGTGACCCTGGAAGAAGGCTCAGAAGAGAAAACAGAACCGGGATCAGGATCACCGGCAGCGCCAGAACCCGGCGAGACGAGCTCAGACGCAGCGGGCGGCTGCACCCTGCTCGTCTCCCCTGGAGATAGGCTGAAGTGCTCAAAGATAAAAAGAGAGAAAAGAAAGGAGAGCACTCGCCTGATCTCGGGTTCTGACGCCGTCCAGGACTGCGAAGATCCAGGATCCGTCGTCAGGAGGTCGTTGTCAGGCTCCCATCTAGCCGCGTCGGGCCCCGCAGCCAGCACGATGGTCAGCGCAGCTTGAGATCCCTCCAGCTCAGGTAACCCCGCCGACGACCCACTCGGCGTGAAGCCAGAAGAATCTCGTCCCGCTGGACCGAACCGCTCCTCCGTGGAGACCCAGGGACGCTCAGTCGTCAGCGTAGACTCCACGCAGCAGTCAGTCCCCCTCCTCCGTCCGCAATGTAGCTGCGGAACCACAGGCCCTCTCCATATCCCACCACGTTGACCCGGAGCCGGGGACCGCTCGGCGGAGAGAGACACAGAGGATGCGGGATTAGGAATACAGGTTACAGCAGGTGGGGAGAGTTCAGGGAGCTGCGAACCCTGAACTTCTCCTCCAGGGATGTGACAGAGCAAATCATTAAGCAGGTGTGAAAAAACAATGACTTGCCTGCCCCCTGGAGGTTGAGTATCGCCTGCTGTAGTGGAATCTGCTTCTTCCTCTCCCCGCCCGGCGATAACGGAGGACCCCCCGGGAATTCGTCTGAGGGTCGCTCGCGTTGTCTCCAGCAGAGAGCTCACCAGGCCGGGATTCCAGGCACACACAGCGGTCAGGAAGCGCGTCGAGGAGGAGGGGGAAACAGCCGGGGTGAGCCAGCCCGAATGTCCAGGAATGACAGCGGGGGAACGAGGCTCAGGGGACGAGGCTGTAGAATCTCCACACTGACGAGGCGAAGGGATGACAGCTGCGTGGGAGGAACGGTCCTGACGATGACCCAGAACTGGATCCGGACGAGGTTCGTGCAGAGGTGACTCGGCGATGTGATGACGACTACTCCCAGGGAACGAAGCGAGGGGGAAACCCAGGATTCGCCGCTCCAGATCGGAGATCGAGACGACGGAGGCGTCGAGCACGGGAAAGCTTCGTAGCCCTGAAGTCCTCACCATCAATCTCACTGCCGCCGCCACATGCCTGAAGGTGGTGACAGGAAACACAGTAGAGCTCGCGACAGCCACTCGACCCCGGACATAACTGCTGTCAGCTGCGGCTCCTTGAAGGGAATCCCGAGTGACGTAGCGCAGGTCGGGGGAAGTCCTCTGGTTGGCGCGAACTCCCGGACTGGAATAGCGGCAGGAACGGGACTCCGAAGCGGGGAAAGACGTCGCCCACTTCGACTCCCTGCCGGGATTTCCATCCACCCCGTGGAGCTTCTCTTGCTGTGTACCTGCAGCGTCTATCCTGGCACTGTCCTCCAGATGGTACAGAGAGTGAGGGTGACAGTCCAGGAGTTCCTCAGCACGGCCCGGATGCCAGCGTCTCGCGTTGGAGGCGTCGTGCAGGGTGAAGAACGTCCCGTCGACAGCCTCCGAGACGGACCTCAGCTCGTCGCCCTGGCGCCGGAAGTGACTCCTGGGAAACGGCATGCTAGCAGCGCTGACACCCGGACAGAAAGGTACATTTCCACAGCGACTCACGGCCGCCGGCAACTCTTCTGGCTGCGACATACTGTCATATCCGGCTCTAGGGAGCCGGGCAATCAGAGCCAGGGGCAAGCCAGTGAGTCGAGATGTTTTATTCAGGGTAAAGGGGAAGGGATGAGGAGAGCACAGATACTCATGCAGAGGTACACTCACAGGTTGCACAGCGCAGAGGTAAGCAGCTCGTACCGGACGTGGGGGTAGCAAGACGTACATCCTCACAGCGGGATACAAACACAGGAATGCTGCAAGGGGAGTTGAGGCTGACACCAGACGAAGGGGCTTCAGCCTAGCAGTGCTTATGTCGCAGCCCCGAGTCATCGAGGCTGCTCCTATTTATCCTCATTGGCAGCGCCCCAGCTGATGAAGACTAATTGGCCCCAGCCGTCCATAATGCTGCCAGCTGGGGGCCAGCTGAGACGCTGCTCAATGGGAGGCAGGGATGAGGGAAAACATGGGCTCAGTGCCGAGACGGCATCTCAACCCATGGTGACAATTACATACAGATCAGTGTTGATATTCTGCCGCTACCAGAAGAATAAATTTGTATGAAAATTATACTTACCAGAGATGGATGGGCCGACGGAGCTCCATGAATCTCGTCTGTTTATGCCCTATTCATACTCCTGACAGATCCCCGAGGCAGAGGAGGCGCGGAGACCTAAGTGGACACATAGCGTGATGGTCCCCGGCCGCTGTGGAGCCGACACCAGCCTGTCCTGGTTCAGTGCTGGGCAATCTCCCTGTTCAGCTCCGCTCTGTGCTCGCTGGTGCATCCCGGCCCTGCATTAACTTTTACCCTGTGATCCTCTGTCCTCTTTTTCATGACCATTCAACCTCTGATCTGCGCTGAGTTTGACACCAGGCGATATGGGATGTTTGAAAAAGCCATGGAGGGTTGTTGAGGTGTCAATTTATACGGAACCTGTTACTGCAGATCACCCATTGTAGTTTGAAGGTGGCTTACAGGACATTTTCCAATTTTTCCACAATCCAGCCACGTTCTAATAGGCCATGTAGGTTGTGGAGAGCTTTGTGGAGTCTTCATCCACTGTAAATTGGCCCCTATATCCTATGCATGGGAAGGATATTTGTTTAGAGCCACTTTTGAAGAGTCAGATGCAGGATCAGACCACTGCTGATTCCACTGTGTATGCACATCTTGGTCATGGGCGGATATTTCATGTCACTGTTGGGGGGACAGTAAACAGAATATCTTCTCAAGATTACAAATTGGGGGGACACTATAGGTCTTGCTGTAGTCGGGGCCCTATGCAACACTGTGTTTAGGGGCCCCATCATTGTAATAGAGGAGATTTCAAACCCTTAAAAACCAAAACATTATAAAAACCTGAGCCATTATCTAGATGATCAAAGAAAATTTAATCAGTCACAGAATAAAAATTAAACCAGCATCCATATGAATGTTGCAAATTTAGAAGAAAAGTGTTGCAGATTTATTACAAAAAAGTTGTGAATGTGTGAAGAAAAACAGCAAATTCATGAAGAAGAAAGTTACAAATTTACGAGAAAAAATTGCAGTTTTAAAAGAAAAATGTTGCAAATTTGCAAGAAAAAAAGAACATTTCTGAGGAAAAAAATTAGCAAAGTTACAAGAAAAAAGTTTTAATTTATGAGAACATTTGTAAATTTACGGTAAAACACTGCAAATTTATGAAAAAAGTTTTAAATGTATGAGGAAAAATCATATGATAAAGAAGCTGCAGATTTACAAGAAAAACATTGCAGAATGAAAGGAAAAAAGTTGCAAATTTATGAGAAAAAAGTTGCAGATTTAATATTGGTGTTTCAGATGTATTTTCTTCTGTTATGTAACATGATGTAAAAAGGTTTATGATGAATTGGTGGTGGTGGGGATGACAAGTCTCTGTTTTTTCCAGGTTGGAGGGACATGTCCCCCCCCCACCACCACCCCTTGATTTATGCCTGTGAGTTTGGTCTCGACCCCTAAAGTCTCAGTCTCATTGTGGTGTGCTCTTGACTGCAGCACGATTAGCCATGCTTGTTGTCTCGAACCAGTAACCATGGCAACCTGTTGCACGGCAGTACATCATCATTAATGTGCATCAGCCGTGTCTGTCTGCTTTAGTCAGTTCTGTGTTTATTCTGTGATTCACGAGTTGATCCACCTCTGTTAAGGACATAGTGTTTAAACTATTCCTGCTCATTTCGATCCAGGATCTCTTTAAGGGCCAAACATTTGAATAAACATTGTTTGATGATTCATGACTTCATTTTTGCCCATAGCATTCTGGAAAATGGATCTGAAAGAGTATAATTTAGTGTGATGTGTATGAAGGGGTGTGCTGGTGCTTGTCGAAGTATGTCAAGGTTTCACTGGGTCAAACTTCAGCAAAGACGAAGTGAAGGTAGTGCGGTCACAGTTAAAGAGTCAAACCTGAAAAACAAGTTGAAACTCTGAACATCCACATTGTAAGCACATTCACACTCATGGACTCGGTAGAAACCGAAGCATAAATCTGCAAACAACACCTTTGATTCCCTCCATTCCTCCGTGTCTCTCACTCTTCTTCTATTCTCATGTCTTCTCTGTTATTCCATCCCTGCTTCCTGCCCTCCTACTCTACCCAATCTATTTTCCTCCTCCTTTCTCCTTCCCTCTCCTCTTACCCTTTCCTCTTTAACCACTCGCCCACTCTCTCTCTGTCTCTCTTCGTCTCTCCGGGGTGACTGGCAAGCGTCTCTGGCTCTCCCACAGGCCACCTGTCTCTGTGCTCCTCACAGTCTCCATTCACTGCATTTTTATTTTATGTTTTATGAATGGCATCCATCATAAAGGCCACCTTCCCCAGAGAGATGTTGCTTGGGGGCGGGGGGGGGGGGGGGTCTTAAATGTGTCACCATGGAAATGTGTGTTAATGGTGCAGGATGTGTAGCTTGCGTTGGGTTCATTGGGCCGTTTCTCAGTAATGGAGTGTGCGGTTGCTTCATAGGGATAAATGGGTTTAACTGCACATTGACATGCCAGCCTTTAGCTCATCTTAACTGCCGAGGATAACATACATACTGACCAGATGGTGGGAATGTTAAATAAGAAGTTCGTCCGTCCGTCCGTCCGTCCATCCTCTACTTATCCGGGGGTCTGGGTCACGGAAGCAGCAGTCTAAGCAACCCGCAAACCCAGACTTCCCTCTCCCCAGCTGCCTCCTCCAGCTATTCAGCGAGGATACCAAGGCTTCCCAGGCCAGCTGGGAGACAGTCTCTCCACTGTGTCCCAGATCTTCCTTGGGGTCTCTTCTCAGAGGGATGTGCCCAAAACAACACCTCCCATGGGAGGCGTCCAGGAGGCATCCCAGATCAGATGTCAAAACCACCTCAACTGGCTCCTTTCAATGTGGAGGAGTAGTGGTTCTAGTGTTGTAGTCGAGACCAGATCGACACCAGAGTCTCCCAAGACCAAGTTGAGACCAAAACCACTATGCATGTAGGTCTCAGTCTCGCACTGGTCTCAGCCTTGGCCTTGGAATACTCTGGTCTTAATGAGGTCTCGGCTACAACACCAGGCTCGACTCTGAGCCTCTCCCAGATAACTGAGCTCTTCATCTTATCTCTTAAGCTGGTATCTTATGGAGAGGCGAATGCTGACGAATGTCGTCTTTGTGACAATTGTTCGCAAAAATCGGGGTTCGCCTCTGTCATTAGGGACGCTATAAAAACGATGAGTGAACACTCCCAGCATTCATATTGCAGGGGTTCACAGAGGTTTGTTAAAATCCCAATTCTTTGATTGAAAGATCCAAGAATAAGCCTGAGAATTCTTCATTTCAAAGATGCAACATTTATTCAGAGGTCACATGTAAAGCAAGCAGAGCTGGGTTCAGTATGATGCAGCTCCCTTGGGAACGTTGTCAGACTGACCCCGACTTCCGGGTGCAACTTACATTCATCTTCTTGGGTTGATTGGACCAACCCCGTACAATAGGATGGGCTTGTACGCAACCGTCTGATTGGCCAGTTTAACTCTGACATGAACAGGCCATCCGCTATTCACGTTAACTATCTCCTAAGATGTACTATAAAACGTGTGTGTGTGATTGTTGGTTTGGGAGTGTAACTAATGTGATAGACCTGACTAAAAGAAGGGAGAGAGAGAAGAAAGAGGGAGGGCTCTATAGCTCTGCCTGATTCCTGTTTATCAGATTGTGGTTGCGTAACACTTTAGACTGTAGTTTGACACTTAACATATTTGTTCATAAGAATGTAAACAGAATATGTATAGAATATGTGTAGAGCATAATGGGTGATTACCTACAGAATTATTATTTTGGCACTCTAACTTTTCATAACCCTTTCAGGTTCTTAACAGCTGCTAGTGTTCACTACTTGGCGAACCAAAAAGAACTTTAGCCACACGCGTTGGAAAATGCTTACAACTATTGCAACTTACAATGCTGAGAACGTTTTCAGCTGTTTGTGGAAAAATCCAAATCCAAATGAAAAAAGAAAACTTTTGCTACTTTAAAAACTCTTTGCAAACTTTTTTGCAACTCCTTAAAACAGGAACTCTAGCTGCTTTTAGACAGAAAAGATTGAATTTCGTTATAGGAACTATCCTCCCCCAAGGGAACTTTTTCAATTTGCATTCACATAGGCAGTAAGGGACCATGGTAGGGACCAGTGTGACACAAGCGTCTGCGATAGTGACATGTATCTTAAGTGCCACATTCAACAACAACACTACAACAAAGCTAGCATGGAGAGCGAGGAGGCTACAGCGTTCATGTTCTGCATCACTGTTATGTCTTTATTGCCAGGGAGGCAGAGAGGACGGACCCAAACACAGGTATGAATTCAGCAGTCTATTAAAGAACAAAGGTGCAGCACGGGGACTGGCAACACAAAACTAAACATAAATACAAAAATGATAATTAAGGGTACAAAACCAGACAGGGGCATGGATGGGAAGATTACACAACATGAGTCTATTTTGCGGCGGGGAACAGAGGAATGAGGGGAGCTATATACAAACACTAACGAGGGCAAATGAGAAACAGCAGAAATTTCTAAAGCTGTTATCAGCAAAATTAGATAACTTGTACAGCTCATCTGAATAAGGTTTTAGCCTAGCAGGGGTCAGCAACCTCTACTATGAGAAGAGATATTTTAAGCAATTTTTTCCCAAGAAAAATCTGCATGGATCCACAAAATTTGTTTGAGCCATAAAAAAAGGTAAAAGGGCTGAATATAACTGCAATATTGCACTCATAAACAGCTTTTTACTGTAATTTGTTGTGTAAATTTGCACCTTTTTTTATTAATGTGTAAGTTTTTATTATTGATACATTATACTGTATATTTTTTACTTAAATTTGCAACTTGTCTCATAAATTTGAAGCTTTTTTTCCTCTGAACTTCTGATTTTCTTTCCTAAATATGATAATTTCCTGAAAACTAACAATCTTTTCTCATAATGGCAACTTATTTTATCATAAATCTGCAGCTTTTTTAATCATAAATTTACAAGTTTTCTCTCCTAACTGCAACTTTATCGTAAATGTGCAACTTTTTTCTCTTAAATTTGCAACCTTTTTCTTGTAAATTTGCAACTTTTTTAATCATGAATTTATAAGTTTTCTCTCCTAAATGCAACTTTTTTCTCTTAAATCTGCAACTTTTTTCTCTTAAATTTGCAACCTTTTTCTTGTAAATTTGCAACTTTTTAATCATGAATTTATAAGTTTTCTCTCCTAACTGCAAATTTTTTCTCTTAAATCTGCAACTTTTTTCTCTTAAATTTGCAACCTTTTTCTTGTGAATTTGCAACTTTTTTCTCATAAATCTGCGAGTTTTTAATGTAAATTTACAACTTTTTTCTCATAAATCTGCAACATTTTTCTCTTAAATTTGTAACTTTTTTCTCATAAATTTGAAACTTTTTTCTTATAAATTTGCAACCTTTTGCTTGTGAATGTGCAACTTTTTTCCTCATAAAACTACATCTTTTTTAATCTTAAATTTCCATTTTATTTATTGTAAATTTGCAACTTTTTTCTCTTAAATTTGCAACTTTTTTCTTATAAATTTACAACTTTTTCTTGTAAATCTACACCTTTTTTAATCATCAATTTGCAACTTTTTTCATGCATCTGGGACTTTTTTCTTGTAAATGTGTAGCTTTCGCCTCATTTTTTTTCAGTTTACAACTCTTCATGTAAATTTACATTTTTTCCTCTAATTTGGAACTTTTTCTTGTAAATACACAATTTTGTTCTGATAAATAAGCAACACATTCTCACAAATTTCTGTTAGTTTCCTCTGATATTTTAGAGTTTTCCTTCTTTAATTTCCAGCTCTTTCTTGTACATTAGTGCATTTACTCTGCCATAAACTTGTGACCTTTTTCTCTAAATTTGTGAGCTTTTCAAAACCACATGGATCCACTGAATATGGGCAAAAGAGCCCTGGTCTAGAGAAAAAGCATGTAAGTTGAATTTTCAGGTGAACTGTCCCTTTACAGAGGTTGCTGTTAAATTAGAGATGAGAAGGCAGAATAAGGCAGCCGTAATTAAAAGGCCCCCGCTGCTCTCTCACGTAAACATGACTTCCTGCGCTCTCTGCCCGGTAGAAAACCTTCTTTCCTGTGGATGAAACGTGGAGACATGTTACTCGGAAGAGAAGAGAGCGCGCAGCCTGAAGCGGAGGAGAAATGTCATTCACTGATTCTCTGTCTCTGCCGTCAAATGTTACAATAGAATAAGGAAAACATGTACAGCAAATAGACGCGTTGAAGATGCATCGCCGAGCTGAATCAGGTATTTGTAGCAGCGCCTTGCAGTGACAGTTCACCCCCACGTTAGATTTACATTCGTTCCCTCTGGCTCGTACGTGTTATTCATCCATCCAGGTTGTTTCGCTGTCACCTGAATAGCTTTGGAGATATCAGCTGCTTCCTCTTGAAGATAAGGAAGCTAAGTGACGCCACTTTGCTGCTGCTAAGAGTGCCAAAAGATACAGCTGAAGCACAAATCACAGAACGTACCTCGGAGTTTGTTGTCTGAGCTATTTCTCTTCTTCTGGTGACATACACCAACAGGATGAAGCGCACAGTACTCACGTCCACCTGACGGGGGCGCTGCCAATGTTTAATTCTTTAATTCTTCATGGCACAGATTCAACAAGTATTTCTCAGAGACATCGGTCTATCTTGATACGCCAGCAACGCATGGTTGCTGCAGATTTGTTTCCTGTACATCCACATCATGAGTCCTTTTTTCATGTTCACACCAAATTCTGACCCTGCCCTGAGCCTCACACCAGGCAATGCTTCAAAAGTGTTGCTCCTTCAGAGATGTTTTCCTGTATAACTCAGTTGTAACATTGGTTATCTGAGTTACTGTTGCCTGTTTGTCAGCTCGAGACATTTTTTTTGCAACATCTGGCATTAGCAAGACATTTGGACCCAAAGGACTGCTGCCTGCTGGATATTTTCTCTTTTTCTGACCGTTTTATGTAAGCCCTAGAGATGGTTATGTGTGAAAATCCCAGAAGATCAGCAGTTTCAGAAATACTCAGACCAACAACCACGCCACGTTCAAAGTCACTTAAGTCATCATTTTCCAAATTCTGATGCTTGGTTTGAACTTCAGCAACTTGACTTGACTTTTTTCTCAAACAGTTTAAATTTTTTTTTCCTGTAAATTTTCAACTTTTTTTCTCATAAATTTGTGACTTTTTTTCTCACAAACTTCCAGCTTTTTTCTTCTAAATTTGTCACTTTTTTCTTCTATATTTATTACCTTTTTCTTCTAAATTTAAACCCTTTTCTCATAAATTTACAAAATTTTTTCCTCCTAGATTTATTACTTTTTTCTTGTAAATTTACAACTTTTTTCACATAAATTCGCAATGTTTTCTTGTAAATTTTCACCTCTTTTTCCTGATAAATTTGCAACTTTTTTCTTGTACATTTCTCATGTGGCTGCTGGTTAAATTTTTGTTCTATGTAAGGTCCCCTTCACACAACACAGAGATCGTTGGATGACCACTGAGAGATCAAAAATTGACCCGATCTCTCAACGATCTCCTAAAGTCTTGAAAAAGACCCTTTTGCTTTAAAGTTTGGGAGATCTCTCCCTGGTCTTCACCCCTGTGTAAAGGGAGTATTATCATTTGATTTTTTTTTTCTATTCTTGTTCAAGTTTATCTTTTTTAATGTATTTGTTGGAAGGAAAAAAGTTTTTTCCCCGCGGTTTTGAATACTTCCTTCTTACAAAAATAATTGCCCCAAAACACAACCTTGCATAGAGCCCCCCAAAAGCGAGAAACGGTTCTGGGTGAACCCCATTTTCCTCTGATCAGTGTGTTTTCCTGCTTCTGTCCCGTAGGGGGGGCTGGAGAGATGGCATTGATGTCTGCCTGCCATCCTCTCCTCCTCTCACACATCTCACATTAATGTGAGGTGACAGAGTTTCATATACCATCGCCATGCACCAGTGCCCTGTCCCCCAGGTCATGTGTCTGGGCTTCGCTCCCCACACTAGTGTTACAAAAGAACAGAAAGAGGAAAACAACGGAGGGGCCGGGGCCTCAAGCCTCGCTCCGCCTATGAGTGCTAGATGGTGTACAGTAATGCAGTAATTCAGCAATACATACTGAAAATGCAGTAAGTGGATTGTTGTGGGGCTTTTTAACAAGGGAGATGGGGGGTATTCACCAGTGTAGCATGAGGTACAAATGTATAAATTGTGAATTAGGTACAAATTTGCAAGAATAAAGGTGCAAAGATATGATAAAAGTTGCTAATTTAAAAATTAAAAAAGTTGCACATTGCAGTTGAATTACACAGAATAAAAATGTAACCAGCATCAAGACAAGTGTTGCAAATTTATGAGAAAAAAGTTGAAAATTTAAAGGAGAAAAAAATCCATATTTACAGGGAAAAAAAATCACAAATTTATGAGAAAAAAAAGTTAAAATTTACAGGAAAAAAGTTGCAAATTTATGAGAAAAAAATCTCTTTTTTAATTTTTTTTTAAAAAAAAGTTGCAAATCTACCAGAAAAAAGTTGCAAATTTACAACGAAAAAAGGGCAAATTTATGAGAAAACAGATGAAAATTTACAGGAAAAGTTTAAAATTTTTGAGGAAAAAAGAAAAATTTTCAAGAAAAAGTTGCAAATCTACCAGAAGAAAGTTGAAAAAAATCATATAATTTATGAGGGAAAAAAAACTATCAAATTTTTGAGGAAAAAAGACAAAAATCTATGAGAAAAAAAACTGCAAATTTTTGAGGAAAAGTTGCAAATGTACCACAAAAAAAAGCTGAGAAGCAAGGAAAAAAAATTGCAAATTTGAGAAAAAATTTAGCAAATTTTTGAGAAAAAAAGACAAGTTTATGAGAAAAAATGCAGATGAATGAGGTGAAAAAAAAGTTGTAAAGTTACAAGAAAAAAAATTGCCGAATTTGAGATATAGGTTGCAAATTTACGAGAAAAAGGTAAAAATGAATGAGGATTGGGGATGGCAGGTTAATAAGGGGGGGTAGCATCCCCTCTTATCGCCCCTCAGATCATCTACTGTGTGTATGTATGGATTTGCAGTAAATACGGCTGCATTAAAGTGCGTCTGCACCACTGAGGGTTAATGGCGTAGCCGCTGTTGTCACATGGCGTGAAGCACAGCTCCGAGGTGGGTAGCGTGTTTACCCGTGACCCCAGAGAATGCGACGAGGAGGCTGTGGCGTGGGAGTGGGAGGGATTAATTGTGTAACAAACGTGGGTGGACAGCAATGGTCTGAAGAGAACGAGCAGAGAAAGGTTGATTCTTTTAGTGAAAATGGCTGACCTGAACCCCCGAGGCGATGTTAACAAGCAAAGTCTTGGTATTTGAGAAACTATTACGTGCCACTTAGCTACAAATTGTCACTCACTCAGAAATAAAATATTTTTCCAAAGGTCATTCCATGCATACAAGGGTTTAAACGACTTTTATCTTTGGCGTTTTGATGGATTCGCCCATCCCCACGGCTGGTGCGCAGTTTGTTTTGTCTTTGGTTCCTCTGAGGAGTTGAGGGAAAGAGGAAAACTACATCTAGCTACATCAGGAGACATCATTTGTCTCCTGTCAACTTTTTCCGGGCGAAACTGCCGGATCTGGATGACCTTAAAAGCAATCCTCCCCCATTTATCACTTTTATTAAGAAGAATTGTACTTGGCCAGATCTTCCTCCGTGGGAAAGAAGAGACTTATGGATGGCTTGAACTGTTTCTTTGCACTTTCAGCTTTGGCTTGTATGCATAATAGATCAACTCAACTCCCATTTACATTTATTTTGTTTTCCAGATTTATTTCATAACCTCAGCCCACAGGCAAGACATTATGACTTCATCACTACTCAGTCCTCTTGCTGTTGGTGAACTGCGCCTTCGTGTTTATAATCCTACTAATCTGCACACTCCCACTGAATATCCAACCGTCAGTGATGTGAAAACGTCCCATTGATAAAGGGGATGCACAGACTTTTTCTGGAACTCGGCCCTAGGACTGCCAGACTGATCAGCCACTGAACACTTTCTGAAGCTATATAAAAAATGTGACATTTTCATAGATTGGAACGTTTTCTGTCATGTTTGGGTTATTTTTTTTTTTGCCAGGCGTTACGGTTTTATTGTGTGGTGTTCCACAAGGATTAGTGTTAGATCGTCTTTTATTTTCATAATACGAGAGCTGCTCATTAAACATTTCCCCTGATGTACTTCTGGTTATTGTAGGAGGCTGAAATTGCACATGTATAATAATTCACATCTCTATAGGTGACGTGGTAATTTGCAGCTCTGAACTCCTAAGAGTTTCTCTTTTACAGGAGCTAAGGTGGAGTAAGGTGTGATAATGGAGCTTGAGAGGCAGTACACCATGGGAGACGTTCGATGAGATGAGAGACTTATGGGGAGGATGCCCCATCATATGATAAAGTCAAGCACCGGTGCCAACAGTTCACATGTAGTTGGACATCGGTGGGAATGGCACACCATCCAGCGAGTGGAAGCCATCATCTTAGAGGATCGCCGCATAACCGTTCGCCATGGGAATGGTGGCCTAGCTGATAGAGCATCTGCCGTTCAAGTCCCAGCCGGGTCATTCCAAAGACCATATACAGTGGGGCAAAAAAGTATTTAGTCAGCCACCAATTGTGCAAGTTCTCCCACTTAAAAGATGAGAGAGGTCTCCAATTTTCATCATAGGTATACCTCAACTATGAGAGACAAAATGAGAAAAAAAAAATCCAGAAAATCACATTGAAGGATTTTTAATGATTAATTGGTAAATTCCTCGGTAAAATAAATATTTGGTCACCTACAAACAAGCAAGATTTCTGGCTCTCACAGACCTGTAACTTCTTCTTTAAGAGGCTCCTCTGTCCTCCACTCGTTACCTGTATTAATGGCACCTGTTTGAACTTATCAGTATAAAAGACACCTGTCCACAACCTCAAACAGTCAGACTCCAAACTCCACTATGGCCAAGACCAAAGAGCTGTCAAAGGACACCAGAAACAAAATTGTAGACCTGCACCAGGCTGGGAAGACTGAATCTGCAATAGGTAAGCAGCTTGGTGTGAAGAAATCAACTGTGGGAGCAATTATTAGAAAATGGAAGACATACAAGACCACTGATAATCTCCCTCGATTTGGGGCTCCACGCAAGATCTCACCCCGTGGGCTCAAAATGATCACGAGAACGGTGAGCAAAAATCCCAGAACCACACAGGTGGACCTATTGAATGACCTGCAGAAAGCTGGGACCAAAGTAACAAAGGCTACATAAGTAACACACTATGCCGCCAGGGACTCAAATCCTGCAGTGCCAGACGTGTCCCCCTGCTTAAGCCAGTACATGTCCAGGCCCGTCTGAAATTTGCTATAGAGCATTTGGATGATCCAGAAGAGGATTGGGAGAATGTCATATGGTCAGATGAAACCAAAATAGAGCTTTTTGGTAAAACTTGTCGTGTTTGGAGGAGAAAGAACACCATACCTACTGTGAAGCATGGGGGTGGAAACATTATGCTTTGGAGCTGTTTTTCTGCAAAGGGACCAGGACGACTGATCTGTGTAAAGGAAAGAATGAATGGGGCCATGTATTGTGAGATTTTGAGTGAAAACCTCCTTCCATCAGCAAGGGCATTGAAGATGAAACGTGGCTGGATCTTTCAGCATGTCAATGATCCCAAACACACCACCCGGGCAATGAAGGAGTGGCTTCGTAAGAAGCATTTCAACATCCTGGAGTGGCCTAGCCAGTCTCCAGATCTCAACCCCATAGAAAATCTTTGGAGGGAGTTGAAAGTCCGTGTTGCCCAGCGACAGCCCCAAAACATCATTGCTCTAGAGGAGATCTGCATGGAGGAATGGGCCAAAATACCAGCAACAGTGTGTGAAAACCTTGTGAAGACTTACAGAAAACGTTTGACCTCTGTCATTACCAGTGAAGGGTATATAACAAAGTATTGAGATAAACTCTTGTTATTGACCACATACTTATTTTACCAAGGAATTTACCAATTAATTCATTAAAAATCATTCAATGTGATTTTCTGGATATTTTTTTCTCATTTTGTCTCTCATAGTTGAGGTATACCTATGATGAAATTGGAGACCTCTCTCATCTTTTAAGTGGGAGAACTTGCACAATTGGTGGCTGACTAAATACTTTTTTGCCCCACTGTAAAAATGGTACTTCCCACCTTCTAGCTTGGTGCTCAGCATAATAGAATGGGGGAAGGAGAAGTTGTTTGTGGCGGCGCCTTGCATGGCAGCAACCCCTCTGATTCTTCATGTGATTAACATTGTAGATAGGAGAAATGTAATTTTGTTCTACTGTACATGGTTGGCTGTAAGGACTGAATGACAATAGAGATGGCTTCTTCTACTTCTTCTTCAAATAGCCCAAGATGTCAAGATCAGTGTGGGTTCTGTGGAAGAAAGTCATCCATGACCATTTGCACATGCGGAAGTTGTTTGCACAATGGATTTTGTGGTTGCTCACACCTTTCCAGAAGCAGGAACAAGTCATGTTCTCTCAGTTTTTTTTTTTTTGGCCATGTACCAAGGAAACTAGGAGGACTTCTTCAACAGATTAATTATATCCACCTCCTACAAGACAACACCCCGGTTCACAACTAGCATGTTGCCCAGGAGGAAGTACAAATCTGCAGCTATGAAATCCTTCCTCACCTCCCTTACTCTCCCAACCTTGCACCATCTGACTTCCACCTCTTTCCAACCATGAAGTCATTTCTGAAGGGAAAGAACTTCCAAGGAGATGAAACACTGATTTTCACCAAGGCATGGCTTCTGATGCAACCTGCAGACTTCTACAGGTGAGGTCTCCACAGCGCCATAAAGTGATGGGAGGAGTGTGTGACCCTTGGTGGCACCTATGTAGAGAAAGACTACTAGCTGTGGCAAGTCTGGTTCCTCTCAGCCCATGGGAAATAAGTCAGGGGGAATCTGTAATGAACAGCCCTCATACAGTCAAGATAAAATTGCATTATTTTGTCAACTGAAGCATTTCAAGTGTAGAATTCCTAAATGTTCTATTTATTCTTTTGAGAAACTGCTGTGGTGGCCGGTTGATGGAAGAGTGATGTTCCTTCCACTTTTGGATAATGTTCCTGATGGTGCTTACCAGAAGATTCAGAAGTTCTGATACATGTCTGTAACCAAATCCATCAGTGCGTTTTGCAACAATCAGGTTGTGAAGATCTTAGGAGACCTCTTGGCTTTTACCCACCATGAGATGTTTCATTCTGTAATGAAGAGGTGTTTTTGAACAAGTGTTTTGACTTGTTTCCATGTGTGGATTTCTTGAGTTAATGCCAAAGTCTGGTGAAAATTTCATGTGAGTAGTCTGAAACGGAAATATATATATATTTTTTTTTAATGACACGTTCAGTACTTATTTCCCCTGTTGTGCCTACAGCATGAAGGTAGTGGTCGAGGTTGGAATCAGGTGAAACATCTGTCTATACAAGGACGTTTCCGAAGGTCTGAGGACAGATGGCGTTTCTGGACGGTTCAGCTGCTTGCCGCATTGCACAGGACAGTGTGTGCTGGCGTTCCTGATGAGTGTGTGTGCATGCACATCTGTGTTTGAGCCAGGGTTAGCCAGCCAGCAGTGTTTGATCACCACCCTGTTAGGAAATAATGGACTGCACAGTTTACACATACACACACACAGATTGCAGTTCCTCACACAAACCACTAATCTCTTCCTCTCTCTCATCCACTCTCAAGCCACCGTATTCCCTCGCTCCTCACAGCTGGGCCCGAGGAACCGGCGGCAACATACGGGCAATCCAGCCTGCGGCGTCGCTCAACTCTGCAAAAACACCCTCCTTACCTTCCCACTTTGCTTGTGCCACCATCTTTTTCTCTCTGCTTCTGTCTTCCAGCACTGCCGTCTTCATTTCTCCAATGCCAAGACTGTTTTTGTCTCTAATTGAAGTGTGAGGCAGTTGTTTTGCCTGTTTTTAATTGGCTGATTTATCGCTTGTTTGCTGTGTGCGTTACAGCAGTCACTACCTCGATCCACCATAGATTTTAGATTGATTTATACTGACTGGCACTGAGCTGCTATCTTGCTTTTTAAGGGGCTTATGCAAGATTATTGCATGTTTGGGGGCCCCTATTTTTGGAATGGGGAAGACAACAAACCCTTTTAACTAATAAAAATAATAATAATAACAACAACATTCTCACCTCCCAATAACAACATTAAATAAATAAACTTGGGTCATTTTTTAGATGAACAGAAAAA
This sequence comes from Pholidichthys leucotaenia, assembly GCA_020510985.1. Lineage (NCBI taxonomy): Eukaryota > Metazoa > Chordata > Actinopteri > Cichliformes > Pholidichthyidae > Pholidichthys > Pholidichthys leucotaenia. The sequence continues at coordinate 49,680,800 of CM035849.1, read as the reverse complement.
AATAAATCAATATATAAAATAAAAATTTAACCAGCATCCAAATGATTGTTGCAAATTTATAAAAGATTACATGAAAAAAGTGGTGAATTTGCAAGAATTACACATTTTCAAGAAAAAGTAATACATTTATGAGAAAACTTGTGAGAAAAAAATAAATAAATTTATAAATAAAAAGTCTATGAGAGGGAGTTTGAGGGAAAAGTCACAAATATGGAAAAAATTACTGATTTATGAGGAAAAAAATTGCAAATTTAAAGGAAAACATTTGCAAACTCATGAGCAAAAAGTCATGAAGTTATAAAAAAAAAAAAGTTGCAAATTTACAAAAAAGGTTGCCAAAAAAGTAGCAAAATGTTGTACATTTTTCACGAAAAAAATCTGAAATTTAGAAGAAAGCAGTTGCAAAATTATGCCAATTTATGAGAAAAGCCACAAATTTAAAAGAAAAAACTCACTCTTTTTGGAGTCTCTGACTGGGGTGCTGGAGGGTGCTCCTCTTGGAGACTCCATTGTCCTACTGGAGGATTTCAGCGCACACGTGGGCAACGACAGTGAGACCTGGAGGGAGGTGATTGGGAGGAACAGCCTGCCCGATCTGGAATCGAGTGGTGTTCAGTTGTTGGACTTCTGTGCCAACTACAGTTCGTCCATAACGAACACTGTGTTCAAGCATAAGGGTGTCCATATGTGCACCTGGCACCAGGACACCCTAGGTCGCAGGACGATGATTGATTTTGTTATCGTGTCATCAGACCTACGACCACATGTTTTGGACACTCGGGTAAAGAAAGGTGCAGAGCTGTCAACTGATCACCAACTGGTGGTGAGTTGGATCCGATGACAGGGTGGAAAAACCACTCAGACCCAGTAGACCTAAACGTATAGTGAGGGTGTGCTGGGAACGTCTGGCTGAGGCCCCTGTCTGGGAGGTCTTCAACTCCCACCTCCGGGAGAACTTCACCCACATTCCGAGGAAGTCTGGGGACATGGAGTCTGAATGGGCCATGTTCTCCACCTCCATTGTTGAAGCAGCTGCCCAGAGCTGTGGCTGCAAAGTCACTGGTGCATCTCGTGGTGGCAACCCCCCGAACCAAGTGGTCAGACACCAGTCGTGAGGGGGGGCATCCAGCTGAAGGAGTCCTATTGAGCTTGGTTGGCTTGTGGCACTCCACTGAAGTACCTGAGGTGTACGACAGGCCAAGCGGAGTGCAGCTTGGGTGGTTGCTGAAGCAAAAACCTCGGGTGTGGGGGGAGTTTGGTGAGGCCATGGAACAAGACTTTAGGTTGGCCTCAAAGAGATTCTGGCAAACTGTCCAGCGACTTAGGAGGGGGAACAGCTCCTGTCCACACGTGTATGGTGCCGATGGGACGCTGCTGACTTCAACTGGGGACATCGTCGAGCAGTGGAAGAATACTTCGAGGATCCTCTCAATCGCACTGACACGCCTTCCACAGAGGAAGCAGGGCTTGAGGACAAGGGGGACAACTCGCCCATCACAGGAATTGAGGTCACCGAAGTGGTTAAAAAATTCTTTGGTGGCCGGGCCCCGGGGGAGGATGAGATTTGCTCTGAGTACCCTCAACGGGCCCTGGATGTTGTAGGGCTATCATAGTTGCACGCCTCTGCAATGTTGTGTGGAGGTTTGGGACAGTGCTTTTGGCATGGCAAACTGGGATGGTGATTCTTCTTTTTAAAAAGGGGGACCGGAGAGTGTGTTCCAACTTTAGGGGGATCACACTTCTCAGCCTCCCTGGGAAGGTCTATGCCAGGGTACTTGAGGGGAGAGTCTGACCGCTGGTCAAACCTGGGATTCAGTAGGAGCAATGTGGTTTTCGTTCTGGCCATGGCACATTGAACCAGCTCTTAATCCTCGAGGGTTCGTGGGAGTTTGCCCAACCAGTCCACATGTGTTTTGTGGACTTGGAGAAAGCAGTTGACAGTGTCCTTTGTGTGTGTGTGCGGGTGCTGCAGGAGTATGGGGTATCGGGTTTGTTGTTATGAGCTATCTGGTCCCTATACGACCGTTACAAGAGTTTGGTTCGTATTGCCAACACCCAGTCAAACTCATTTCCAGTGAGAGTTGGACTCCACCAGGGCTTCCCTTTGTCACCGATCCTGTTCATAATTTTTATGGATAGGATATCTAGGCGCAGCCAAGGATCGGAGGGTGTCATGCTTGGTGACCACAAGATTTCATCTCTGCTATTTGCAGATGATGTTGTCCTGTTGGCTTCATCAAGCAAGGACCTACAAGCCTTGCTGGAATGGTTTGCTACTGAGTGTGAAGTGGCTGGGATGAGAATCAGCACCTCCAAGTCCGAGTCCATGGTCCTCAGCTGGAAAAGGTGGATTGTCCTCTCTGGTTTTGAGACAAGCTCCTGTCCCAAGTAGACAAGTTTAAGTATCTTGCAGTCTCATTCACGAGTGAGGGGTGAATGGAGCAAGAGATTGACAGATGGATTGGAGCTGCCTCTGCAGTGATGCAGACGTTGTACTGGTCTGTTGTGGTGAAGCAGGAGCTGAGCTCTTAAGCAAAGCTGTCAATTTACCGATCAATCTTATGTTCCTACCCTCACCTATGGTCATGAGCTTTGGGTGATGGCCGAAAGAATGATATCACAGATACAAGCGGTTGAAATGAGCTTTCTCTGTAGGATTGCTGGACTCACCCTCAGAGATAGGGTGAGGAGCTCAGTCACCCAGGAGAGGCTCAGAGTAGAACTGCTGCTCTTCCATATCGAAAGGAGCCAGCTGAAGTGGTTTGGGCATCTGATCAGCATGCCTTCTGGACGCCTCCCACTTGAGGTGTTTTGGGCACGTCCCTCTGGGAGGAGACCCCAGGGCAGACCCAGGACATGCTGGAGAGACTATGTTTCCCAGCTGGCCTGGGAACGTCTTGGCATCCTCTCTGAAGAGCTGGAGCAGGTGGCCGGGGAGTTCAGTTCAGTTTAAACACTTTATTCATCCCTGAGGGGCAATTAAAAGGCACAGGGAGCACAAATATAAACAAGACATAAAAAAACATCACGAACAAACTACATTAAAGATACTGTCTGGAGACATCAATTACAGCAAATGCTTAAGGTGAGACAAAGTGCTGTGTGCAGTTCAGTCATAGGGACACTGTCTGTGGGAGAAGGGGCAAGGAGAGATTGCAACGCTGGAGCAGAGAAGGATCGGCGTTTAAAAGCCGGACTGCTGTAGGGACAAAAGTGGCTCCCCTCCTCTGTGTCCTACATCCTAGACAACGCAGTCTACATCCCGATGGAAGCCACTCAAACACAGGATATAAAATGTGTGAGGGGTTGGAGGAGCCTATCAGCAATATTAAATATCTGTTGTTGACAGAGGGCAGTCAGAGCTCTAACAGTATGTCCAATAATTTTAGAGCAGGTCTTAATTATTGTGTTTAAGCGTGTCCAATCCTGCAGGCTGATGGAGTTAAACCAGGAAGTGAATGAAAAGGTAAGCACACCCTCGATGACGGAGTGATTAAAGGTGGTTAAAATGTTTTTACTAACTCCAAAAGAACTCAGCTTCCTGAGTAGATACTGATGCTGGTGGCACTTCCTCGGGATCTTATCAGTATTGGAGGAAAACCTCAGGAAGCCATCAAAAATTGTACCCAGGTACTTGTACTCCACCATCTCTACCAGCTTCCCCTGGATGGTGGTAATAACATCCTCTGCCAACTGTCTCTGCCAACTTGAAAAGGTCACAGTAAGCTCTTTTGTCTTGTTTACGTTCAGTTCAAGACAAGAACTTTCACACCAGGAAACAAAACTCTGCAGGGCAGAGCTGCGATGTAATGTAGGGGCAGACAGCAGAGAGAGCAAGACTGTGTCATCAGCAAACTGCACCACATGACAGTTAGGCTGGGTGGCCCTGCAGTCATCAGTGTAAAGGATGTAATGCAAGGGTGATAAGACACAGCCTTGTGGGGAGCCAGTGGAAGTGTGGAGGACATCTGAGTAACAGTTGTTGACAAACACTCTGTGACCGATTGGTGAGAAAATCAGTAATCCATAATATCAGCTGGTAATCCAGATGGAAGGTGGCTTTTAGTTTCTTAGCAAGGATGTGCGGCTGCATGGTGTTAAACATAGAAGAAAAGTCCACAAACAGGAGCCTGGTGATGGTATTTGGGGACTCAAGGTGTTTGTGAATGGTGTCAAGAATAAATATTCCCTGAGGGAGTGGATGATGAGGGATGATGAGGAAGAGGGAAGTTTGGGCTTCTCTGCTTGAGCTGCTGCCTCCACGACCCAGACCTCTGGAAAAGCATTAGAAAAGGGATGGATGGATGGATGGATGGAACTGCTGAAAAGTCACAAAAATCCATATATTTACAAGAAAACAATCACAAATTTGTGAGAAAGTCATAAATTTATATGATAAAAAGTCTCAAATTTGCAAGAAAAAAAGGAAATTTATGAGAGAGAGTCGCAAATGAAAAAGAAAAAATACTGATTTATGGGCAAAAAAATCACAAATTTACAAGAAAAAAGTTGCAAACTCATGAGCAAAAAGTCATGAAGTTATAAGAAAAAAGTCTCAAAATTACAGGATAAAAAGTTGCAAATTTACAAAAAAAGTTGGCAGAAGAGTAGCAAAAAGTTGTACATTTATGCAAGGAAAATATTCTGAAATTTAGAATTAAACAGTTGCAAAATGAAGCAAATTTATGAGAAAAATCACAAATTTAAATGAAAAAACGGCTGAAAAGTCATTAAAAAGTCACATATTTACAAGAAAAAAACTGCAAACTCATGAGCAAGAAGTCATGAAGTTGTAAAAAAAAAAGCCTCAAAATTACAGGAAAAAGCTGCAAAAAAGTAGCAAAAAGTTGTACATTTTTGCAAGAAAAAATCTGAAATGTACAAGAAAGCAGCTGCAAATATGTGAGAAAGTCATAAATTTAAAAGGTAAAAAAGTCTCCCACATGAAAAAGGAGCACATTTATGAGAGAAAAAGTCATACATATGCAAGAATAAAAGTCATGGAGTTGCTTTTGTAACATTTATTAGCTTCAACTCCATCAAAATCTGCTCTTGTCTGTTACGTAATAAAAAAACACACTTCTTCTTTTGGCTGCTCCCTTTAGGGGTCGCCAGAGCGGATCATCTGCCTCCATCTCACCCTCTCTCTTGCATCTTCCTCTGTAACACCAACCCTCTCCATGTCCTCCTTCACTGCATCCATGAATCTTCTCTGTGGTCTTCCTCTTTCCCTCCTGCCTGGCAGCTCAATCTTCAACATCCTTTCTCCAGTATATCCACTATCCCTCCTCGGCACATGTCCAAACCATCTCAGCCTTGCCTCTCTTACTTGGTCTCCAAACCGCTCAACCTGAGCTGTCCCTCTGATATACTCATTTCTAATCTTGTCCCTCCTAGTCACTCCCAATGAAAATCTTAGCATCTTCAACTCTGCCACCTCCAGCTTCACCTTCTGTCTTTTTGTCAGTGCCACCATCTCCAAACCATACATCAAAGCAGGTCTTACTATAGTCTTGTAAATCTTCCCTTTCACTCTTGCTGCTACCCTTCTGTCACAAATCACCCCTGACGCTCGTCTCCACCCACTCCACCCTGCCTGCATTCTCTTCTTCACCTTTCTTGTGTATATTCCATTGCTTTGGACGGTTGACCCCAGGTATTTAAACTCATCTACTTTCACTACCGTTACTCCTTCCATCTTCACCATTACACCTACCTCCCTCTCATTCACACTCCTCCTCTCCAGGTTCTCTTCCACCTCCTCCCTACTCTCACTACAGATCACAATGTCCTCTGCAAACATTATGGTCCACAGAGACTCCTCCCTGACCTTGTCTGTCAGCCTGTCCATCACCATGGCAAACAAGAAGTAGCTCAGAGCCGATCCCTGATGTAATCCCACCCCCACCTTGAATCCATCCATCACTCCTACAGCGCACTTCATCACCGTCTCGCTGTCCTCATACATGTCCTACACCACCCTCACATACTTCTCTGCTACTTCTGACTTTCTCACACAGTCCCACACTTCCTCTCTTGGCACCCTATCATATTCTTTCTCTAGATCCACAAAGACACAGTGCAACTCCTTCTGACCTTCTCCATACTTCTCCATCAACACTCTTAGAGCAAACATTGCATCTGTAGTACTCTTTCTTGGCATGAAACCGTACTGCTGCTCACTGTCACCTCTCCTCTTAACCTGGCTTCAACAACTCTTTACCATATCTTCATAGTGTGGCTGATCAACTTTATGCCTCTGTAGTTACTACAACTCTGAGCATCACCTTTGTTCTTGAAAATTGGTACCAAAACACTTGTTCTCCACTCCTCAGGCATCCTCTCACTCTCCAAGATTGTGTGAAACAATCTGGTTAAAAAGTCCACTGTGGAGAGCGTGAAAAGATGAGGCTGAGTTTATATCTCATTTCAGGTTTATTAATCATTCACGTATCTCCAACATCCTCTCAAACAGAAAAGAGACCCTTCCTCCCACATCTGTCCCTTTTATACCTGGGACATCAAAGTACAGAGTCACATTGTCTTTAATCCCAAGACACAATACATAACCCCCAGGTCTTCTCCTCTCCCCCAAAACCCTGGTGGTCAGGAAGCCTCTCAAGGCCATCTCAAAAGGTCACATTTCACATCCTCCTGTCATCCCCAGGAGGTCCAGACTTATTGTTCATTCTGAGACGTGGGCAACAGTAATATACATATGCAGCCTAAGCAACTCAAATATGTGTGCCACACCACTGTCTTCTAAACATCTCCATACCTCCACAGGTATGTCATCTGGACCAACTGCCTTTCCATTCTTCATCCTCTTCAAAGCAGCCCTCACTTCCGCTTTGCTAGTCTTTGGGACGTCCTTGTTCACCATCTTTCCTTCATCCATCCTCCTCTCTCTCTCATTTTCTTTATTCATCAGCTCTTCATAGTACTCCTTCCACCTTCTCAACACACTCTTGTCATTTGTTAGTACATTACCATTTCTGTCCTTAATCAACCTAACTTGCTCTCAGTGTTGGGAATAATGCGTTACAAAGTAACACATCACTGTAACGCCACTACTTTTGCAGTAATGTGCTCTGGAGCAAAATTACTGTTTAAAAATTCAATAATGTGTTACAGTTACTGAAATTTAATTAGACGCATTACTCATTACTCGTTTTATTAATATGGATAGATATTTTTAGCACAAATAAATGAATATACAATCTGGCCCTACCGTAGCTGATGCAGCCGTCAGTCGACGTGACCTGTTGCAGAGAGCTGAGTCTTTACTACTGAGCGAAGGAAAAGATGAAGCTACTGTGTGTTTGTGGAAATACAGTAGATTATTTTTCCTTTGTTGCAGTTAAGGACAAAAGCATATTAGTGGGTTGGAAGCTAAAGTGCTGTTGAGACCTACTGCAATCTTCAGAAGTGCCTGAGAACAGCAACAAAGCTCTGACAAAGCTAGTGCTAAGTAATGGCTAGCTATGCTAACAACACTGTGTTAGTGGATCTACACTATCTGAACAGCCACGGCTGGATGTAAAGTGGAAATACTCCTCTCAGCAGCCACGGCTGGATTTGAGTCACAGGTGTTTGTTTTGTCTGGAATTACCTGTTGCTGGACAGACAGGGCGAGGTTACTGGGAAAACCCAGCTTTATTGAACACTCGATGTTGACAGCTACTGACAGGTTGGAGGCTAAGCTCCAGGCGAGATAAGGGAGTGATAAGACCGCCCTGCCCCGCCTTATAAAAGGCCAACCCGGCCTTTTATAGGGCAGGGTGGAGGCGCCACCTGGCGGTGCGTGTCCATCTTACACTTTCATATTAAATACATATCTCACAGTACTGTATGCATCTCGACAGTTTGTGACCCAGCAAGAATTAAACCTGATTGCCAGATACATCGTTACAGACTGTTCTTTGGCTCACAGCACACCGGATTAAATCCATATCATAAAGGTAAGATAAACATGGGCAGCTTTATGCAGTGTTGCCAACTCTCACTCCAAAATGAGGGAATTACTGACAAGTTCATGTTGATTTTCTTCAGATATTTCCCACAATAAGAGCTCTCCAGGCAGGATAAAGCAGACTTAACATGTTCTCAAAGCTCTGTCTGAAACAATCTGTTTTCAGCCTGACATTAATAAGCCCGTAATGTAAGTTTGTAAGTTTATTTTTTTATAAAAGGGACAGTGCATATTAATGAACATAAGACATGCAAATATGCAGCATACAAGATTGTAGCTGAGGCTAATTTCCTCCTTGTGTCCCCTGGCCAGCCAATGGCAGCAAGATGGCACAGTGGTTCACACTGTGGCAGCACAGCAACTCACCCTTGGCCATGGGATCTCGGGTTCGATCCCACCCCCCTGACCAACGGTGATCTTTCTGTGTGGAGTTTGCACGTTCTCCCCGTATCTGCGTGGGTTTACTCTGGGATTTCTCTGGTTTCCTCCCACAAGGGCCAAAAACATGCAGGTTAGGTTAAGCGGCATCAGCTGGGAGGTATGAATGTGAGTTGTCCCTTGCCCCTTCCCCCCAGGCCACAGTTGTAAATAAGAATGTGTTCTTAATCTCTTTTGTCTGGTGAAATAAAGGTTAAATAAATAAAAAAAATAGAACAGATAACACAATACAACAACAGTAAACAACACAAAGATAAAGAAAATGACACAATACAACAATAACAACAATAGCAGTAGGACAGCAATCCACTGATCCATTTAATGTAATCCATTAATTAAATTATCTTGCTATATGTGCAAGATGATTTGTGTCCATTTAAAAGTAATGTAAAAGTTACTTTTCCAACTAAAGTGGTGTGAAAAAGTGTTTGCCCCCTTCCTGATTTCTCATTTTTTTGTATGTTTGTCACACTTAAATGTTTCAGATCATCAAACAAATTAAATATTAGACAAAGATAACACAAGCAAACAAAAAATGCAGTTTTTAAATGAAGGTGTTTATTATTAAGGGTAAAAAAATCCAAACCTCCATGGCCCTATGTGAAAAAGTGATTGCCCCCTAAACCTAATAACTGGTTGGGCCACCTTAGTAACAACAACTGCAATCAAGCATTTGTGATAACTGGCAATGAGTCTTTTACAGCGCTGTGGAGGAATTCTGGCCCACTCATCTTTGCAGAATTGTTGTAATTCAGCCACATTGGAGGGCTTTCAAGCAAGAACCATCTTTTTAAGGTCATGCCACAGCATCTCAATCAGATTCAGGTCAGGACTTTGACTAGGCCCCTCCAAAGTCTTCATTTTGTTTTTCTTAAGCCATTCAGAGGTGGACTTGCTGGTGTGTTTTGGATCATTGTCCTGCTGAAGAACCCAAGTGCGCTTCAGCTTGAGGTTACGAACAGACTGACGGACATTCTCCTCGTGATTTTTTGGTAAACAACAGAATTCATGGTTCCATTAACCACAGCAAGTCTTCCAGGTCCTGAAGCAGCAAAACAGCTCCAGACCATCACACTACCACCACCATATTTGCGGGTGTGGCGCAGGTGTAGTGTGGCCGACTACTGATCGGAGAGTCAGGGGTTTCATTCCCGCTCTGTCTGCATGTCGAAGTGTCCTTGAGCAAGACACTGAACCCCCAGTTGCGCCTGGTGGGTCAGGCCAGCACTGGTGCATGGCGGAAGAAGATGGATGGATGGATGATGTTTCTTTTCTGAAATGCTGTGCTACTTTTATGCCGGAAGTAATGGGACACACACCTTCCAAAAAGTTCAACTTTTGTCTCGTCAGTCCACAGAGTATTTTCCCAAAAGTCTTGGGGATCATCAAGATGTTTTCTGGCAAAATTGAGATGAGCCTTTATGTTCTTTTTGCTCAGCAGTGGTTTTCGTCTTGGAACTCTGGCATGCAGGCCATTTTTGCCCAGTCTCTTTCTTATGGTGGAGTCATGAACACTGACCTTAACTGAGGCAAGTGAAGCCTGCAGTTCTTTGGATGTTGTTGTGGGGTCTATTGTGACCTCTTGGATGAGTCGTCACTGCACTCTTGTGGTAAGTTTGGCCAGCCTGCCACTCCTGGGAAGATTCCCCACTGTCCCTTGTTTTCGCCATTTGTGGATAATGGCTCTCACTGTGATTTGCTGGAGTCTCAAAGCTGTACAAATGGCTTTATAACCTTTTCTAGACTGATAGATCTCAATTACTTTGTTTCTCATTTGTTCCTGAATTTCTTTGGATCGCAGCATGATGTCTAGCTTTTGAGGATCTTTTGGTCTACTTCACTTTGTCAGACAGATCCTATTTAAGTGATTTCTTGATTGAGAACAGGTGTGACAGTAATCAGGCCTGGGTGTGGCTAGAGAAATTGAACTCAGCTTTCCAAAGATGTGATAAACCACAGTTAATTTATGTTTTAATGGGGGGGGGGGGACAATCACTTTTTCACACAGGGCCATGTAGGTTTGGATTTTTTTTTTTACCCTTTTTAATAAACACCTTCATTTAAAACCTGCATTTTGTGTTTACTTGTGTTATCTTTGTCTAATATTTGAATTTGTTTGATGATCTGAAACATTTAAGTGTGACAAACATACAAAAAAATGAGAAATCTGGAAGGGGGCAAACACTTTTTTACACCACTGTTACTAGTTACTTTAATCAAGCAGTAATTGGTAAAGTAACTCAGTTACTTTTGAAAAGAAGTAACTAGTAACTGTAATTAGCTACTATTTTTTAGTGACTTGCTGAACACTGCCTGCTGTACATCCTTTCCAGCTCGATCTCTCTCTCTGTCTCTGTCTACAACTCCTTTTCTCCTTCCTTTGTCAGGGCGTGGGCCAAGTCTCATGCCCTCATCCTAGTGTATTATGGTGTTATCTTGTCTTCAGGGCATGGACCTCTGCCCTCGACCTCACTTTAAGTTTCATTTTGGAATTTTCTGCTTTTCATTCTGAGTATTGTCTTTATCCTGGTTTGCTATTATTATTTTTCTGTTTTGTATATTTTCTCCATGGGTCGGCTTCTTCGTTTATTATTATTATTATTATTATTATTATTATTATTATTATTATGTGCCACATTCTTGTCTGCCCTCTGACTGTTCATGCTTTGTGCATCCTCTGTCTATGATCATCTGTGTAGCCCGGTCCGTCCTATGTCTGGGATTAACCCCTGCCGTCTCTGTTTGTCACTGATTGTGCTCACCTGTTCGACATTATGTTTGATTACTCCTGTGTCCATTTATGTCAAGCCCGAATCTGTTTTTCCTCATGTGTGTCATTAATCATGTCTGTGTGATCAACACACTTCTGTTTTTGACCTGTATCCTTGCCTGATCCTGCCTGACTTTAGTGAGTTTTGTTACAGCTCCCGAGCTTTCACTTTTTGTTTTTTTCTGAGCTGCACCCATCTGGCCAGCTCTTCAACAAATATCACTAAACTTTAAATACTGCGATTAGGTCCAGTTCACCACCCATCGTGACATCCTTAGTGTCCAGCCTCTCATACAACTCACTATATGCCTTTTCCTTTGTCTTTGCCACCTCTCTCTTTGCCATGCGCCTAGATTCCAAATACTCCTGTCTACTTTCATCTCCCTGACTGTCCCACTTTTTTCTTTACTAACCTCTTCCTTTGGATACTTTCCTGTACCTCCTCATTCCACCACCAAGTCTCCTCGTCTTCCTTCCTCTGTCTACTGGATAGACCACATACCTTTGTACCTGTTTCCCTCAATTCTTATGCTGTACTTTCCCAGTCATCTGGTAATTCTTCCCTACCACCCAGAGCCTGCAACAACTCCTTCCTGAATTCTGTGCAACCTCCTTCCTTCTGTAACTTCCCCCACTTAATCTTTGGCTCTGCCTTCACTCTCTTCCTATTCTTGCTTTGCAAAGTCATCCTACAGACTACCATCCGATGCTGCCTAGCTACATTCTCCCCTGCCACCACCTTGCAGTCTCCTATCTCTTTCAGATTTCTCCTTCTGCATAAGATGTAGTCCACCTGTGTGCACCTTCCTCCACTCTTGTAAGTCACTCTGTGTTCCTCTCTCTTCCTGAAGTATGTGTTCACCACAGACATTTCCATCCTTTTAGCAAAATCCACAACCATCTGCCCTTCCACATTTCTCTCCTTAAAACCATACCTACCTAGAACCTCCTCATCACCGCTGTTCCCTTCACCTACATGTCCATTAAAATCCGCTCCAATCACCACTCTCTCCCCCCAGGAACACTCTCTATCAGTTCATCCAACTTACTCCAGAATTCCTCTTTCTCTTCTACCTGACATTCAACTTGTGGGGCATACACACTGACAACATTCAACATCACACCTTTGACGTCTAACTTCAAACTCATGATTCTGTCTGACTCCCTCTTTACCTCCTGAACACTCTTTACATTCTCTTCCTTCAAGATTATTCCTACTCCATTTCTCATCCTAGCTACACCATGGTAGAACAGTTTAAATCCACCTCCAATGCTCCTAAACTTGCTTCCCTTCCATCTGGTTTCTTGAACACACAGTATATGTACCTTTCTTCTCTCCATCATATCAGCCAACTCTCTGCCTTTACCAGTCATAGTCTACATTTAACTTCTCTACTATCACCTCCACACTTCTACCTTTTTTCCTTTTTTCTCTCTCCCTCCTAACACACCTTCCCCCTCTCCTCCTCCTTGATCTTCAACCAACAGTAGCCCAATTTCCACCGGCACCCTGACGGTTAACAGCACCGGTGGCAGTCGTTAACCTGGGCTTCAACTGATCCGGCATGAAAGTTTCATTCGTCATGATCTGCATATTTGATTTGGTAAAGATTTTACGTCAGACGCCCTTCCTGACACAACCCTCCCCATTTACCCGGGCTTGGAACCGGCACTAGTTGTACACTGGCTTGTGCACCTCCTGGGGTTGGGTTGATAAACAAAAACACACAACGAACACAAATCACTCATTTCTGCATGAAATTTGAGCCACCAACCCTCTGGGTTTTGGACAACGTGCTCCCTCTCCGGAGCTACTACTGCCTCTAAACAAAACTGGTCCAAAATCTCACTTACTGCACCTTTAATTTTCTCTAACTGCCAACATAGGCAGCCGTAATCTGTCGCCACCAAAGAAGTTAAGTGCTACAGAACAGGATGTTGACTTCTGTACAAAATGGTCCTTAAATGGAGCTGCAGCATGAAGATGAGCTACTTCACCATTCACCAAACAAGCCGTTCTCCTTCTATTTCCCGTCCCTTTTTTCTAAATTCTGCTGAATGAAACACCAAATTGACTTTCAGGAGAAGCTTTCTAAAAGTCGCTGTAATTTTCCATCTTTTTCAACAACTTGCCTGTTAGTTGCGTATCACGGCAGACTTCTTGACCTGCCCTTGAACACTTAAAAAACACCATTTTATTTGAAGCACCACCCCCCCCCCTCCCCGAATTTAAGATTTTCTCCCGTGTTGCTTGTTTTCCAAGCTTTGGAGCTTTGAGGCAGCGCCACATGAGACTCTGCATTGTTCCACCCGTGGCATGTTGTGTTCCAAATCAAAGTTCAATTAATTTAATAAGAGCGTTCAAGGCTTAAGTGCATCATGTGAAGTGGTGAGAAGTGAGTGTTTGAGCTTAATGCCGCCTCTCCAGGGCCTGACGTTAGCTTTTGTTCAGACTCTAGTGGGAAAAGGGAGGTTTTGAGCTATTTTTGACCAAAAAAAATCTTCACGGAGCTGCAGCACATATTTGAACCTTAGAATTAAAGAGGACATAAAGGATGTGTAGAAGAAGAAGAAGATAAAGGATATGTATATATTCTGGGTTTCTGGAGAGGCAACCACAGAAGAACACAACTCTGTCACCTTGTTAGGGCCAGCTATTTTGATTTTGCTCTGATTATGATGGGTCAACTGGTTCTGTTTCTCTTTAGCCCATTTAAGACACTTCTGAGGCTCTCTTTGGTTCAGGAGTAGCTTCGTATCAGAAATGCAGCAGTTGTAGCCCCTTTCCTGAATATATCTGAAAATGTACAGGAAATAAATGCAAATTTACAAGTGAAAAAAATAGCACATTCATGAGAAAAAAGTTGCAAGTTTTCAAGGAAAAAATCACAAATTTATGAAAAAAAAGTTGCAAATATTTGAGAAAAAAGTCACAAATGTATGGGGAAAAAAGTTGAAAATTTACAGGGAAAAAGTTCAAATTTATGAGGAAAAAAATAAATTTTGGGGAAAATGTTGCAAATCTAGGAGAAAAAAACTTGAAAATATACAGGAAATAAATGCAAATTTATCAGAAAAAAAATGTGAGAAAAAATTGCAGTTTCCTTTTAAAAAAGTCACAAATTTATGAGAAAAAAATGTGCAAATTTTTGAGAAAAAAGTCCCAGATTTATGTGAAAAAAAAGTTGAAAATTTACAGGAAAAAAGTTCAAATTTATGAGAAAAAAAGTCACAGATTTTGGGGAAAAAGTTGCAAATCTATGAGAAAAAAAACTTGAAAATGTACAGGAAATAATGCAAATTTAGAAGAAAAAACTGCAAATTTATGAGAAAAAAGTTGCAAGTTTTTGAGAAAATGTCACAAATTTATCAGAAAAAAGTTGCAAGTCTGGTTCTTTTTCTCCTGATGTTCTCTGTGGTTCAGGAGTAGTTTAGTATCAGAAACACGACGGGTGTAGTCCCTTCCCGAAGATGTCTAATTGTTAAGGCTCCCACTGCTCTGATACCAGGCTCAGTCCACTCGTTGTGAAGCTCCTCCCAGTTCTTGCCTGTGTACCTTTCTCTACCACACTTTTTCCTTCCAATCAGATTTACATTAATATGCTTTGATACGGTGCTCTGTGAACAGCCATCCTTTTCAGCAGTGACCTTCTCTAGCTTGTAGTTGCGTGTACTGAACTGATATTTACACAGCTTGAATATTGATTTACTCAAACTCGAAATATTGTAATAGTAATGAAAAATGAATGAAACTTTTTATGATATTCTAATATTTTTAGATGCACTAGAAGAGCACAATAAGCCACAGGCTTCCTGTACCACTTCTCCACCTGCAGACCCCCCACCCAACCACCCAGATCAGACCAACCAGACCCAGCTGCACACATAGAAGAAAGTAGCCTCCAGGTGCAGCGGTGGGATGAGTATTTGTAGGTGGGCTGAGGTGTTAAGGTAGAAAAGTATTCTGGGTCTGTTCCATGAGTCAGGCTGTCAGTGATGGATTACACAGGGAAGCAGCAGGGGAGAAGCTTGTTACCACCACCAAGGAGGTTATGTGTGCAGTGGCTCACAGAGAGAAAGGTTGCACATTTATGAGGAAAAAAACCCTGAAAATTTACATTGAAAAAGTCACAAATTTATGAGAAAAAAAGTTAAAAATTTATGGGGAGAAAAGTTGAAAATTTATAGGAAAAAGCTGCAAATTTATGAGAAAAAAAAGTCACACATCTTTGAGGAAAAAGTTCAAATTCACAGGAAGCCAATTTTGGGGGGGAAAGTTGCAAATCTACAAAGAAAAAGCATTACAAAAGTTGCAAATGTTTGACAAAAAAGTTACAAATCTATGCAAAAAAAAACATGAAAATGTACAGGAAATAAATGCAAATTTACTAGAAAAATGTTTGAAAATTTATGAGTAAAATTTGCAAGTTTTTAAGAAAAAACTCAGAAATTTACAGGAAAAAAGTCAAATTTATGAGAAAAAAGGTCACAAATTTATGAGAAAAAAAACCCCTGAAAATTTACATTAAAAGTCACAAATTTATGAAAAAAAAATCAAATTTATGAGCAAAAAGGTCACAAATGTACAGGAAAAAAGTTGAAAATTTACAAGAAAAAGTTGAAAATTTACAGGAAAAAAGTTCAAATTTATGAGAAAAATGTCATAAATTTTTGAGATAAGTCACAAATCTACAAGAAAAAAAATGAAAATTTATAAGATTTTTGTTTTCCTTCTTAACATTTCTGCTTAGAATTGGTCATTCAAAGTCATATTTTTCAGTTATATTTATTATTTATTTAACCTTTATTTATACAGGGTAGTTCCATTGAGAGGCGGCTTCTCTCTTTCAAGGACGCTCTGTTCACACTCACCCAGTTAAACATTCACACCAGGAAGCTGCCCAGTACAACTCACAGACTGGCCTGTGGCCCCTCAGCAGCTCCACTGGAGCAGTGGGGTTAAATGGTAAATGGCATTCACTTATATAGCGCTTTTATTCTCATCTCTTGATGACCAAAGCGCTTTACAGATCCTGCTATCCACCCATTCACACACACATTCACACACTGATGGTGGCATGCTACCTAACATGGCGCTTCCAGACCCACCAGGAGCAACTGGGGTGAAGTGTCTTGCCCAGGGACACAACGGCAGGATATCTGGGGAGAGCGGGATTCGAACCGCCAACCATGTGGTTATTGGATGACCTGCTCTACCTCCTGAGCCACTGCCGGGTTAAGGGCCTTGCTCATGAGAGGCAGTACGGTATCAATGAATTTCGTAACTGCGGGTGTGATACGTCTAATACCCTCCGCACTGCGCCGTCATGACCTCTAGTGTAATATTGCTTTTACACAACAGTTTCGCAAGCACAGTTTATTAAATGACAGCAATACTGGATGAAATAATATGATTTGTTTGTTTAACCAGTTATTTTGTGCAGCTGAAAAAAAAAATAGTCCCTTCTAAATGTAGCCAGTAACTGCTGCTAAACAGCTCAATCAGCATGAAGACGTCTATTGTCATTTCACACACATGCAAGCAAATTAAATATTGTCAAATGCAAAAGTAATAAGTGTTTATAAAACATACCTGTTGAGTCGGTACTGCAGAAGACCCAAGATCAAAACGTAGCCAATGTCGATGTAGCTAGCCAGTGGCTAGTAGTTAGCATGCTAGCGATTTAGCACACTTTGCTTGCTTTTCTTCGCATTTTCAGATGAAACAAAGAGTCCATCGCCACAAACGTATTGTGTTTTCTTAATCGAGACAATAAATCCAGCTCTAGCACTGACTATTTTTTTAAACAGAGGTGAAATTGCTCCACGATGTTTATACAAGGGCAGACTTAAAGCTGAATAAAGCTTTTTTCAAAAGGGTGGGACTTCCGGGTCAGGTAAGAAATCTTTTCAAACTGCGCCTCACTGTGGAAATTAAGGTATTCAACACAGTACTGCAATTGTCACTGAGAGTTAGTTGACAGTAAATTAGTGTTAATAATTTTACACGCCTTTTGTAATCCTTTGGTTAACCATGGCTTATCGGCAAATTTATGTTTAAGCTTTTTCTTTACTAATGGACAATTTTTTTCATAAAGAGTGGTTACAATGTTCATGAATGTGTCATAGGCTTCATTTACATCTGATACAGAGACTTTTGTCCAGTCTTACTTCAGCAAGTCTTCTTTAAAAGAACTGATTGCATTTTGTGATTTGTATCTGAACGATTTTAAAAGTTTTTCTGTATTGGCCCCCGTGTGGCCATGGATAAGTGCAAAGGTTGGCAAATGGTCACTTATATCATTTATCAATAATCCACTTTCTATTTTCTTATCAATAATATTAACAAACAGGTTGTCAATAAGTGTAGCAGTGTGAACTGTGATTCTACTGGGATGTGTTATTGTGGAATATAGACTCATGCTGTACATAGAATTCATGAACTCTGTAATAACATTTTGTTGATATGGATTTAGTAAATCAATATTGAAATCTCCACAAATTACTACCATTTTCTTACTAGTAATATTATTGTACAGCTCGACTAATTTATCTCTGAATGTCTCAATGCAAGTTCCCGGCGTTATATATATATACTGTATATACAACTCATAATTAGATTTTTTGTTTTATCTTGGTCAATCTCAACAGTAACACATTCCAAAATCCCTGGTAGTGCAAAGAACATTCCATTTACAAGCTTACACCTATACAGGTCATCAATATACTGTACAGTGCAACACCACCACCCTTTTTTTGAGATCTGTTAATATGAAACATCTGATATCCCGGTAATTAACGGTTACATGAACACCTTTGAAGCGGAGTGATACAAATCCAGTGAAATGGTTGGAGTGCAATTATCATGGATTTTAGTAACTCCTGGAATCCCTATTGTCCAATGAAATTGCTCAGTCAAAACAACCTATTGTAGAAAACATGATATAGAAAGATTTATGATGACACTGGGGGGATATTCTGTCTTTTTTCCAGGTTGGGAAGGGCAATGCCCACCCCCCACCACTCTCCGATTTACACCTATGAATGGGGATGGAGGGTGATATAGGATCATTTTGCTTATAAGGGGGATAGCATCCCCCTTCATCCCCACTCAAATCATCTACTGAGAATTTCAAAATGTAAAAGTAACATCCCTGGGAAATACACAATTTGGGGCCTTCAAGCCTTGGCGCAGGTATGCGCTTTCTGTTGGAGTAGCTGTGACTGAGGGGCAATTACCATATTCAAGCATGGACTTAAGTTTATATTAGCTATTTGTGTATGACTGCTGTTATAAAATAGATGTTTATGCCCTCTTTATTATAAATCGAGTTCCTGACAAGAAAGAGCCAACACCGCTAATCCTAATCCGTAAAACACAAACCTTAGCCTTGGCTTACCAGGCATGTTTTTTTGTTGCCTTCTTATAACTCACACTGTAGATAAAAGTGAGCTGCGGCCCCATTTGTCTCCTCCGGAATCCATGGCAACAGCTGAAAATCCGGACGGGGAGAAGCATCACTTTAACCCTGCTGTAAAGCACAGCACATCCCTTCAATAACCACCAAACCGTTCAGCCAGATTACCTGCCGTAAGAGTTTGCTACTCCTCCGCACTTCCCTCCTGAATCCTCTTTTCACAAAATCGCTTCACTTATTACATACAATGCATCCGGAAAGTATTCACAGCGCTTCACTTTTCCACATTTTGTTATGTTACAGCCTTATTCCAAAAGGAATTAAATTACCTTTTTTCCTAAAAATTCTACACACAATACCCCATAATGACAACATGAAAAAAGTATTTTTGAGATTTTTGCAAATTTATTAAAAATAAAAAACTAAGAAATCACATGTACATAAGTATTCACAGCCTTTGCTCAATACTTTGCTGATGCATCTTTGGCAGAAATTACAGCCTCAAGTCTTTTTGAATATGATGCCAAAAGCTTGGCACACCTATCTTTGGGCAGTTTCACCCATTCCTCTTTGCAGCACCTGTCAAGCTCCATCAGGTTGGATGGGAAGCGTTGGTGCACAGCCATTTTCAGATCTCTCCAGAGATGTTCAATTGGATTCAAGTCTGGGCTCTAGCTGGGCCACTCAAGGACATTCACAGAGTTGTCCTGAAGCCACTCCTTTGATATCTTGGCTCTGTGCTTAGGGTTGTTGTCCTACTGAAAGATGAACCATCGCCCCAGTCTGAGGTCAAGAGTGCTCCGGAGCAGGTTTTCATCCAGGATGTCTCTGTACATTGCTGCATTCATCCTTCCCTCTATCCTGACTAGTCTCCCAGTTCCTGCCACTGAAAAACATCCCCACAGCATGATGCTGCCACCACCATTGGCATGGTTATGAGCAGTGCCTGGTTTCCTCCAAACATGACGCCTGGTATTCATGCCAAAGAGTTCAATCTTTGTCTCATCAGACCAGAGAATTTTGTTTCTCATGGTCTGAGAGCCCTTCAGGTGCCTTTTGGCAAACTCCAGGTGGGCTGCCAGGTACCTTTTACTAAGGAGCGGTTTCCATCTGGCCACTCTACCATGCAGACCTGATTGGTGGATTGCTGCAGAGATGGTTGTCCTTCTGGAAGGGTCTCCTCTCTCCACAGAGGAACACTGGAGCTCTGACACAGTGACTATTGGGTTCTTGGTCACTTCCCTGACTAAGGCCCTTCTTCCCCGATCATTCAGTTTAGGTGGCCGGCCAGCTCTAGGAAGAGTCCTGGTGGTTCTGAACTTCTTCCATTTACGAATGATGGAGGCCACTGTGCTCATTGGGACCTTCAAAGCAGCAGAAATTTTTCTGTACCCTTCCCTAGATCCTGTCTCGGAGGTCTACAGACAATTCCTTTGACTTCATGCTTCGTTTGTGCTCTGACATGCACTGCCAACTGTGGGACCTTATTTAGACAGGTGTGAGCCTTTCCAAATCATGTCCAATCAACTGAATTTACCACAGGTGGACTCCAATTAAGCTGTAGAAACATCTCAAGGATGATCAGTGGAAACAGGATGCACCTGAGCTCAGTTTTGAGCTTCATGCCAAAGGCTATGAATACCTATGTACATGTGATTTCTTAGTTTTTATTTTTAATAAATTTCCAAAAATCTCAAAAAAAAATTTTCACATTGTCATTATGGAGTATTGTGTGTAGAAGTTTGAGGGGAAAAATGAATTTAATCCCTTTTGGAATAAGGCTGTAACATAACAAAATGTTGAAAAAGTGAAGTGCTGTGAATACTTTCCAGATGCACTGTACGTCCAGGAACACTACAGCAGTTTGGAACCACGTGGCTTTCTTTGCACTCACGAGCTGGTTGAATGCAAGGTTAATTCAGGTTTACTGGTAGTCATTGGTGCTAAAGGATATTCAATTAGTTGAACTGAGTGCTTGGCTACTCTCTGTGCTTTTGCTGCTGCTGCATTAATCTGGCAGAGAGAATTAAAGAGCGTCAGAGAGAGACCGTGTGCACTGACAAGACTTGGATTTAAATGGAAGTACAATCCAGTAAAGAAGGCCGAAATTAAGACTGAAGCCTGGCGTCTTCATTTTGTTGGTCTCTGGTAATTTCTTGCTGGCATCATGATGATGAAAGCACTGTGAGAGGGTGTGCTAAATCAAGTAAACCATTTGTAGCAGCAACAACTTTTAGATGTCTGGGTAAAAGTTACAAGCAGCATTGCAAACCACTGTATGGGGCAGATATTTATATGTAAATTTTATGTTGCACTCAACTTTTATGTGTCATTTAGATGCAACAGATACTCGTTTTGCTCTATGAGACTCCAAAATGATGCTCCAGAAAATATACCGCATCATACGACTAGTGTGAAGCACTACGTGAGATCAAATACAAACTAAACTGCGCATTTAAAAACCATGCACTGCAGGGGAAAAAAAAGTGTCTCATGCTTGAGGCATTTTTGAGCAAATTAAAAAAAGTTGTGATACTCTAAATTTAACATTAAAACAAATTTAAAGAAACCCTATTATGCACATTTTTTACCTGTTCTCCCAGAGGTGTTAATGAAATGTCTGTGACATGATTTGGTCAAAATACCTCCATGTTTAATTTCCTGCAGGGTGATTTTACAAACCCCAAATCCGGTAAAGTTGGGACATACAGTGGGGCAAAAAAGTATTTAGTCAGCCACCAATCGTGCAAGTTCTCCCACTTAAAAGATGAGAGAGGTCTCCAATTTTCATCATAGATATACCTCAACTATGAGAGACAAAATGAGAAAAAAAAAATCCAGAAAATCACATTGAAGAATTTTTTAATAAATTAATTGGTAAATTCCTCTGTAAAATAAGTATTTGGCCAATCCCAAAAGTTCATCTCAATACTTTGTTATATTATATACCCTTTGTTGGCAATGACAGAGGTCAAATGTTTTCTGTAAGTCTTCACAAGGTTTTCACACACTGTTGCTGGTATTTTGGCCCATTCCTCCATGCAGATCTCCTCTAGAGCAGTGATGTTTTGGGGCTGTCGCTGGGCAACACGGACTTTCAACTCCCTCCAAAGATTTTCTATGGGGTTGAGATCTGGAGACTGGCTAGGCCACTCCAGGATCTTGAAATGCTTCTTACGAAGCCACTCCTTCGTTGCCCGGGCGGTGTGTTTGGGATCATTGTCATGCTGAAAGACCCAGCCATGTTTCATCTTCAATGCCCTTGCTGATGGAAGGAGGTTTTCACTCAAAATCTCACGATACATGGCCCCATTCATTCTTTCCTTTACATGGATCAGTCGTCCTGGTCCCTTTGCAGAAAAACAGCCCCAAAGTATGATGTTTCCACCCCCATGCTTCACAGTAGGTATAGTGTTTTTTCTCCTCCAAACACGACAAGTTGAGTTTTCATCAAAAAGTTCTATTTTGGTTTCATCTGACCATATGACGTTCTCCCAATCCTCTTCTGGATCATCCAAATGCTCTCTAGCAAACTTCAGACGGGCCTGGACATGTACTGGCTTAAGCAGGGGGACACGTCTGGCACTGCAGGATTTGAGTCCCTGGCGGCGTAGTGCGTTACTGATGTAGCCTTTGTTACTTTGGTCCCAGCTCTCTGCAGGTCATTCACTAGGTCCCCCCGTGTGGTTCTGGGATTTTTGCTCACCGTTCTCGTGATCACTTTGACCCCACGGGGTGAGATCTTGCGTGGAGCCCCAGATTGAGGGAGATTATCAGTGGTCTTGTATGTCTCCATTTTCTAATAATTGCTCCCACAGTTGATTTCTTCACACCAAGCTGCTTACCTATTGCAAATTCAGTCTTCCCAGCCTGGTGTAGGTCTACAATTTTGTTTCTGGTGTCCTTTGACAGCTCTTTGGTCTTGGCCATAGTGGAGTTTGGAGTCTGACTGTTTGAGGTTGTGGACAGGTGTCTTTTATACTGATAACGAGTTCAAACAGGTGCCATTAATACAGGTAGCGAGTGGAGGACAGAGGAGCCTCTCAAAGAAGAAGTTACAGGTCTGTGAGAGCCAGAAATCTTGCTTGTTTGTAGGTGACCAAATACTTATTTTACCGAGGAATTTACTAATTAATTCATTAAAAATCCTTCAATGTGATTTTCTGGATTTTTTTTTTCTCATTTTGTCTCTCATAGTTGAGGTATACCTATGATGAAAATTGGAGACCTCTCTCATCTTTTAAGTGGGAGAACTTGCACAGTTGGTGGCTGACTAAATACTTTTTTGCCCCACTGTATAAAATGAAAAAACGAAAGTACCAACAAAATACAAGATTTAGAAGTCCTTTTCAACCAATATTCAATTGAATACACTCCAAAGACAAGTTATTTAATGTTCAAACTGATAAACTTTATTCTTTTCTTTTTTTTTTTTTTCAAATATTCACTCATTTCAAGTTGATGCCTGCAACACATTCCAAAAAGCTGGGACAGAAGCATGAAAAGACTGGGAAAGTTGAGAAATGCAAAAAACAAACAAACAAACAAACACTTTTCTGGGACATTCCACAGGTGAGCAGGTTAATTGGAAACAGGTGAGTGTCAGGATTGGGTATGAAAGGAGTGTCCCCGAAAGACTCAGACATTCACAAGCAAGGATGGGGCAAGGTTCACCACTTTGTGAACAACTACGTGGGCAAATAGTGCAACAGTTTAAGAACAATGTTTCTCAATGTACAGTTGCAAAGAATTTAGGGACTTCATCATCTACTGTCTGTATCATCAAAAGATTCAGAGAATATGAAGAAATTTCTGTACTTAAGTGGCAAGGCTAAAAAACATTGAATGCCTGTGACCTTTGATCCCTCAAGCAGCACTGCATTAAAAACTGACACCATTCTGTAAAGGATATTACCACATGGGCTCAGGAACACTTCAGAAAACCACTGTCAGTTAACACAGTTCGTCACTACATTTACAAGTTCAAGTTAAAACTCTACCATGAAAAGTGAAAGACATATATTGTCTGTTAACCTTTGATTTTACTATTTCTGACTATTTGATTCCGAAAGAAAAAAAAATTACTTCAGTAGATGTCTTTCAGATGATGTTGTTACCAAATTTATGCAGATTGTCTCTTCTATGCCATGTGTCAACACAACGGAAACAAGCTATGGATCGCTTGCTCCTTCTGTAATTAATAGCATGGTTGATAGTGTGACAGCTTCTCTGCATCAGACTCTAGACATGGTGGCCCCTTTAAAAAAAAGAAAAAGTCCAATCAGAGATTTCTAACCCCTTGGTTCAACACTGAAACTCGTAGCTTAAAACAGAAGACTCGTCAATTAGAAAGAAAATGGTGTTCCACTAATTTAAATGAAATCTATTCAGCTTGGAGAAGTCATCTTTTAATATATAAAAAATCTCTTAGAAAAGCTAGAACAAGTTATTACTCTGCATTAATAGAAGAGAACAAGAATAATCCCAGGTTTCTCTTCAGCACTGTAGCCAGGCTGACAAAGAGTCAGGACTCTGTCAATCCTTGCATTCGCTTAGAGCTTGCTAGTCAGGACTTTATGAACTTTTTTAATAATAAAATTTCATCTATTAGAGATAAAATCAGTCAGATTTTTCCCACTGTTAACTTAAATACAGTAACTACTACAACTCCTTCAAATCATATCTGTTTGGATAAGTTTACTCCAATTGACCTTTTAGAGTTAGATAAAATAGTTTCCTCATCCAAGCCTTCAACTTGTCTTTTAGACCCTATTCCTACCAGGTTATTTAAAAAAGTCTTCCCATTTATTGGTAGCCTTATTCTTCAAATAATCAATTCTTCATTAACATTAGGCCATGTACCGCAGGCTTTTAAAACTGCTGTAATTAAACCCTTACCCAAAAAGCCAATGCTGGATCCAGGAGTTTTAGCCAACTATCGACCAATCTCTAATCTGCCTTTTATTTCAAAAATCTTAGAAAGAGTTGTTGCTACACAACTATTTGACCACTTGCAGGGAAATGGTTTATTTGAAGAGTTTCAATCTGGGTTTAGAATCCATCATAGTACTAAAACAGCCTTAGTGAAGGTCACTAATAACCTCCTTATTGCATCTGATAATGGACTTGTTTCTGTACTTGTCCTTTTAGACCTTAGTGCAGCTTTTGATACTATCAACCATAATATTCTACTTGATAGATTAGAACACTATGTTGGACTTAATGGAACTTTGCTGCAGTGGTTTAGATCTTATTTGTCTGATAGGCTCCAGTTTGTTAATGTCAGTAATGAGTTTTCTTTCAACTCAAAGCTCAGTCATGGAGTTCCACTGGGATCTGTACTAGTCCCTACTCTTTTTAGTTCATATATGCTTCCGTTAGGCAACATTATTAGAAAGCACTGTATACATTTTCATTGTTATGCAGATGACACACAATTATGGATGTCAGTGAAGCCAGATGATGGTAATCAATTAGCCAAGTTAGAAGCCTGTCTTAAGGAAATCAAAGCTTGGATGACTTGTAATTTCCTGCTATTAAATTCAGATAAGACCGAAGTCATTCTTCTTGGTCCAAAAAACCTTAGAAATACCTTTCCAAACTAAACTTTTTGTTTGGATGCGGTTACTCTTTCTTTTAATAGTTCTGTGAGGAACCTTGGAGTTATTTTTGACAAGATCTGTTTTTCAATTCACATATTAAATTTGTTTCTAAGACTGCCTTCTATCATTTGTGTAATATTGCCAAGATTAGGAGCATCTTGTCTCAGAGTGATGCTAAGAAACTGATCCACGCTTTTGTTAGCTCTAGATTAGATTATTGTAACTCTTTATAATCAGGTTGTCCTAAAACATCTTTAAAAAGTCTTCAGTTGATCCAAAATGCTGCTGCAAGAGTTTTAACAGGTACTAGAAAGAGAGATCATATCTCTCCGGTTCTGGCCTCCCTTCATTGGCTTCCCATTGAGTTCAGAACTAAGTTTAAAATCCTTCTTCTCACTTACAATGCTCTTAACAATCAGGCCCCTTTTTATTTATAAGATCTGATACTACCCTATCATCCTAACAGAGCATTACGCTCCCAAAATGCTGGATTACTTGTAATACCTAGAATCTCCAAAAGTACAATGGGAGGCAGAGCCTTCAGTTATCAAGCTCCTCTCCTGTGGAACCAGCTGCCAATCTGGATTTGGGAGTTAGACTCGATCTCTGTTTTTAAGAACAGGGTTAAAACCTTCCTTTTCGATATAGCCTACAATTAGGGAGGAATCCTGTGTGTCTGAACCCTCCATTAGTTATGTTGCTAATAGATTTAGACAGCCGGGGGGACCTCTAATAATGTACTGGGCTTCACTCCTTTAATGTTTGCTCTCTACATGTCTGTTCTTTTCATCTTCTCTGTCCCCTCACCCCCCAGCCAGTCGTAGTAGATGGCTGCCCCTCCCTGAGCCTGGTTCTGCTAGAGGTTTCTTCCTGTCAAAAGGGAATTTTTCCTCTCCACCGTCGCTAAGTGCTTGCTCACAAGGGATTGTCTGATTGCTGGGGTCTTTCTGCAATTGTGGGGGTTTCCCCTACATTTGAAAGTGCTATGAGATGACTGTTGTTGTAAAATGGCGCTATATAAATAAAGTTGAATTGAATATATCAACAACATGCGCTGGGCAGCGCGGTGGCGAAGTGGTTAGCACTGCGGCAGCACAGCAACTCACCCTTGGCCGGGGGATCCTGAGTTCGATTCCAGCCCCCGACCAACAGTGATCTGTGTGGAGTTTGCATGTTCTCCCCGTATCTACGTGGGTTTACTCCGGGATTTCTCCAGTTTCCTCCTATATGCCAAAAAACATGCAAGTTAGGTTAATTGGCATCAAACTGGGGATTCTAAATTGTCCTTAGGTATGACTGTGAGAGTGAATGGTTGTCTGTCTCTCTGTGTTGGCCCTGTGATGGACTGGCGATCTGTCCAGGGTGTACCCTGCCTCTCGCCCAAAGATGCTGGGATAGGCTCCAGCCCCCCCGTGACCCGAAAAGGATTAAGCGGAAGAAGATGAGTGAATGAATGGATATCAACAACACCCAGAAACACCACCTGACATGGACTGACACAAAGTGGAAAAGTGTGCTGTGGTCTGATGAGTCCACATTTCAAACTGTTTTTGGAAATCATGGACGTTGTGTCCTCTGGGCTACAGTGCATACATAACATATTCACAGCGCTTCACTTTTTCCACATTTTGTTATGTTACAGCCTTATTCCAAAAAGGATTAAATTCATTTTTTCCTCAAAATTCTACACACAATACCCCATAATGACAACATGAAAAAAGTTTTTTTGAGATTTTTGCAAATTTATTGAAAATAAAAAACTAAGAAATCACATATACGTAAGTATTCACAGCCTTTGCTCAATACTTTGCTGATGCACCTTTGGCAGCAATTACAGCCTCAAGTCTTTTTGAATATGATGCTACAAGCTTGGCACACCTATCTTTGGGCAGTTTTGCCCATTCCTCTTTGCAGCACCTCTCAAGCTCCATCAGGTTGGATGGGAAGCGTTGGTGCACAGCCATTTTCACATCTCTCAGAGATGCTGCACGGTGGCGCAGTGGTTAGCACTGCGGCAGCACAGTTTACCCTTGGCCGGGGGATTGTGGGGATCGTGGGATCGTGGGTTCGATCCCAGCCCCCGACCAACAGTGATCTGTGTGGAGTTTGCATGTTCTCCCCGTGTTGCGTGGGTTTACTCCGGGATTTCTCCGGTTTCCTCCCACATGCCAAAAAAAAAACATGCATGTTAGGTTAATTGGCTGTTCTAAATTGTCCCTAGATATTTGTTTCCTATAGGCCCTTAGAATAGAGGGTTAGTATTAATGAAAGCGCTTTGAGTGGTCTTTGTGACTAGAAAAGCGCTATATAAGTGCAGGTTGGTTAGTTAGTAGTTAGTAGTTAGTTAGATGTTCAATTGGATTCAAATCTGGGCTCTGGCTGGGCCACTCAAGGACATTCACAGAGTTGCCCTGAATCCACTCCTTTGATATCTTGGCTGTGTGCTTAGGGTTGTTGTCCTACTGAAAGATGAACCATCGCCCCAGTCTGAGGTCAAGAGTGCTCCGGAGCAGGTTTTCATCCATGATGTCTCTGTACATTGCTGCATTCATCTTTCCCTCTATCCTGACTAGTCTCCCAGTTCCTGCCACTGAAAAACATCCCCACAGCATGATGCTGCCACCACCATTGGCATGGTTATGAGCGGTGCCTGGTTTCCTCCAAACATGACACCTGGTATTCATGCCAGAGAGTTCAGAATTCAGACCAGAGAATTTAGTTTCTCATGGTCTGAGAGTCCTTCAGGTGCCTTTTGGCAAACTCCAGACGGTCTGGCATGTGCCTTTTACTAAGGAGTGGCATCCATCTGGCCACTACCATACAGGCCTGATTGGTGGATTGCTGCAGAGATGGTTGTCCTTCTGGAAGGTTCTCCTCTCTCCACAGAGGAACACTGGAGCTCTGACACAGTGACTATCGGGTTCTTGGTCACCTCCCTGACTAAGGCCCTTTTCACCTGATCGCTCAGTTTAGATGGCCGGCCAGCTCTAGGAAGAGTCCTGGTGGTTCTGAACTTCTTCCATTTATGGATGATGGAGGCCACTGTGCTCATTGGGACCTTCAAAGCAGCAGAAATTTTTCTGTAACCTTCTCCAGATTTGTGCCTCGAGACAATCTTGTCTCGGAGTTCTACAGTCAATTCCTTTGACTTCATGCTTAGTTTGTGCTCTGACATGCACTGTCAACTGTGGGAGCTTATATAGACAGGTGTGTGCTTTTCCAAATCATGTCCAATCAACTGAATTTACCACAGGTGGACTCCAATTAAGCTGTAGAAACATCTCAAGGATGATCAGTGGAAACAGGATGCACCTGAGCTCAATTTGAGCTTCATGGAAAAGGCTGTGAATACTTATGCTCATGTAATTTCTTAGTTTTTTATTTTTAATAAATTTGCAAAAATCCCCCCCAAAAAATTTCACATTGTCATTATGGAGTATTGTGTGTAGAATCTTGAGGGAAAATAATGAATTTAATCCCTTTTGGAATAAGGCTGTAACATAACAAAATGTGGAAAAAGTGAAGCGCTGTGAATACTTTCCAGATGCACTGTAAGGAGGAAAAGGACCATCCAGGTTGTTATCAGTGGTAAGTTCAAAAGCCAGCATCTGTGATGGTATGGGGGTGTGTTAATGCCCATTGTTATGTCCATAATCTGTAACCCAATGACGAGGCTGGAGACGCAAATAGAACTTTATTGGTGACTCACAGACACTAGGCGCTCCCGTACAGGCAGAAGCAATGGTCAAAAGAGACCGTGTTCTTCATCTTTTAGATTTGATAGGCAGTTGGCAACCATCTTAGAGGTGTATTACCACCTTGGTCTTTTATACTCAAGGTGATGGCGGAACCGGAAAGGTGGGGCCACCACCCTCATCACACAATAACATGTCATATTCATATAGAATATTTTCGCCCCCTTTAGAAAAGTCCAAAACACATGCATACTAAGTAGGCCCTCCCAAAATTTAATACCCGAGTCACACTCTAATGACAAACAAATAAAATAGGCCTATCCATACACACAAACTAAAACTAGAGGGGGACAGGTGGACTGCCGTCCCACCTCCACACGACCAGACGGATTATTCTGCCATCTTTGATACTAAAAATCCATAAAATAAAACAATGCCGTGTTCCTAATATAATACCAAAACAATCCCATAAACTTATATACATAAAGAAGAAAGAAGGAATTCAATGCAATAAACATACACAACCAGTCAACATGCACCTTCATACACTGCTAAAACATCCCCAACTACTGCATATCACCCCAACCCAGACAAACCCCACAGTAACACACACCCCTAAATATGGTGACACACACTTTACATGGGTATTTTTTTTTTCCACTTGGTCACTTGTTATAGCAGTCCACTATGAGAAACACGGCAACTACGTAGCCCGGGCAATTCACACTTAACCCAACCCATTGCCTCTTGCTACTGTACAGTCTTGATGGAGAGCCACCCCTTGGGGGGACTCGTCTGGCAGGTCCACCCAGAGCTCTTTCGTCTCTTTGTCCCTGGAGAAGATCCACGTCGAGGCCCTGATACCTCCTTCTCCTCAATAGCACGCTGCAGCTCATTGGGGTGTCTCCATGAGTCACCTGACAGCCGAAGGTATCCGTCCTCCCGAACAACCACCACCTTCAGCCGCCCCTGGTCCTCACGTTGCTTCCTCTTTCTGTGGGCACCTCTCAGCCAAGCCTCCTCTCTGGGTCGAACTACGTCACCGACTCTTAAAGAAATGTGCCTCGACTTCCCATGTCCACGATATCTCCATCGGGCCTCCTCACCGGGCAGCGACCCTCCGTGAAGCCTGACTTGGCCTGCAGTGTTCCTGTGTGGCACATCTCTTTCCCGTACCAGCTGGTCCTGCCGTGATCTTTCACTTTAAATGCTGGCGTAGCTGTAGCAGTCCCATGCTTCTCGGTATCTCCAGGCCTAACCCCGGAAGCAGAGGGGGTCATCTTCACAGCCTCAGCCACCATTACTGGTGTTCCACCATGCCACCCAGTTCCCTCACCTAGTGTAACGTGGGCCCTGGCACAGGAACCCTGCCCTGATGGCCCTGGTTGGAAATTGTCCTGTCCATCTCCTAGAATACTAGGTCATGTGTCGCCCCAAACTGCATCGTCGACCACTTGCGGAACTGGCCTGTCCCACAAACCACAGCCCAACCATTCTTCTCCGCTGCTGCTGGTGATTGAGAAGCCCAGTCCATAAAACAGATTGTAGCCCATCACATTCGACCCACTCACGGTCACCACGAACTGTATATTGGAAATCACTGCTGTCTTGTACCTCGCCGTCAGCTCCAGTGAACCCATGATGGACAGCCTATTACCGCCATACCCACAAAATGGCGTCGACAGACCTCTCACACGATGGTAGGGGAAATAACTTCACAGTAGATCAGTTCAACACGGACTTCACTGCACCCATGCCCACCAACAACGGCATGTCCTCGCCATCCAACGTAACTGTCAAATATGTACGGCCTTCTGTGCTTGGGAATATGGTGTAAATAACCGTTGGAGTCTTGGCAGGGGAATCCACTTCACGTCATTGCTCCCCTCGTTCAAACTTTTTACAGACCCTGGCGAAAGGATTTAGGAGCCCACACTTGCCACAGCATTTGCCTTTTGCCAGACACTCTCTCGCCTTGTACCGGTGCTTGGTGACCTGCAGCCAAAACACTTTGGCGACCCCGGGGCGGACCTTATTTTTATAGCGGTAGTGTATTCTTTGTCTTCCATGTTATCATCGCTATCCAGGTCTACAGCCTGCACTACTTATTGTGAGTCATGTTGCCCCGACACTGTTCTCTCACCAAGGTCCTGTGACAGTTTATCTGCTGCTTCGAACTGCTGGGCTATATCCACTGCTTTGACCAACGTCAGCTCACCGGAATGGGTAAGGAGTCTTCACCACGCTGCTGCACACAACGTGTGCGCCACCAATTTCTTCCTCTAAGGTCCCAAACTGGCAATCCCTAGCCAGTTGGCGCGGGTCAGCAACATACTGCTGCACTGACTCTCCAGCCCGCTGGCGGCGCTGTCGGAACTGGATCCTCCGGACTATGATGTTTTCTGGGGTGCGAAAGTAGTGTGTCATTAGCCCAACCACGTCCTCAAAACTGTCGCTCACTCCCAATGTGCTAAGAATGCGCTGTCCCTCCATGCTAAGATTGTGGACCAGTATTGCAACTCACCGAGGTTCAGTGCCACCAGATAATTTTCGAATGCAGCAAGCCATCTCTCCCACGGCACCAGCAGCTCGCCAGGAAGCTCCAGAAATGGCCAAATGCTCGAAATACCTTTATCCATACTTGTATCCTCGTCGCCAAATGTTATGTCCATAATCTGTAACCCAATGACGAGGCTGGAGGTGCAATAGAACTCAACTTTATCAGTGACTCACAGACACTAGGCACTCCCATACAGGCAGACGCAAAGGTCAAAAGAGACCGTGTCTCTTCCGCCTTGGTCTTTTATACTCAGGGTGGCAGCAGAACAGAAAAGATGGGGCCACCCGGCTCATCATACAATAACACGTCGTATTCATTCATTCAGCATTAATGCTCAACGGTACATACAGGTTCTGGAACAACATATGCTGCCAAGTAGTGAACACTAGCAACTCTTTAAGACCCTTTACAACAAAACTGTTGGTGGCCTTAAAGTGACACTCTATCAAAAATCTATTATTACCTCCGCCAAGGAGGTTATGTCATCAGGGTGGTTTGTCTGTCTGCCCATCCATCTGTTTGTCTGTCTGTTAGCAGGATTACACAAAAACTACTGGATGGATTTTGATGAAATTTTCACCAGAGGTAGTCCTTGGGCCAAGGATGAACCCATTCAATTTTGTTGATGATCTGAGACTGCATACCTCCACCAAGGACCTTGAAGCAGCCTTGGTGGAGGTATGCGCTCTTTCAACTTTCAAAAGCTGGCTGCAAATCTCACAAGACACAAGATATTACTTGCACTGAAGAGAACCCCGCTGCAAAAAGGCAAGTTTAGACGGAGCATTTTAGGTGACGTTACTATAACAGGTCTGTAGTGTGCCAGTCGGGACTCTCTGGCCAAGCTGAAATTAGCCTCAAGGGTCAGTTAGCATTTTTGGGCTAGCTGCTTTGAAAACTTGACCCAAATTAAGATGGGTTTTACCATTAAAACTGCTTTTAAGAAGTGATGCAGTTTCAGTCATTATCCTGTGCCGCCGTGCATACAACTAGGCATGTCCTTCAACTAGTAAGTCTTTTTATCACAGGATTTATTCTGTTTAATGTAGCACTAGCAACTGATAACCTTGTGGTATGTGAGTGTGCATATTTGCAGATCCTGGCATTTGAAGGAGGAGGAAAAAGTAAAAGATTTCGACACGAAACTGTAAGATGATGAAAGTTTCTTTGTAGGAAAAAAGGGCATATTTGTGGCATTTTAGACAATGATTTGTTTTTATAGGGGATTTACATCCACCGGAGTGTGTCTTTAAAAACTGTGTGCAAACTGTTTTGCAACCTTTTATGAACCCTGACAAAACCCAAAAAGAGCAGAGTTTGTGAACGTTCTTCAGCATTTGCCGCTGCATGAGATATTAGCTTGATTTTCACTTGATTCTGGGCAACATTCATCTGAAAAGTTGACAAATCCAAAAATCTTCACATCCGTCAGCATTTGCCGCTCTGTGAGATACCACCCTTATACTCGTCACTGCTATAGCTCCACAGTTCAGCTGCTTTCTGAAACAGGTTTAGCTCCTCTTCTATAAAGGCTCAGATTAACAAAAAAACAAACAAAACAACAACAACAACATTGTTTTAGGTGTTGCCATACAGATCTCAGTTTGAACTCCCAAAAAATCAATAAATCTATCCACACAGTCCAACAAAATCACCAAAAAAAAAGTGAATAGTGAATAGATTTGGGGGTTTTTGGACACATGTACAGTAATTGTTGGCAGTGCTGAGACAGCGTTTTCTGTTGGAATGTTTATCACAAATACTACCAACAATCTGAAAAGGCAGGTACGGTCTGGCTTACGGGTGGAACACTCAGACTATTGATTGTGTTCCTTCTCCCTCGTAATGTAGTGGTTGGCAATTAAACTTAGGTGTGTTAGCATCCCATAATTAAGGTCACAGAACCCTTTGAAGTCAGACCATGGCTTCCCCCCAAATTATACCCAAGGTTAATTGCAGTCTGCCGTTTTATCCCCACTTTCTTTTTACTTTCTATCACTTTCAAACAGAAGATTAAACAGCAGCTGTAGAGATGAGTGGCCATATTTAATTTTGTAATGATCCATGTGTTGGAAAACTGTCACAGACGTAGTATTTTAGGGCCATGGCAGCCAAGTTGTGATCTTGTGATCACCATCGTTGGGATACCGATGATGACATGTTGGTGTGAGTCTGCTTCCCAAAACTGAATCTGCACATATGTTACTGTCTTTGGGTGAGAGGCAAAATATACCCTGGACAGATAAAAACAAAGGGCCGGCACAGAGAGACAGCCACACAACTCTCACAACTACACCTACAGCCAATTTATAATCACCAGTTAGTCCAATGAACATACCGCTGGATTGTGGAAGAAAGCCAGAGCAATCTGTAAACCTACACAAGCACAATAACAAGAAGTGCTATATTCAAATGCCCCACTGTGGTCATCAGTAAGGATGTAGTAACTCCTGGAACACCTGCTGTCAAATCAGATTGCTTGGTCAGAATCAGCTGTTGTGTAGTCATCTTTAGCCATCCCATGGCTTTAAAAAAAACTCATCTAGTCATTGGGTACAGAACCCCTGCAGCTAAAGAGGGGTGCTCTTAAGATAAGAGTTTGAAGCCAGGGGCTAAAGACTGAGCTGTAGGCTCATAGAGATTACTCAGAGACACTTTGACCTTATTTTCTTTAAATTTCAGGGCAGGTTTCTTGCCACTCAGTCAGCCTCCCCCCCCCCCCCCAAAAAAATGAACAGAATACCAATACAAAAATGTCTAGATACACTAAGAAAAACACACAAAAATGAACAAATAAATCAGCTGCCTGAGTGCTGAATTTTCCAACTAAATAAACCTAAACAGCATTTCCACAATGCCACAAATATTTATATAGATGCATTAATCTGAGCTGTTAACAGTTTGAAGATTTCAATACTTCTGTCTTTTCCCTTCAGCCAGATTTCTACAGTGGGGAAAAATGAGGATCCAAGGCCAAATTTTCTATTGACAAGGAGCAAAAAAACAGCAGGCATTCAGTTTCATCACTGCGGGCCAACACCACAATACTTACTACAGAAATACACCCACTAGCTTGTGGGGTTTACTGTGACTGTACATTGAAATATGCACACACACACACACACACACACTACACAACAGCATATTTAGCATTAATTATAGCCAGCCTCAACATTAGTAATCATGTCTCCAGCTCACAGTCTATGGTCTTCAGTCCTTTTATAATCCACAACATCAGTGTTGAATGAAGCTGAGAGGCCAAAAAAAGAGTCTGTCCACCCCTTTTATATCTACTAGCAACAGGTGCAGCTAGGCTAACATCACTTCTACCGCACTGCTATCTGTCCTTTCTGCCTCCATGGGGCCGTCCACATCCCCTGAAAGGTTTGCTGCCCTTAGAGTCCGACTGTTCTGCCAGTTTAAAGAAATTAATTGAAATTGTCTGTGTTTTTGACAATTCATTTCCTTTCCTACTTGATGCCAAGAGCTAATTTAAACCGTGCCCTTCATATTAAGGCCAAAGTGTCCTCCTTTGTATATACAACATTAAAAAGTAGCAAATTTGCAAAAACGGTTACAAGCTAATAAGAAAATAAAGTAACAAATTTATGAGGAGAAAAAGGTTAGGGCAATTTTAATTCTCCCCCCAGAAAATGTTGAGGGTGAACTTGTAGCTTGGGGACCCTATAGTGGCTGAGGGGGCCCGCTACAATGTACAGCGGGGAAAATAAGTATTGAACACATCAACATTTTTCTCATTAATCATATTTCTGATGGAGCCATTGACCTGAGATTTTTTTCACATGACTGTAATCTATACAGTCATGTGAAAAAATTAGGACACCCCATTCAGTTCTTTATTAATAAATGTTCACATATCTATGTCTAACCTTGTTTTTGTTTTTATTTGCATTTTTTAACATTTATTTTATCCATTTTAAGTGGGAATGAATGTGGGGGTGTCCTAAAAAAGATAGTGGTGTCCTAATTTATTCCTCACTATTTGTTAAGAATTACATTTTACAGAAAATTTGAAAAAAGTCTTTAATTCATTTTTAATTGTTTAGCTGTATTACATGAATCTCCCGCTATTTTTAACGTTGATATTAACTATCCATATATCCAAATATGTTTAAAAAAAAAAACATACTGGCTTACACAGGGTGTCCTAATTTTTTCACGTGACTGTACATACAAAGAAATCAAAGCAACTGTGTTCACAAAACAAGTTATATTTAATAAAGTGGAATGACACCGGGAATAAGTATTGAACACACCTGGTGAAATTCATTTAATATTGACTAGAAAAGCCTTTGTTGGTAATAACAGTTTCAAGACGCCTCCTGTATGGAGAAACTAGGTGCAGGCATTGCTCTGGAGTGATTTTGCCCATTCTTCAACACAAACTGTCTTCAAATCTTGAAGGTTCCGTGGGTGTCTTCTATGAACTCTGAGCTTCAGTTTATTCCATAGATTATTAAATGGATTCAGGTCAGGTGACTGACTGGGCCATTCTAGCAGCTTTATTTTCCTTCTCTGGAGCCAGTTGAGAGTTTCCTTGGCTGCATCTTTGGGATCATTGTCTTGCTGAAATGTCCACCCTCGTTTCATCTTCAGCATCTTGGCAGATGGCAACAGGTTCTTATAAGGATGTCTCTGTACATTTGTCCATTCATCTTTCCTTCAATTATATGAAGTCTGCCTGTACCATGTGCTGAAAAACACCCCCACACCATGGGATATGCAGTGCCATTTCTCCTTCAAACATGCTGTGTGTTGTGGCATCCAAAAAGTTCAATTTTGGTCTCATCTGAACAGACTGTATTCTCCCAGTATTTTAGTGGCTTGCCCAAATGTTGTGCAGCAAACTTTAAACGAGTTTCAACATACTTTTTCTTCAGCAATAGAGTCTTGTAAGGTGAGCAGGCATAGAGCTCATGTTGGTTGAGTGCATTACTTACAGGTACATCTCAAAAAATTAGAATATCATGAAAAGTTCAATATTTTTTGTCACTCATTTCAGAAAGTGAAACCCATATATTATATAGATTCATTACACAGAGACTGATATATTTCAAGTGTTTATTTATTTTAATTTTGATGATTATGGCTTACAGACCATGAAAACCCCAAATTCAGTTTCTCAAAAAATTACAATATTACACAAAATTAATTTAAAAAAAATAGTTTCTTAATAGAATATGTTGGCCGACTGAAAAGTATGTCCTTGTACACATTTAATACTTGGTCGGGGCTCCTTTTGGATTAATTACTGTATCAATGTGGTGTGGCATGGAGGTGATCAGCCTGTGTTACTGCTGAGGTGTTATGAAGGTCCAGGTTGCTTTGACAGTGACCTTCAGCTCGTCTGCATTGTTTGGTCTGGTGTCTCTCATCTTCCTCTTGACAATACTCCATAGATTTTCTATGGGGTTTAGGTCAGGAGAGTTTGCTGGCCAATCAAACACAGTGATGCCATGGTCATTAAACCAGGTTTTGATACTTTTGGCAGTGTGTGTGTGTGTGGGGGGGGGGGGGGGGTGCCAAGTCCTGCTGGAAAATGTAATCAGCTTCTCCATAAAGCTTGTCAGCAGAAGAAAGCATGAAGTGCTCTAAAATTTCCTGGTAGACAACTGCGCTGACTTTGGTCTTGATAAAACACAGTGGACAAACAGCAGCAGATGACATGGTTCCTCAAATCATCACTGACTGCAGAAACTTCACACTAAACCTCAAGCAACTTAGATTCTGTGTCTCTCCACTCTTTCTCCAGACTCTGTGACTTTGATTTCCAAATCAAATGCAAAATTTGCTTTTATGTGAACAGAGGTCATCTGCTGGTGTTTGTCTACTGTGTTTTATCAAGACCAAAGTCAGTGCAGTCGTCTACCAGGAAATTTTAGAGCACTTCATGCTTCCCTCTGCTGACAAGCTTTATGGAGAAGCTGATTTCATTTTTCAGCAGGACTTGCCCCCCCCCCCCCACACACACACACTGCCAAAAGTATCAAAACCCGGTTTAATGACCATGGCATCACTGTGTTTGACTGGCCAGCAAACTCTCCTGACCTAAACCCCATAGAGAATCTACAGAGTATTGTCAAGAGGAAGATGAGAGACACCAGACCCAACAATGCAGATGAGCTGAAGGTCACTACCAAAGCAACCTGGACCTCCATAATATATCAGCAGTGCCACAGGCTGATCACCTCCATGCCACACCACATTGATACAGTAATTAATCCAAAAGGAGCCCTGACCAAGTACTGAGTGTGTACATGGACATATTTTTCAGTCAGCCAACATTTCCATTAAAAAAAAACATTTTTAAAAATTAATTTTATGTAATATTCTAATTTTTTGAGAAACTGAATTTGGGGTTTTCATGGTCTGTAAGCCATAATCATCAAAATTAAAATAAATAAATACTTGAAATATATCAGTCTCTGTGTAATGAATCTATACAATATATGGGTTTCACTTTCTGAAATGAGTGACAAAAAATATTGAACTTTTTTCATGATATTCTAATTTTTTGAGATGTACCTGTATTATTTTCTTTGAAACAGCAGTACCTGCTAACTCCAGGTATTTCTGGAGCTCTCCACGAGTGGTCTTTGGCTCTTGGATAACTCTTCTGATAATTCGTTTGACTCCTCTGTCAGAAACCTTGCGAGGAGCTCCTCGTCTTGGCCAGTTTATGATAAAATGATGTTCTTTCCACTTCCGAATGATGGCTCCAACAGTGCTCACTGGAACATTCAGCAGTTTAGAAATGCGCCTGTAACCAGTGCCATCGTTATGTTTTGCAACAATAAGGTTGCAAAGATCTAGAGAGAGTGCTTTACTTGTACCCATCATGAGTTCTTTGTGGTCTGACAATCTGATATTCACAGACCTTTTTAAAGGTTATCAGTCAGGACTTTGCTAGCTGAAATTAATTTGCACCGATGGGAGATGGGATGACTTCCTAAATTCTGAATTTCAGCTGGTTTCTTGGCTTTCTATGCCTTTTTGCACCTCTTTTTTTTGTGTTCAATACTTATTTCCTGTGTCATTCCACTTTATTAAATAAAACTTGTTTTGTGAACACAGTTGCCTTGATTTCTTTATATGCATGGATTACTTGGGTTGTTCCTGATATCTGGTGAAAATCTCAGGTCCATGACTTCATCAGAAATATGTTTAATGAGAAAAATGTTGATGTGTTCAATATTTACTTTCCCTGCTGTATGTACTCCACTTTATGGCTAGAAACAGCTGTGCCACATGTATATTATATAGAGTACCTCTTATACATTTCCTTTGGGCCTTTTAAACGTTAACACTTTTCCAGTAAGTTGTTGTCAGAGCCCTCCATGGCTGTCAGAAGCCATAGCACCGCACATACAGTATTTTGACTATAATTAGTAAGCTGTACAGTGGCTGGGTCCCAGTTCCAGTAATACAGCTTAAATGGAACACAGCAATAGTGACGGCGTGGTAACAACACCCATGCTTTGTAGCTTTAATACCAGCACCGCTAAGGGTGAAGGAAAACTTTAGTAGCATGCTAAAAGGGGGAGCTTGGTGAATTACAGTGCACGCTCTGTGCATTCTCACTCTAGATTCATAAACTATACATACTTCCTAATGTATTTTTTATTAAGGAGCTTGTACTTTAATCTCATTTCAATGGGCAATATGTGCGTTTCCAGGAAGCATTGCACTGTAGGTTTTTTCTGTGCGTTTGCTTTTTTTCTGCACAACATAGCAAAGCTGGGAGTAATTGTACAGGCTGTTGATTTACGATGCTTGTACCTGATTAAGTTGGATAACGAGGCT
This sequence comes from Pholidichthys leucotaenia, assembly GCA_020510985.1. Classification (NCBI taxonomy): domain Eukaryota; kingdom Metazoa; phylum Chordata; class Actinopteri; order Cichliformes; family Pholidichthyidae; genus Pholidichthys; species Pholidichthys leucotaenia. The sequence continues at coordinate 49,641,521 of CM035849.1, read as the reverse complement.
CATAAGCAGAATCCCAATTCTGTGATGTGGAGCGTCTTCTGCTCGGCCATTCTAACAAGATGCTCACGCGTGTGTTTTTAGTGCACAATACTTTTTGCTCTCACCTGAGTTCATTTATAAAGAAAAAATGCGTATGTTTAATCAGGAGCATTTAGTTACAGTGTTAGAATTATGCTGCTGATTCTAAGTGAGTTTGTGTCTAGATTTTTTTCAATTTCTTTCCTAAAAATTTAAAGTATTTGTATAGCAAAAGCTCCCATGGTTAACATAGTTAATCATGAAACTGCTGCACAGAGAAAATTAGATTAAAATGTTTATACTATAATAATTTATGACTGCATCTTTAGTGATTTGAATGAGTTTAAGATGTTAGTAATTAAAATTAGTGTTGAAATTATTGTTCTTCTGTTCTGTCTCATCTAATTTCATCTATCTGCTGTAATATTGCTTTTGAACAAGAGTTCCACAGGCAGAGTTTATTAAATGAGAGCAATAAAGGACAAAATATTATGTTTTGTTTGTTAATAACCAGTTATTTTGCTCTGCTGAGAAAAATAGTCCCTTCTAAATGTGCCCAATTAACTATTGCTAAGTACCTCAATGAGCAGATAAAAGAAAGGAATGGGCTGATTGTCATTTTACACACACATGTAAACAAACTAAATATTGTCCAGTGCAGAAGTCAGTGTTTATAATGCATACCAGTCACCTGTTGAGTAGGGTGTGTGGTCACTGTGACATCATGCCAGTGGCTAGTTAGCATGCTAGAAATGTAGCTTCAGAACACTTCACTCGCTTTTTCTTGGCATTTTCAAATGAAATAGAGTCCATCACCACCAAAGATACGGTGGTTTGCTAAACAAGTCAATAAATCCAACTCTAGCTTGTCTATTTTTTTGACAAATGTGAAATATCTTGCAGAGGTTTACAAGGGTAGGAAGGTTAGTAATTAATGGTTTACTAGAACACCATTGAAGTGGAGTGATACATATCTAGTGAAATGTCACAGTGCAATTATCAGGGAACATAGTAACTCCTATAGTAATCCTTAGTGTCCAATCAAATTGCTCGGTCTGAGCTAATTGTTGTATGATTTTCATTATATTAGAATGGAACATGTGTTCTATTGTTTCTTTTTTTTTATTATTTCAGGCTGACACGTTTAAGAAAAACCTAAAAAAAAATGGCAAGAGTGAAGATCCAAATTTATGAGAAAAAGTCACAAATTCAACACAAGAAATGTTCAGTTTAAAAAAAACTCACAATTTAAAAATAAAAATCTCATAACTTGCCAGAAAAATCTCAGACTGATTAGAACAGATGTCCATGTTTATAGGAAAAAAATATGTGAATTTATGAGGGAAAAATAAACAAGTTGATTAAAAGTGCCACAGTTTTAAAGGAGCTATATGCAGTTTTTATTCTCTACAATATTCAGAAAATACCTGTAAATTAAAAATTAAAATGTTTTAAAAATAAAAAATTTGGTAAAGGAAATAATCCATGATTGGTGTACTTGCTTATAGCTTTAGTTACTTTAGCTATTTTTATATATCACAGTACAGTCTGTTTTAAGTGGTATGATATTGTATCATTTGCTTTGTATGCATTTCTTTTTATTGTCCTTTTTTCTGTTGCCTGTTGGCCAGGTCGTCATTGGAAATGAGAATTGGTTCTCAACTGACCTACCTGGTTAAATAAAGGTTAAATTTTTATATATATATATACTGTATACTGTATATATATATGTATGTATGTATGTATGTATATATATGTGTGTGTGTGTGTGTGTGTGTGTGTGTGTGTGTGTGTGTGTGTGTGTGTGTGTGTGTGTGTAATTAGAGTCTTTAGAAACAATACTTGACCTTATACCAAAGGTATAAAAGTCATGCATTACAGAAATCTGCAATTAATGTTCCTTCCTGCAGTACCACTGTGTCCCCAGAAGGGTGAGTCTTGAGTCGGGACTGTCACATAACAAAGGTTTTAGTTTTTTGGAACTATGCTGCCACCTGATGTCAGTTATTGGAATTAACTCACGGTTTTCTGGCTTCTTTAAGAGGAAAAAAATGCACAAAATAGAGAGAGTAAAATCCTTACTCATTTCTCAACAAATTTTTAGTACATGGACTGATCCTGCTATACTTGACTTCTACATAATGCTCAGTTTTGGAGTTGGCCACACGTTCTTGATCTGAAGCAGGCGCTCAAACTGTAATTTCTGAAACTTTTTGGCAAGATTTTTGTTTGTTTTTGTTTTTTCCTCTGTCCTTGTTGTGAGCATGAATATGAGAATTTTTCATGCATTGCCCCTTTAAGACACGCCTGCAGAGGTACACGCACGTAACTCCAGAAGCAGCACAGTCAGTGCTGTTCAGATGCAGCAGAACACAATTAAAGTCAGCTTGTAACAAAAAACAAACGCAGGCTCCGTCTACATAGTATGTGATGATTGACTATTTCATCTGAAGACACCAAGAAAAAGAGAGCGAAGTGTGCGGAACAGAAGTCTCGCAAATTAGTGATATTTTTCCCCATGTCTCAAAAATTTGCAACTTTTTTAACCAGTTTTGTAAATTTACTATTTTCCCCCATTCTTGTAAATTTGTGACTTTTTCTACAGTTTTATAAGTTTGCATTTTTTTTACCCCAGTCTAATAAATCTGTGATTTCACCCCCGTCTCAAAAATGTACAACTTTTTTCTCCAGTTTTGTAAATTTGTATTTTTTTTTAACCCCAGTCTCAGAAATTAGCGATTTTTTTCCCGCAGTTCTCAAAAATGTATGACTTTTTTTCCCCACTTTTGTAAATTTGTGATTTTTTTACCCCAGTATCGTAAATTTGTAATCCTCCCCGTCTCAAAAAATTTACAATTTTTTTTCACTGGTTTTGTAAATTTGCTGGGTTTTTTTTACACCAGTATCATAAATTAGTGATTGTTTTTCCCCCAAGTTGCTGTTAGCCTCTGACAGCTATCTGCCCCATCTCAACTGTTTTACAGCGGGAACAAACAAGCTAAGGCTGTATTTACGAACCCGATAAGAAACTCATAATCACTGTGTTGTGGTAACACAATCATGGGTGCATAAAGAACTCCTCCAATGTGGCTAACAACCTAATTAGCCTCTGCACATGTGATGTGACCCACAGACCCACACTGGACAATGTTTATTTTATGTGTGAAATGACAGTCGTTGTTTGTCTGTTCTTTATTATATTACACTCATTTGCTACCCCGCCGCAGTGATAGTTTCCGGCTGCTCTTCAACCACATCTGTCCTGATGTTCTCCAGCTGTGTTGCAGGGCTAAGCAACATCAGTGTTTTGCATTGAAGTCGTCTTGCATTAAAGTTTCATGTGCCCTTGCTTTGATTGGCACACATCAGCACATCCTTCACCAATTAGTCCCCGTTTGTTTTTCCACATTCACGAATGCCAGCCAAAATGCACACAGGCGGGTGCGCTCAGGCGTTCTTTCATCTCAACAGAACGTCTTTAGAACGAGCACCACTCTGCAGCCATGAGGGACATATGGCTCCGTGTGACCTGCCAGCGTCCTTCACTGTCGCTGGCTTCGCCCCAGAGGCCCCCCAGGCTGTGCTCTGTCCCCCCTCTGTTCTGTGTCGTTAGAAGCACCTCCCGTCACTCTCCTCTGTTCACACCAGCGCTTTCATGTCTCGGATGGCGCTGCGGCTGTAAGCGTCGGTCTCAGTAGGACGCGCTCAAACACTACAATCACGCAGCGTGTTGTGTCGGAACACGAGGAGGGCTGCTGCTGGAGCTTGTGGTACAGGACAGACGCGGCAGTTCAGTTTCTGAGTTGGGGCGTATATTTAGTGACAGCTGCTGCTATTGATTTGGGACATTTGGGTTCTGTTCAAGTGGAAAAAATGTGGAGAATTTCATTTTCCAACAGAGACGGAGATTTGTGGTTGTAGCTGTATGCCATAGGACAGGGTAGGGGGTCTACAACCTGTGGCTCTGGAGCTCCTAGCAACTGTTTGGTCTATTACTGGTTCAGTTTTGTAATTTTGTAACTTGTCCCTTTGTCTTGTGAATTGGTGATTTTTTTTTTCCATTTGTGTAAATTTGTGACTTTTCCCTAGTTTAGTAAATTTTCTAAGTTTTTAATCTTATAAATTTGCTACTTTCCTCTTCTCATAAATACAACTAATTCATTTTCAACCTCGTAAATCTGCAACTTTTTAAGTCTCATAAATCTTTGACTTTCTCCAGTTTTTTTTATTTTATTTAACCTTTATTTATACAGGGAAGGTCCATTGAGAAGCAATCGCTCTTTTTCAAGAACGTCCTGTTCACATTCACACTAGGAAGCTGCCCAGTACAACCATAGACTGACTTGTGGCCACTCAGCTGCTCCACTGGAGCAGTTGGGGTTAAGGGCCTTGCTCAAGGGCACCACAGTGGGGTTAAGGAGGGTGGAGCAAACACTGCTATATCATCTGTCCCACCCAGATCTAATCCTGCTGGTCCAGGGATCGACCCAGTGACCTTCTGCTCATCAGTTCACATCTCTAACCATGAGGTCACCACTGTCCCCAATGTCACAAATGTGTGACTTTTTTTTTTTTTTTTTTACCTTTTCCCCCCCAAAATCATATATGTTTGTCAGTTTTCTTCACCAATCTCATAAAATTTGCAATGTTTTCTCTAATTTCATAAATTTGCACTTTTCCCCTTAAGCCAGGGGTGTCCAATCATGTGCCACGAAGGGCCAAGACTCTGCAGGTTTTCTCTTCTACCCAGTCTCTTCAGCAGGTGTTTTCATTGATCAGCAATCAGTGGGAAGAAATTCAGTGAAATCTGCTGTTGAAGACACTGGTTGAAAGTAAAGCCTGCAGGGTCTTGGCCCTCCATGGCACATGATTGGACACCCCTGCCTTAAGCCTTGTAGGCCTGTGATATTTTTTACCAGTCCAATTTATGTGACTTGAAAATTTGTAACTTTTTTCTCCAGTTTTGTAAATTTGTGATTTTGTTACCACAGTCTTGTGAATTTGGGTCATTATCTTGCTGCATGATGACGGATTTCCCAATCAGTTTGGTTGCATCTTTAAACTGGCTGACAAAATGTTTCTGTAGACTTCTGAGTTCATCATGTCATATCATCAATGACGATTAATGAGCCTGTCCCAGAAGAAGCTGTGCAAGCCTAAACCATGACATTACCTCCACCATGTTTCACAGATGAGCTTGTATGTTTGGGATCATGAGCAGATCTTTTCTTTCTCCAAACTTTAGCCTTTCCATCACATTGGTGAAAGTTCGTCTTTGCCTCGTCAGTCCACAAAATTTTGTTCCAGAATTTCTGAGGCTCATCTCTTGTGCTTTTTGGCAAATTCCCATCTGGTCTTCCTGTTGTTCTTGCTAATGATTGGTTTGCATCTCCCGGTGTAGCCTCTGTACTTTTACTCATGAGGTCTTCTGTGAACAGTAGATCGTGGTGCCTTCACTCCTGCCCTCTGGAGGATGTTGCAGATGTCACCAGCAGTTGTTTTAGGGGTTTTCTTTAAAGGTCTCGCAATGTTTCTGTCATCAACTGCTGATATTTTCCTTGGTCTACCCGTTCAACGTTTGTTACTTAGTACACCATGTCACAATTTGTAGATACAGGACCCAGATGCAAGACTCAAGTTCAATGATATTTATTTTGAGGTGGCTGCCCTGACACAGCTTGAGGGCTCAAAAATAATAAAACTTAACATGAACAAGTCTTAGGCAAAATTAAAGCAGACCACAGGCTCGGCAGGATACAGACTTGACAGGATTTCAGGCAAAAATAGAAGTGTGTTGCTCGCACCACATGACAAGGACACCAGTGCACAACATCAACTCAAATGGACATAGACAACGGAGTAATCAAGACAACACATGGCAGGTGGGAAGCCATCAAGGACGGCAGAGAAGCACAGGACGGGCGGGGCTGAGCAGACAGAGCGCACAGAGACCAAAACTACAAATGATAATCACAGTACAGAGAACATAATAACGAAGGGCGAGGACATGGCTGAACTCATGTCCTGAAGATAACAGAAAAACACATATGAACATAAAGCGAGGACATGAGCCCAGTCATGTCCAAACCTTTACACACCAGAGCAGTGTTAATTTGTTTGACGGATAATTTCCGTCACAGTCTTTGTTAGTGACATAAAAAAAACAAAAACGACACATTAACTAAATAAAAAGTGATATTTTTATATAATATAATATATAATAAATATAAATATAATAATAAAATATAAATAATAAAAAGTGATTCTTGAAGATGAATAAAAATCTCAGCCAGCATGTCCATGTGGGCTCCACCAAAGGTTAATTCTGGGCTGTCTTATGGGTCCCATGTGGGTTTGTCCAGGGATTCCATATTGGTCCCACCTGTTTTTTGCCCACATGGACTGTAATTGTGACTTTTCCCCACTAATTTGATAAGTTTTTCTTCAAAATTTGAAACTTTCTCAGAAATTTGCAACTTTTTTTTAACTGTATACTTGTAACTTTTTCTCATAATTTTTTTTTGTAAAATTGTGACTTTTTTCTTGCAAATTTGATAACTGACAGAGCAACCTCATCACTGACTGCAGGCATACAAACACTCATACAGACGGCTATTTGCACACTGGCCTATGTATAACTATGTGTTGTGTAGTGTGTGTGTGTGTGTGTGTGTGTGTGTGTGTGTGTGTGTGTGATGCCGTACCCGCCCACAGGGTGGCGTCAGGTGGGCACGGCCCACTGTGTATGTAGTTCTGTTCACTGTAATAAAGATAGTTGTTGGCTGCATGAAGAAAGACTCCGACTCCCTTTCCTCATACATAACATTTGGCGATGAGGATTAAAATTATGGAAGCGTGCGGGCTGCCTCCGCCACTGGCACCGTTTCTGGAGTACAAGGGAGAGCTGGCGATCCTGTGGCCGCAGTGGAGGGCCATGTTTGAGGATTACATCGGGGCGCTGGGCTTAAATAGGCTCGACGGGAGACGACGGAGAGCTTTCCTGGCCCACAATCTCGGCGTGGAGGGCCAAAGAATTCTCGGTACGCTGAGTGGAGCGGAGTGCTGTAAGGATGCTGTCGAGTGGCTGGCCGAGCACTACGACGAGCAGACAAGGACCGTGAAGCTGCGGGTGATGGTGCTATTGGTGCCAGGAACGGCTGAGCTAGTTAGCTTGGGGAAGCTAACGACCCGTTCTGTGCCTATAGACCGGTTAGCCGATAAGCTAACTTCGCGCCAAAACCAAGCTACGAATGGCCAGTTAGACCTCGAGGTAGGACCGGGGCCATGAGTGGAAGAGCTCCCGGTCACTGAAGACGGTGAGCCAGTCAAGGAGCTCAGCATGGTACGGGACCGTAGCACCGATGACTCGGACAGCGTGGTGTGCAATGACAGCGGAGAGGGAGAGCAGCAAGAGTCGTCCCCGCAGTTACAGGCTAGACAGCAAGTGAGCGGGAGCATGGTGGCTGAGATTCCCAGGGAAGAACAGCAGCAGCCAGGCACAGAGACAATACAGCGGGGCGCCTGGAATGAGGGTGCCGGGAGCAGCAACGAGGTGCCCAGGTCGGAAAGTGTTGCCAACGAGTGCGAAGCTGAGAGCCCCAGGAGAGAACAGCTACGGCTGGGCATGGAGATGATGCAGCAGAGCGCCTGGAACGAGGGTGCTGGGAGCAGCAGCGCAGCGCCGGGGTCAGGAAACGACAACAGCGAAAACGATGGTGGGAGCCCTGGGAGTGACAGCAGTCGTGCTCCATGGGAGTCAGGCAGTGTCTCAGTGCCAGAGCTCCACACGCCTTGGACGAGGGCGCTGGGCGGTACGGTGAGATGCCCGAGGCAGCGAGTGGTGCCGACAAACAGGCTTCGGTTTTCCCCGGAGTGCGGCCACAGGGGGCCAGAGTGTTTGGAGCCATGATGGCAGTGTTTAAGGCGGTCAGGAGCAGACCGATCGACACGGAGGGACGGCGTGCCAGACAGCAGCACTGCGAGGCCGGAGGGGAGAAGCAGTTGATGGCGGGAAGAGACATTTTCACCGGGAAGGGTGGCTTCGACCCTGGAGGCAGACAGCGGCCAGGGGCACGCATGCTGTGGGGCTGCCCGGGGCCTCCGAGCCGGTTTTCTCCATGGCTGGCTAGAGACTGTCGAGTAACATAAATATTCTTAATGTAAATATCTTTATATTATGCTGGTATGCATGTGAGTATGTGCGATGTAGGATTAATTTTACATTTTAGAGACATGGTCCAATTCTAGTTGTTTTTTTGGATCAGTGCGATGGGCTGTTTTATTACTGTTCGTTATTTCCTGTGTTCTTAGTGCGTGATTTGGGTCCTAAATTGGGGAGGGTCTCGATTGTGTGTGTGGTCTTACACTTTTGTAAGGGGGAGGGGATGTCATGGTTCGAGCGCCGATCTCGTCCATGCTCGAGCCATGCATCATCTTCACCAGGTTTGATAGCAGTGTGTACCTTCTGGCTCCCCGAGCCTTTATTGTGACAGCGCTCGGAGGGGCTTCCTGCTGTCAAGTCTGACAGCTGTGCTGCATTTCGGCTCATCAGCAGCTCTCCATTTAAGTGGGCTCTGGGAGCGGAATAATGCGGCAGTCTCGTCAGAGAATTCTCCTTGCCAGACGTTGAGCGAGCGTTCCTCGGCTCAGACGTCAACTATGCCTTCATGGTCTGACTTATCGACCATCCCTGGGTTATGATCGTAAGTGTGCTTCTTGTTTGCCTCATGGTCACGTGTATGTAGTATTGTACGTTTTAGCCCACCGTGGCTCATTGTTTTGTGTGTTCTTTTGTTAACAATAAACTGCAAACTTCACCGGTGTCTTTGGCGTCTTATGGTGGCTCGCGAGGGCCACCGCATGACAGTAGACTGCCACCAGACTGAGACGCCAGTCCCAGTGAGTTCTGCTTAAAGTGGACGTTTGTTTTCCCTGTCTGGGTACCTGCACGTTGGGAGGTGATGTCTTCTTTCAGGAGCTGCGTTCGGAGCCTGGGCTACGAGCTAGCGGAGGCCCTGGACTACGTAGATGGAACGCTCTTCTCCACTACGCTCTACGACACCCCCAACGATATACGCCGTCACCTGGGCTATGCTGAGAATATCCTCAACAACCTTCCTCGCTACTTCAACCACCTGGAAGTTACAACGAGGAGGGCAGACATCGCTGCCCAACGTGAGTTACTCCGTGGGCTGGAGGGAATCTCTGGCAGGAAGCTGAAGAGGAGGCAACATCGTTCCTCGTTTCAGGATCCCGTTCCTGTCCCCAATCCAGTCCAGGAGTTCGCACCATCCAGGGGTCATCCCCGAACGAGCATGACGTCAGCCGGGAATCCCCCAGAGAGGTTGCAGCGGATAGCAATCTCCATCTGGGACTGAGTGGCTGCAGCTCGCTCCGCCGATCACCCCATACCAATCATTAAGCACGTGACGGCAGCTGTCAGGCTGGTTGAGGGAAATCCCAAGCTGAGTGACTATCCGGAGTACGCGGACCTGCTCACCTCTGTTTCTGCTCAAGAGCGGTGCTTTCCGGACCTCACCTTTGCTTCACCATCGGCCAGAAGACGTCGGCGCCACGCTCAAAGTGAACCTCAGCAAGATCCCCGTCTGAATCCGCTTCCGGTGAAGCCCGTTAGTGGACCTTTGCGAGCGGCTCCTCCTCATCCTTCCAGGGGGCCCTCTGTTACCATCCAGCGGGGAAAGGGAGGAACAACGTCCCCTACAGCAGGCACCATCCATCATCCAGGAAACAGGCAAGTGCAAGTTCATTCTTCTCTTCATAGTTGTGATTTGCCTTGTCTGACTCCTGGGGGCGGAGTTCGGGGTTCGCAGTCCCCCGAGCTCCCACCACCTGCTATAGCTCTCATCACTAAACCTGCTGCCTCTGTGTCTCCCTCCGCTGAGCAGTCCACGACGCCAGGCCTACGTTGCCGGACGAGGAGGGGGCCTGCAGTTCTGGAGAGCCTGGTTCCAGCCCTGCAGCCACGTCGTGGGCAGAGGAGAAGAGCGGACTGCAGCATGGAACCTGCGCCGACGATGAAGCATCCCCGGGTCTCCACGTTGGAGCAGTTCGAGCCAGCGGGTCGAGGGTCCCCTGCCACCACGCCATGCGGGTTATTGGCGTGGACGTCAGCGTCAGAGGGTCCTCAGACTGCAGAGACCATCGTGCCGGCTGCGCAACCCGCCGTAGCCGAGTGGGAGCCTGATGACGAACTTCTCCGTCCTGAGCCTGGATCGACGAAGTCCTGGACGGCGACAGAACACGAGTGCAGGCAAGTGCTCTACTTTGTTTTTCTCCTTTCTATCTTGGAGCATTTCTGCCTGCCTCTCGGGGAGGCGAGTCAGGGGCAGCCGCCTGCTGCACCCGAGCTCGTCTCGCTGGGCTCTGTCGCTACCGGTGATTCTGATCCCGGTTCTTTCTTGTCTTCCGAGCCTTCTTCCAGAATCACCGGTGCGGAGCCAGTCGCAGTCGCTGTGCTGGAGGTTCCAGGTTCGGGGTCGGAGGTCGTCACCGGTGCCGCGCCGACCCAGTCGGGGTCCAACGCAGGTGCAGCCACGACCCAGTTGGGGTCCGACGCGGGTGCAGCCGAGACCCAATCGGGGTCCGACATGGGTGCGGGGGGGGGGGTGCATGGGGAGGTACTGTCATGGTTCGAGCGCCAATCTCGTCCGAGCTCCAGCCATGCATCATCTTCACCAGGTTTGACAGCAGTGTGTACCTTCTGGCTCCCCGAGCCTTTATTGTGACAGTGCTCGGAGGGGCTTCCTGCTGTCAAGTCTGACAGCTGTGCTGCATTTCGGCTCATAATGAGCTCTCCATTTAAGAGGGCTCTGGGAGCGGAATAATGCGGCAGTCTCGTCAGAGAATTCTCCTTGCCAGACGTTGAGTGAGCGTTCCTCGGCTCAGATGTCAACTATGCCTTCATGGTCTGACTTATCGACCATCCCTGGGTTATGATCGTAAGTGTGCTTCTTGTTTGCCTCATGGTCACGTGTATGTAGTATTGTACATTTTAACCCACCGTGGCTCATTGTTTTGTGTGTTCTTTTGTTAACAATAAACTGTGCAAACTTCACCGGTGTCTTTGGTATCTTATGGTGGCTCGCGAGGGCCACTGCATGACAGGGGAATGTTATGCAGTGTGTGTGTGACGCCGTACCCGCCCACAGGGTGACGTCAGGCGGGCACGGCCCACTGTGAATATAGTTCTGTTCTTTGTAATGAAGATAGTTGTTGGCCGCATGAAGAGAGACTCCGACTCCCTTTCCTCACACATGACACTATGTACTGTGGGTGATTTGCTAGCGTAAGCAGCATGCATACACACTGACACACACACACATGCGCGCACACCCGCCATGCATTTTCCATTTATTTCCGTGTTTGTAAATTATATTAAAATATCTAACGTTCATCTCTTTCTCCCCTTACCTGTTTTGTAGCGCAGCCAAGGTTGCACACTTGGTTGTTGTGCCACGTTGGGCAACATACACTCATACTTCCATATCATACAAACTCATTTCTGCTTTGTTCCATTGCTCGTCTGCACAGCTGCCTCCAGTCATGATTCAGACGTCTAATGAGCTAAACGGATTGACTCAATTAAGCAGATTAAATAGAGTTTTTTTTTTCACATGCCTTTTGGTCAGGTGACCCAGAGGGTTGTGGTCATGAATTTTAATGAATATTTTTTTGTAAATGAACTGACTTTGTGTGGGGAAAAACTTGTTTTTGTATTTAAATATTTATGGGTAAAATATATATTGGAAGATGGCGCACTGTAAACTGCTTTTATAGAAATATTTATTGAAGTTGTGGTGCTGTGAAAATGATGAGACAGAGTTCTCTCTCAAAGTCAGCTTTTATTCACAACACCATCATCTCAAAGCAGAGAGAAAAGAGGATGAAACAGTAAACTCTCGTCCTTAAATATCAGGGACTTCACACTTCATAGATCACATGTCACACAGACCACTTTGCATTATAAAGACAGTCACAATGCATTTCTCTCCATGATATCACTTCCACTGTCTCCAATACATCCTTTCCTTAATCCTTTAATGACTCAGGTCTTGCATACCAAAGCTAATATTCCTGCAGCTTCCTGCCTTTGTTCTGACCTAAAATGTGAGTCACAAAATCTCCATGAGTGTGTCCACCACACAAAGCCCCCCCAGCATTTTAGACAAACAGAACAACAAGAGAATACACATCAGTCCACATGCTGTACAGGCTTCAGCCTCCTGCCGTATCTGCTGAAGTTGGGGTTCAACGTCTCTGCGGCGCTGTCATGCTGGGGGTTTGCCGTCTGGGGGCGAAAACCCTTTGTCAGTCTCTGCGGGTGTTCTGGGGAAACATTCTTGTGGGAAACATTACTGTGTGAAGCCCCCCGTGGTGGTCTACCTCTCCACTTGCTCATCTGCCACCACAAAAGCGGGTTTAAGTCTGTTTATGCCAATTTTCTCTTTCCTACCCCCCAAATCTAGCAAAAACTGCTTGTCCCCTGTTTCTAGCACTCTGAATGGTCCGTCATAAGGCGGTCGCAACGGGGTTCGATGCGCATCGTGTCTAACAAAAACAAACTCTGCGTTCTTCAAAGTTTTAGGCACAAAAATGTGCGGAAAACTGTGGTGCGCAGGGCCGGGCAGCGTGCTTGATTCTATGTTACTCCGCAACAGCTGAGACGGGGAGGCGTTTGGCGCAGGGTTATCTGGGAGAAACTCCCCAGGCAGCCGGAGTGGCTGCGCAAACATGAGCTCCGCTGGGGAGGCTTCTAGATCCTCTTTAGGCGCAGAACGCAACCCCAATAACACCCATGGTAACTTGTCAACCCAATTTGTATCCGTCAGTGACGCTCTGAGAGCCGCTTTCAATGACCTATGAAAACGTTCGCATAACCCGTTAGCCTGTGGATTGTACGCGGTTGTGCGGTGAATTGTGACACCCAGGCTGTGGGCCATTGTCGACCAAAGCTCGGACACAAATTGAAGGCCTCTGTCGGACGTAATGTCCGACGGAACACCGAAGCGCGCCACCCAAGCTGTTAAAAACGCGCGCGCCACCTCCTCGGCCGTGGTTGATGCCAGCGGGACCACTTCAGGCCAGCGCGTGGTGCGGTCCACCATTGTCAGAAGGTGTGTGCACCCCTGTGACAGCGGGAGGGGTCCAACGAGGTCCACATGAACGTGATCGAACCTCTTGGCCGGAATGTGAAACTGTTCCAAAGGAGCCCTCGTGTGCCTGTGTACTTTGGCTCGTTGACACGCCGTGCAGGCTGCTGCCCACTCTTTGACCTGTTTGCGGAGGCTCGGCCAAACAAATTTCTCTCCCACCATTTTGACCGACGCGCGCACTCCAGGGTGCGCCAAAGAATGAACCGAGTCAAAAACGCGGCGGCGCCACGCGGCTGGTACTACTGGACGCGGCCGTCCAGTGGAGACATCGCAGATTGGGGGGGGCATACCGTCTTGCAGCACCCTGCTCTCCAGCCTTAACCCTGTTGGTCCAGACTGTAGCGCGTGCACGTCCACGTCATCAACCTGCTCCGCGGCCATGGCTGCATAATCTACCCCTACACTGACTGGGGCCGCCACGGCGCGCGAGAGGCAATCTGCCACTACATTGAGTTTGCCCGCCACATGCTGAATATCAGTGGTAAACTCTGATATGGCGGCCAGCTGTCTCTGCTGCCGGCCTGACCACGGTTCAGAGACCTTGACCATCGCGAATGTTAGCGGTTTGTGGTCAACGAACGCGGTGAAAGCGTGTCCTTCCAGCCAGAACTGGAAGTGGCAGATGGCCAAATGGAGAGCAAGCAGCTCCCTGTCGAACGCACTGTATTTACGTTCGCTATCGCGCAAGGTCCTACTGAAAAAGGCGAGGGGCTGCCAAACCCGGGCTACATGTTGCTCCACAACCGCCCCTATGGCCACCTCTGATCCGTCTGCGGCCGGAGAAATCTGCCACAGCGCGCACTTTGTCAGGCAGCGGAACTGCTCCTTCGGGGGAGATGCGGTGTCCTAAAAAATCGATCTGCGCCACCCCGAACTGACACTTCGCTGGGTTGATTATTAACCCGTGATCTCCCAACCTTCGGAAAACTGTGGCCAGGTGTTTTTCATGTTCGTCTTTGGACGCGCTGGCTACTAAAATATCGTCCAGGTAGACGAACACGAAAGGGAGATCGCGAAGCACTGCGTCCATCATGCGTTGGAACGTCTGAGCAGCCCCTTTAAGTCCGAATGGCATGCATAAAAACTCGAATAGGCCAAACGGAGTTATCACCGCTGTTTTGGGTATAGCCTCAGCGCGCACTGGGACCTGGTGGTAACCACGGACCAAGTCTATTTTAGAAAAAATGCGCGCCCCTGCCAAATGAACGGAAAAATCTTGGATATGTGGGATTGGGTAGTGGTCGTGCGCTGTAGCGTTGTTTAACCTGCGGAAATCCCCGCAAGGGCGCCATGATCCGTCAGCTTTCGGGACCATGTGTAGGGGGAAAGCCCATGGACTGTTTGAACGTCGGATAATGCCCAACCTCTCCAGGTTGGCGAACTCCTCGCGCGCTATGGCTAGTTTAACTGTGTCCAAGCGCCGAGCTTTTGCAAAAACGGGCGGTCCAGTAGTGGTAATAAAATGCTCCACCCCGTGCTTAGCGACTGTTGCTGAAAATGTGGGGACCGTGAGTGCTGGGAATTGAGTGAGCAGTGTGTGGAACTTACCGCTTGCTGCTGTGACGTTGGCTTGTGCTGGGGGCGGGGCCACTCGCGCTGTACAGGGGATAGAATCAAAAGAAAGTGCATTAACCAGGCGCCTGTTAGCGAGATCAACCAACAAACCATGTGAGCACAAAAAATCAGCCCCCAACATATTGAAATTTACTGCTGCTACAACAAAAGTCCACTCAAATGTACGGCCGTGTAGAGACAGAAACAGAGTCTTCTCACCAAAGGTCTTAATCTCCGAGCCGTTCGCTGCCGTCACCCGGGGACCTCCGGAACCAGCTAGTCTGTCCGCGTAGGAAGGTGTGATGAAGCTCAACTGGGAGCCTGTGTTGACGAGGAACTGCCTCCCCGAGCGTGCGTCCGACAAGTAGAGCAGCTTGTTCTCTTCCCCGAGGGCCACGGCTGCTACCGACCCCCGGTCTTGGCGTTTCCCAAACGCCCGAACTGGCATGGCGGTACACACTTGCGTGCCCTCTCTGTGAAGTGGCGATGGTAGAAACAAGGGACGTCCGGTCCACGTTCCCTGGTCCCTGCCGCCGCCGTCGTCGGTGAGTCTGGCACCGCTGCCTCTGGCCCCCTGTCGTCTCCAGTCGTTGCGCCGAGTTCCGCTGCCGCGGCCGCAGCTGCGCACCGCTTGGTGGCGTTGACAATCCGCTGCGCCTCTCGGCCCAGCGTGCGGTAGTCCCGTAGGGCCAACAGTGGCGAACTGGCCAGGGTTGCTCTCGCTGCTGACGGTAGAGTCCTGAGGAAGAGGTGGGTGAAAATGAAGTGATCATCGTCAGAGTCTTTCAACCTCAACAACTTCTCCATCAGGCTCGCGGGCATGTCGTTTTCCCCCTCTGTCAGCGCCAGGAGCCTCTCTGCTCACTCCTCCGCCGAGGGGGTGAATTGCTGGATGAGTGCAGCCTTCAACGTGCCGTATTTGTTGCTATCCGGCGGCTGGTCGATCAGGCTCTCCACATGCTGGGCCATGTTGTTGTCCAGCTTTGCGACTACGTGGTAGAATTTCGTGGCATCTACCGATATCCCCCGGAGGTTGAACTGCGCCTCAACAGCGTTGAACCAGGAGCGCGGATTGTTCTGCCAGAAGTCCGGTAGCTGGACTGTAGCGGCATTCACTTGGCTGGGGGCTCCTGACGCGGACGCGGCTGGCCCGGGGGAATTTTCTTCTTCCATGATACGTCTCGGGTCACCAGTGTGGTGCTGTGAAAATGACGAGACAGAGTTCTCTCTCAAAGTCAGCTTTTATTCATAACACCATCATCTCAAAGCAGAGAGAAAAAAGAGGATGAAACAGTAAACTCTCGTCCTTAAATATCAGGGACTTCACACTTCATAGATCACATGTCTCACAGACCACTTTGCATTATAAAGACAGTCACAATGCATTTCTCTCCATGATATCACTTCCACTGTCTCCTTGCATCCTTTCCTTAATCCTTTAATGACTCAGGTCTTGCATACCAAAGCTAATATTCTTGCAGCTTCCTGCCTTTGTTCTGACCTAAAATGTGAGTCACAAAATCTCCATGAGTGTGTCCACCACAAAGTATGTTTTTTCCATGAATAATCCGCCCAGTGGGAGGGGCTTGGTCTTTAAAATGGGGTTGTTGTGGGGCTGAGCAGTGGGTCTGAATTTGGTTATAGAGGAGGTGACGTGTCTTCTGTTGTCTGTAAATGACCTGTAGCCTGTTTTCTCCCATTTTGAAGAAGGAGTTAATGGAAGACTCCATCTTAGAGACAATTTGGCATAGAGACTATTTTTTTTTCATTTGTTTCCACCGTTTTTTTTCTCCTCACTTGTATAAAATTTTGCACTTGGGAGGCCGGCAAAATAAAAAGGCTCGTCACCATCGGCTCGACTTTACCATCATTTTTTTTTTTGCATTTGAAGAAGCTTAAGTAGAACCCCATAACAATAACTTTTTCTTGTAATTTTGGAGCTTTCTCATAAATTTCTCAATAAACAAAGAACTCATACTGGACTTCAGGAAGAACAGACAGGACCATCCCCCCTCTCCTCATAAATGGTGCCCATGTGGAAAACATCCCTGCCTTCAGGTTCCTGGGCACCCACATCTCCTCTGACCTCTCCTGGACCGTCATCACCAAGGCCCTGGTGAAGAAAGCCCAGCAGCGGCTGCACTTCCTCCGTGTCCTGAGGAAGAACAACCTGGACCAGAAGCTGCTGCTGACCTTCTACCGCTGCTCAGTGGAGAGCGAGCTCAGCTACTGCCTGGGTGTGTGGTACACCAGCTCCACGGCCAAGAACAGGAAGGCTGTGCAGAGGGTCATCAACACCGCCCAAAAAAACATCGGCGGCCCTCTGCCCTCCATGGAGGACATCTCCAGATCCTCCTGTCTCAGAAAGATCAAGGCCATCACAGGAGACCCCTCACATCCCGCTTACCACCTGTTTGACCTGCTCCCCTCTGGACGACGGTTCAGATCGATCAGGTCTCACACCTCCAGACTGACAGTTTCTTTCTCTGGGCCATCTGAACTGCAAACAGTCAGAGGCCCCACCCCCCTCCCTCTGAATGCCCACATGCACAGAACTGGGGACCTTTTAATTATCAGAATAACTCACCTGTCTTTGCACGCCGCACTTTCATGTAAACTGACCCATCTGTGAAATCATTACTGTTCATAGTATTTTCCATAATCCTTTGGGCCATTTTACTCAGTTGTGTGTTCTGCGCTCCGCACTCTTATGTTCATAGTTCCACCCGTGAAGCCACTACTGTACCTGTGTATACAGTATACTGTACCTATGGGCTGTTTTTATTTTTATTTAAGTTGTATGTTTAGTCGTATGTTGTGTAACTGTGTTTTATTCAAATTCCTCTCCCTTACTTTATTGCGCAGTAGCCTGGTGGAGCACCCACAATTGTGTTGTGCTGTACAATGACAATAAAACCTATTCTATTCTATTCCAATTTACCACTTTTTTACTGTAATCTTGCAACTTGCAACTGGGCTGCATGGTGGCGCAGTGGTTTAGCACTGTGGCAGCACAGTTTTACCCTCGGCCAGGGGATCGCGGGGATCATGAGATCGTGGGTTCGATCCCAGCCCCCGACCAACAGTGAGCTGTGTGGAGTTTGCATGTTCTCCCCGTGTTGCGTGGGTTTACTCCGGGATTTCTCCGGTTTCCTCCCGCATACCAAAAACATGTAGGTTTAGGGCGTTCGTGCACGCAGCGACCAGCAGCCGGTGGCTTGTCACCAGACTGCAAACCAAATCTACCTACGGGTACAAATAAGTAACAAAAAAAAAAACAAAAAAAAAAACTTTTCTCATAAACACGTTACTTTTTTCCTAATAAATTTGCTATTTTCTGGTAAACTTGTAAGTTTTCCCCATAAATTTGTGACATTTTTCTTGTAAATTTGGAACTTTCTCAATAATTTTCAACTTTTTTTTACTGTAAACTTACAGCTTTTCCTCATAAATTTGGAACTTTTTTCTCAAAAATTTTCCAATTTATTTACTCATGTATTTGCTGCTTTTTTTTGTTAATTTGCAGCTTTTTCTATTTTTTCCTTATAAATTTGTGACTTTTTTCTTGTGAATTTGCTAAAATTTTCTTGTAAGTTTGTAACACTTTTCAAGTAATTTTACAAATTTGTTTCTTGTAAATTTGCGACTTTTTATCAAAAATTTGCTACTAATTCTTTTGTACATTTGTCACTTTTTTTCTTATAAATGTTCACATTTTTTCTCATAAATTCATGACTTTTTTTGTCTATAGCACAAGTGTTACTGAAGCCTGCTCACCCATGTTAAACCCAGTTGGGTTTAAAGCGGGTGAACATATTAACTGTTTACCTGTACCACAGGTAAAGTCCATATGAGCAAACACAGATGGGGCCACCATGGAACCTGCGAACAAACCCACAAGAGCATGCTTTTTATAAATTGAACCTTTATTTCACCAGGCAGAACAGATTAAGAACACATTCTTATTTACAACTGTGGCCTGGGGGGAAGGGGGAAGGGACGACTCACATTCATACCTCCCCAGTTGATGCCAATTAAGCTAACCTGCATGTTTTTGGCCCCTGTGGGAGGAAACCAGAGAAATCCCAGAGTAAACCCACGCAGACACAGGGCGAACGTGCAAATTCCACACAGAAAGCTCACCATTGGTCGGGGGGTGGGATTGAACCTGAGATCCCATGGCCAAGGGTGAGTTGCTTTGCTGCCACAGTGTGGACCACTGCGCCACATGTTAGACTTTGACAAACATGAAAGGGACGGATCAGCACTAAGATTTATTTGATTGTGTGAATATTAATTACAGAATAATTGAAAATGAATGGGGCATCCAATAATAGTGACTGTTTAAGAATCGCTTATTTATTTATGTTTGTCAGATCACTTATTTGTCTGATCCTTTATCACTTATATTCATAATAGTGTATCTTGCACTTTGGGGAATGGGGGTTGTTCAGTCACCATTATAATTGTTTTAGTTTGCATGTGTAGTTTGTATTGTATTGTCAATAAATTCATGCAGTTCCCAATGGGAACATGTTTACAAATATTTCTGTTTATTTATAAAAGGGACAGGGCATTTTAATGAACATAAGATATGTAAATATGCAGCATAAGAGATTATAGCGGAAGCTAATTTCCATCTCGTGTCCCCTGACCAGCCAATGCCAGCCACATAAAACAGATAACACAATGCAGCAACTATAAACAACACGACAATAATCAAACAAATACCACAGTACAACAATAATAACAATAGCAGTAAGACTGCACACTGATCGGAAGAGAGGACAAACGAATAAAGTTAAGATGAATATTGTTGATCTCAGACCAGCAAAAAGTATCACAATGACCAAGGTGTTGCTCGGAATGTTTAAGTGTAAAGTGCTAAGGTGCATCATGTAGTTTAGTAAAGTGCCTTTGTAGAATTATATGATGCATGAATATAAAGTGCTTAGTGAATTGCACGTGGCTCTATTGCACATGTTTCAGCACATACAGACATGTGTGTAGTAATGATATTGCACCAGGTTTGCATACATGGTTAAACCCATGTACACAGGGTTATTGAAGTTATCTAAATTAACATACAAGCATGCAGAGGACAGTGGTACCACACGGGTGAAGCAGCCGTCCAGACTCCCGTCTACCACTGACTGGGCAGACTGGGCGTGCCTCCCTGCGAAGGACCGTGGTCCGCCCGGTCGGACACCAGTGTTGGAGAGGCAGCAGCTGAACTGGTGGATCGCAGTCCTTCACAGGGAGCCAAGCCCAGCCTGCCCAGTTAACAGGAGTCTCGGCTGCTGCTTTACCTGTGTGCCACCGCTGTACTTTGCGGCACCAGGGGTCCCCGCCCACAGCGTACTTCTTGTTCTCTATGCCGAATTATCCTTTAGACCTACGCAATCACTGTAACTTTATGGTATAATTTTTTTAAGCATTAAATCTTAAGTATTATCTTTTTCTAGTCAAATTTGACGCTTTTCGCTTCCTTGTTTTGCTCATGGAGCGCTGTGGTTACCGATGCCGTAATGCCGTGTATTATCCAATCAGTACGAAGTCAATCCGCAACCCCACCCACACTCCTAGAAGCCAAAGCATGAGGAAACAGAGCGATGGCTAAACTTTCATTGTTAAAAATTACATATTTTGACTGAGCATCACCATACTCGGGGATGCACACCCTCATAACCTCAGCAAAGCACTTATAAAATCTGAGGCCAGTCTGACAAACAGTTTGGGAGATATCTGAGGAACACACAGACAGAGATTTCTTGCATTTATATATAGATACTATGGATGCATTCTGCACAGGCAAAACCCAAATCTGAAACTGAGAGTAGACGTTCAGCACTATTTATTCTTAGAATAATCAGTGTAATAGGACAAACCTGAATCACATGCTCACATGAAGAAATGAGTGAGTTCAAACAAAATGTGCTATCTTCAAAGTTGTGTGTCAGACCCAGACGTAAATACCTGGAAAGGTAAAAGCTGAAATGCTGCTCTCTTGTCTCATGTTCGTCTTTTGATGTCAGACCCAAATGCTTTCAGTCTACAGCAGAAATTAAAGAAATTGGCCTCAGTGTTATGGAGGGGAGCGAACATGAGGGAGCGGGGTATTAGAAACACATTTACAACTACCGCAGTCCCATCACACCTCTATTACATCCTACCACCTCAGTAATAACCTCAAAGTTTAATTAACACCTCTTTGAAAGTTTCACAAAAAGAGTCCATTATAGGCCTAATAAAGAGAAGCCATGTGGCAGGGCTGTAACCAGTGGATCCAGAAGGATCACAGGAACTGTTTTTGTGGAAGGTTATAGGTTATCAGCAGTAGGTGATTTGAGGGGGGTACTATACCCCCTGTTAGCAAAACGACCCTCCAAACCTGGACAAAAGAGAGAATCACATATCTATGTGTAACCTTGTTTTTGTTGTATTTGCATTTTTTTAGCATTTATTTTAGCCATTTTAAGTGGGAATGAATGTGGAGGTGTCTAAAAAAGATAGGGGGGGGGGTGTCCTAATTTGTTCCTCACAATTTTTTAGAATTACATTTTACAGAAAATTTGAAAAAAGTCTTTAATTTATTTTTAATTGTTTAGTTGTATTACGGAAATCTCCCAGTATTTTTAAACACTGATATTAAATATCCATATGTCCAAATATGTTTTTTTTTTTTAAAAAACACCGGCTTATACAGTGTGTGCTAATTTTTTCACATGACTGTACAACAGTTAGTTCCATCCACCCATCTTCTTCCACTTAATCCTTTTTGGGTCGCTGGGGGGGGGGGCTGGAGCCTATCCCTGCATCTTTGGATGAGAGGCAGGGTACACCCTGGACAGATCGCCAGTCCATCGCAGGGCCGACACAAAGAGACAGACAACCATTCACTCTCACATTCATACCTAAGGACAATTTAGAATCCCCAGTTTTGATGCCAATTAACCTAACTTGCATGTTTTTGGCATGTGGGAGGAAACCGGAGAAATCCCGGAGTAAACCCACGCAGACACGGGGAGAACATGCAAACTCCACACAGATCACTGTTGGTCGGGGGCTGGGATCGAACCCACAATCCCCCGGCCAAGGGTAAGTTACTGTGCTGCCGCAGTGCTAACCACTCTGCCACCGTGCTGCCCACAGTTAGTTCCAACCGAGCAATTTGATTGGACAATAGGGATTCCAGCAATTACTATAATCCACGCTAACTGCACTCCAATTTCACTGGGTATGTATCACTCTGCTTCAAAGGTGTTCGTGTAACCATTAATTACTAACAGTAATTTTCTATCAACTCTCTGACAGTTGCAGTACTGTTTTGGATACAGCAAAAGTAATACCTCTATACAAAACAGCAGACAGTCATTGCTTCACAAATTACAGGCCAGTCTCTTTACTCTCACAATTCTCCAAAATACTTGGAAAAAATCTTCACTAAGAGACTGGATGATTTCATTGAAAAACACAACCTCCTGACAGATAGCCAGTATGGTTTTAGAGCAGATAAATCTACATCTCTGGCACTGATCGAACTTATAGAAGAAATTACTAGTTGTATAGATTAAAAAAAAAGGTTGCTGTAGGAGTATTTATAGATTTAAAGAAAGCTTTTGACACCATTGACCACAGAATACTACTAAGGAAACTGGAAAGGTATGGGATAAGAGGGGTAGGACTGAGTTGGGTGGAAAGTTAAATTTAAGTAACAGACAACAGTTTGTACAAATTGGTGAGCACAAATCACCCTTCATGGACATCACTTGTGGTGTTCCCCAGGGGTCAGTTTTGGGACCCGAACTCTTTATTTTGTATATAAATGACATATGCCAAGTATCAAAAATTCTGAAATTTATTTTGTTTGCGGATGACACAAATATCCTTTGCACTGGTGAGAATTTGCAGCAGGTTTTAGAGGTGGTCACAACTGAAATGAAAAAGTTAATGCAGTGGTTCAACAAAAATAAATTATCTCTAAATCTAAAAAAAACAAAGGTTATGTTGTTTGGAAATTATAAAATAAATCATGAAATAATGGTAACGATAGATGATACCAGAATAGAAACAGTACAGGAAAATAAGTTTCTGGGGGTGACGCTAGACAATAAAATCTGCTGGAAACCTCACATCAGTCACATCCGGGCCAAGTTAGCAAAATGTATAGGCATACTGGGGAAGACAAGACACATCTTGGACTATAAATCATTGGTCTTACTGTACAATTCACTGTTTTTACCTTATCTTAACTACTGTGTAGAAGTCTGGGGAAACACCTACAAGACCAACCTACAGTTAATATGCACATTACAAAAAAGAGCTATAAGGATAATAAATAATGTAGGATATAAAGACCATACCAATTCGTTGTCTTTAAAGTCACATCATAAAGTTAATCAATTTAGTTAAATTTAAGACAGCACCAGTAATGTACAGGGCAATTAATAATCAACTCCCAACTAATATACAAAAAATATTTAAAAAAGAGACAATGATCATAATTTGAGAGGAGACTTAAACTTTACAAAACCCAAGATACGAACAACCAAGAAAAGTATGTGCATATCTGTCTGTGGGGTGGATTTGTGGAACAGTCTGGAGCCGAAACTGAAACTATGTACAAACAGAAATCAATTCAAAAAGAGGTATAAACATTATTTGCTGAAAGGATATATGTTAGAAGGGTAGTATTTATATGTACAATTCACTATGCTCACTCTGGGACACTATGGGACACTAAGTGGAGACAGGGACTGCTACAGAGAGGTCAAATATCGGTTTAACAGAGAGCTGAGGAGAGCTAAATCTGTGTATTCTGAGAAACTCCAGCAGCAGTTCACTGCTAATGACTCGGCTTCTGTGTGGAGAGGACTGAGGCAAATCACCAACTATCGGCCTCAGGCTTCTAAAGGTCAGGATGACAAAGCCCTTTGTCAAAAACTGTCCCAACATTACGCCCGTTTTGACACCTCGTCAGCTGTGTCCAACTCACCCACTCCACCCAGCTCCACTGCCTCCTCAGCCCCTAATTCATCAAAAGCGATCCCCCCCTCCTTCTCCTCCTCCTCCCCCCCTCCCCTTGTCATCAGTGAGCAGGACGTGCACAGACAGTTCTCCAGACTGAACCCGCGCAAGGCCCCCGGGCCGGACGGTGTGTCTCCCTCCACCCTGAGACACTGTGCGAAAGAGCTGGCTCCTGTCTTCACAGACATTTTTAACACCTCCCTTAAGCAATGTCACGTGCCGACCTGCCTCAAATCCTCCACCATCATCCCTGTCCCCAAGAAGCCACGGATTGCTGGACTTAACGACTTCAGACCTGTAGCGCTCACCTCTGTAGTCATGAAGTCCTTTGAGCGCCTGGTCCTGTCTCACCTCAAGTCCATTACCACACCCCTCCTAGACCCGCTGCAGTTTGCCTACCGTGCTAACAGGTCTGTGGATGACGCAGTCAACCTGGCCCTCCACTCCATCCTGCAGCACCTGGACTCCCCGGGAACCTACGCCAGGATTCTGTTTGTGGACTTCAGCTCCGCATTCAACACCATCCGCCCCGATCTGCTCCAGGACAAGCTGTCCCTGCTCAACGTGCCTGACTCCCTCTGCAGGTGGATCACCGACTTCCTGACGGACCGGAGACAGCATGTGCGGCTGGGGAAGTCTGTCTCAGACTCTGTTAGCATCAGCATTGGATCACCCCAGGGCTGTGTACTTTCCCCCCTACTCTTCTCCCTTTATACCAACTCCTGCACCTCCTCCCACCAGTCTGTTAAGCTGATTAAGTTTGCGGACGACACCACCCTCATCGGGCTCATCTCCAACGGCGACGAGTCCGCCTACAGGGAAGAGGTGGCCCAGCTGGTGTCCTGGTGCAGCCACAACAACCTGCAACTGAATGCTCTGAAGACAGCGGAGATGATTGTGGACTTCAGGAAAGTCACAACCCCCCTGCCCCCCCTCACCATCACAGGCTCTCCCATCACCATTGCAGATTCCTTCCGCTTCTTGGGCACCACCATCACCCGAGACCTCAAATGGGAGCCAACCATCAGCTCCCTCATCAAAAAGGCCCAGCAGAGGATGTTCTTTCTGCGGCAGCTGAGGAAGCTCAAGCTACCCACCAAGATGTTAGTGCAGTTCTACACGGCCATCATCGAGTCCATCCTCACCTCCTCCATAACTGTGTGGTATGCAGGAGCCACTGCCAGGGACAGACTAAGGCTGCAGCGCGTTGTGCGCACTGCTGAGAAGGTGATAGGCTGCGAGCTCCCATCTCTCCAGGACCTGTACATCTCCAGGACCCAGAGGCGTGCTGGCCGGATCATAGCCGATCCCTCACATCCTGGTCACGTACTGTTTGCTCCCCTCCCCTCAGGTAGAAGACTTCGGTCCATTCGGACTAAAACCTCCCGGCACATGAACAGCTTTTTCCCCTCTGCCATCAGACTGCTGAACATTAAGTGACTTTTTGACTCTCGTGCACTATGTACAGCAGCTCAACCAGACTCACGTCATTCATCACTGTTTTCTGTTGCATTATCAACTGCACTATGTGGTACTTCACTTGCTAATTTTTTAAAACTGCCTTGACTAGTACTACTCATTATTACTAGTATTGTTATTATTATTATTATCATTATTATTATTACTTATTTTTCTACACTTATTGCACGTTTTCAGTCCTTTAGTTTTTTAGTTTATCTCTTTTTCTCATCATGTTTTTAATGTTGCAGCATGGCATCGAGACAAATTCCTAGTTTGTGTACTACATGAACAATGGCAATAAATCTGATTCTGATTCTGATTCTGATTCTGATATGGGACACTATGGAATGGTGGGTGGGACAGCACTGTGTATATCTGTGTTGTTTGAGGCTGGTTTTGATGTATGGACATCAATGTATGTTAGGATGGATGGGTGTTAATGTTGATATGTAAAAAATACAGTAAATTGTTTACTTGGGGTCTTAAAGGTGGTAATTTGTATATAATTCACATGGGTGTATTTATGGAAAAGAGGAGATGGAATTAATAAGTGTTCACTTCTTCCTTCTCCCTTTCGAACACTGTATACTGTTACTTTATTGCATTTGTCATTTGTTTAGTTTTTGTTATACTTTTTTGTTCGAAATAAAGTATCTATCTATCTATCTATCTATCTATCTATCTATCTATCTATCTATACCTTAATTTCCACAGTGAGGTGCTGTTTGACACATCCCTGACTTGGAAGTTTTGCCCTTTTGAAAAGATAAGATAAGATAAGATAAGATAAGCCTTTATTAGTCCCACAATGGGGAAATTCCAGGATTGCAGAAGGATGCTCTGTCTACTCCAGTCCTGCTATCATTTTAAGCTCATTAACTAACTAACTAACTAACTAACTAACTAACTAACTAACCTGCACTTATATAGCGCTTTTCAAGTCACAAAGACCACTCAAAGCGCTTTCATTAATACTAACCCTCTATTCTAAGGGCCTATAGGAAACAGATATCTAGGGACAATTTAGAACAGCCAATTAACCTAACATGCATGTCTTTTGGCATGTGGGAGGAAACCGGAGAAATCCCGGAGTAAACCCACGCAACACGGGGAGAACATGCAAACTCCACACAGATCACTGTTGGTCGGGGGCTGGGATCGAACCCACGATCCCACGATCCCCACAATCCCCCGGCCAAGGGTAAACTGTGCTGCCGCAGTGCTAACCACTGCGCCACCGTGCAGCCAAAATTTAGCGATTTTACGTCTGTTTAAAAAAAAATTGGCAGTGCTAGAGTTTGATTTATTGTCTCACTTAACAAACCACAATACCTTTGTGGTGATGAACTCTTTGTTTCATCTGAAAATGCGAAGTAAAGCGAGCAAAATATGCTAAATCACTAGCATGCTAACTACTAGCTACGGGCTAACTACCGGTGGGTCTGGTGACCCGGCATTGGATATGTTTTGAGCTGGGATCTTCTACAGTAAAAATAATAACTCAACAGGCATGTTTTATAAACACATTACTTTTGCACTTGACAATATTTAATTTGTTTACATGTGTGTGAAATGACAGTAGACGTCTTCATGCTGATCAAGATATTTAGCAGCAATTACTGGCTACATTTAGAAGGGGCTATTTTTTTTTTTCTCAGTTGAGCAAAAGAACTGGTTAAACAAACAAATCATAATATTTTTTCCAGTATTGCTGTCATTTAATAAATTGTGCTTGCGGAACTGTTGTATAAAGCAATATTACACTCAAGTTCATTACGTGGAGGGTATTAGAGTATTACAGTCGCAGTTACTATAATCACAATACTGAACTCACTCTCGTGTAATATTGCTTAATTACATAGCTGAATAACATGACTTTAAGCCACCATTTTTAGCTTTTTCTCACAAATTTGCTACTTTTTTCCTCATAAATCTGAAGGTTTTTTCCCCTCATAAATTTGTCTTTTTTCTTAAAAATTCGCAGTTTTTTTCCTGTAAATTTTCAGCTTTTTCTCGTAGATTTATTACTTTTTTCCTCATAGATTTGACTTTTTTTCTCGAACACTTGCAATTTTTTTCTTGTAAATTTGTAACTTTTTTCTGTAAATTTTCAACTTTTTTCTCATAGATTTGCAGTTTTTTTTTTCATAAATCAGCAACTTTATCTCCAAAGATATGTAACTTCTTTCTTAAAAAAATGACTTTTAACCCATAAATTTGAAACTATTTTCACATAAATCACATAAATTTGTTACTTTTTTCTCCAAAAAAATGCAGTTTTTTTCTTGTAAATTTGCAATTTTTCTCTGAAAATTTTCAGTGTTTTTCATGAAGATTTGCAACTTATTTCCTCATAAGTTCACAACTTTTTTCTTAAAAATGTGTGACTTTTTTCTCATAAATTTGCATTTTTTTCTTGTGGATTTGCAACCTTTTTTTCCCGTAAATTTGTGACTTTCTTCCTGTAAGTTTTCATCTTTTTTCTCATAAATTTGCAACGTTTTTCTTATGAAACTGGAGATTTGCAATGCCCATGTGGAAGCAGGTTGCATTTTCCTTCTGTGTAATTCAGTTGTAATTTGCGACTTTTTAAATTTTTAATTGTCATCTTTTATCATGTCTTTGCACTTTTATTCTTGCAAATTTGTACCTAATTTACATTTATGAAACTGTAATTAATGATAAATTGATGAACACCCCTTATCCTCCTTGTTAAAAAATAACAACTCATGTACTGCTCATCAGTCCTTTACCAGATAAGAAATTACAAAAAGTCAAAATGCAACATCCTCATATTTATGGAGTAGACGGCGCTACGACTCCTAGATGGACTGCAACAGCCCAGCTCCGGTGCATCATTGTGCTATTCTGAGAGAAGCCATGAATTTCTGCAGTCACTTTTTTATTTCTTTGTGTTTTCTGGGTGTTCTGGGGCTCAGTGCCAGCAGAGCACCAACTGTGGTGTTCAGCCAAGATTTATAGGTGTGCACCTTACAGTAGATGCTGTATTTTTTTCCTGAGTGTAACGGGGAGGGTTCAGAGGAACTGTGTTTATGATTACAGCCACACATTCATTTTCCCTCAAGTGTAACTTTTATGAATTCAGGGGCCGTGGGCCCAAATGCAGTCTTACTGTCAAATTTATGTATTTTGCATTCAGTTTCCTCTGGATTTGATGTACTCAAGCAGTGAAGTGCTGTGAAAGATACATTCTGGCTTTAGGTTTTGTTCCGTTTTGTTATTGTCCAAGTAACATCACTGTGTTATGCTAAGTTACAGGTTTATTGCGCTACATGAGGTCTATTGATGTAAGTTGTCATGCTTTACTGGCCTAAAACACATCATATATATTTCTCATTCTGAATATTGCTGCTCGTCCCAACTTGGACAGGGCAATCCACCCTCTTCCAGCTGAGGACAATGGACTCGGACTTGGCAGTGCTGATTCTCAACCCTATCGCTTCACACTCAGGAGCAAACTGCTCCAGTAAGACCTGTGAGTCATTGCTCAATGAAGCCAACAGGACCACATCATCCGCAAACCTCCTGTGACCGCCAAACATGACACCCTCCTTTCCTTGGCTGCTCCTGGATCAGTGACAAAGGGCAGCCCTGGCAGAGTCCAACCCTCACTGGGAATGAATTTGACTGAGTGTTGATATTGTGAACCAAACTTTCACAGCAGTCATACAGGGACTGGACAGCTTGGAGCAACAAGCCTGACCCAAGGATGAGCTATTGGCCCAAGTGGAGGAGTTGAAGTATCTCGGGGTCTTATTCACAAGTGATTGATAGAGTCATCGGAGCAGCATCTCCTCCAAAGACAGGAGGCGGAGCTGGAGGTGGCAGAGTTGAAGATGCTAGGATTCTCATTGGGAGTGACTAGGAGGGACAGGATTAGAAATGAGTAAATCAGAGAGACAGCTCAGGTTGAGCGGTTTGAAGACAAAGTAAGAGAGGCAAGGCTGAGATAGTTGGGACTTGTGCAAAGGAGGAATAAGGATGTTGATGATGGGGCTGCCAGGCAGGAGGAGAAGAGGAAGACCACAGAGAAGATTCATGGATGTAGTGAAGGAGGACATGAAGAGGGCTGGTGTTACAGAGGAAGATGAAGGCATAGGGTGAGATGGAGGCAGATGATCCGCTGTGGTGACCCCTAAAGGGAGCAGCCGAAAGAAGAAGATAATCAGAGCAGCATCTGCAGTGATGCGGACGTTGTACCGGTTTGTTGCTTTGAAGAGGGAACTGAGCTCCAAAAGCAAAACTGTTGATTTACCGGTCAATCTCCATTCTTACCCTCACCTATGGTCATGAACTTTAGTTAATGACTGAAAGGAGATCACGGATACAAGCGGCTGAAATGAGCTTTCTCCGTAGGGTGGCTGGACTTGCCCTTAAGCCAGAGACACACCAAGCCAACGATTGGCCATCTGGCAATTGTTTGCTTGGTGTGCCCAGCAAAGTTGGCACAAAACAAACCTTGTCTGTGTTTATTAGCTCATTCCGGTGAAACCGAAAGGAGCTAATACGATGATGAGGAGTCCATCGTCCATCTGCCCACATTTCACAGGAATCGCTACTCCTCCAAGGCATTTGTCCCGATGCTCACCAAACTCACCCACATGTGCATCCAAGTTGAGGTCAAGGCCAAAGGTCAGAAGATCTGGGCATTTATGGTTTCACAAAAAACGTTACTCCTCCTAGGCCACTGACTTTGACTTTAAGCACATCCTAGATGGGTCTGCATCTAGGATGTGCTTAAGGTCAAGGTCAACAGTCAGGAGATCTGAGCACCCCCAGGGTGATTTCATCATGCCGGAATGAGCTACTCTGTCACCAACAGTCTGGTTGGCCGATTGAACATGCTGAATTGGTGTCAGACTTTTTGAGCACTCTGATTAGCTGTTGAACATAATGAATGCGTGAGCGCAGAACGTATGCTTTTTGCTGCTGGCTGTTGTCCACTGGGAAGACTACAGCCGACATAAAAGGGGACACAGCAGGAGGTCACTCATCGGATTTTGTCACAGTTGGCGGCTTGGTGCATCTCTGGCTTTAGAGGTAGGGTCCCAGTGGGAGGAGACCCCGAGGCAGACCCAGGACACGGTGGAGATGTCTGAGCATGGATGGGTGGATGGATGAGTGTCCCAGTTTTTAATGAAATGATGCCTGTGGCCAGACTGCAGCCCGCTACGAGTTGCATCCTCAGCTGCTTCGGTGAGGAATGTGATCGTGACACACTGTAAAAAATAACTAGGGGTTTTCTACTTAAAAAAGTTAGTGTTCGGACTGCCTTAATTTTTTTTTTTTTTTTTAAGTTTTTGTAAAGGGTATACATGTCATTACAGCATTGCATTGTTTACATTTTCATCACATATTCCTTTTTTTTTTGTTTTTTGACAAGTTTAAAAAAAAATTATTACAACACCCTTTTTTTTAGTGAAAGAAAAGAAAATTTTTTTAAAAAGAGAAGAAAAATAAATGAACATCTGAGTAGCGTTGGAACAAAGAGAGGTGCCATTATTGAAATAGTGTTTGTGCAAGATTAGATCTGATGGAAGACACATATGCGTTCCAGGGTTGCCAAAAGTTCAAGAACCCATCCATGTCCTGTCTAAGTGCGAATGTCAACTTTTCCATCAAATAAATGTCCTGAATCACGTTAATCCAGTCTTCAGGTAAAGGGCAGTCTCTCAACATCAATTTTTTTGTAAGTGCTTTTTTACTTGCCAATATTAAAACATTGAATAAGTATTTTTCTCCTCGTCTTTCCAGTGATTCCGGTAGTAAACCCAAATACAAAGTTACAAAAGAAAAGGGAACTGTCACGACTCGCCGCTCATCATCTGCCTCAGCTGCGTGCACACCTGCGCCTCATCAGCCGCGAGCTATTTAACCCACTCAGCCCTGTGCAGCGGTCTGGAGCCGTCTGTTCACATCGGCACTTCTTCGCAGCTGGATCGTCTCCTAAACGACAGCTAAACTACGCTTCTACGTAAGCATACCTTCCCTTACCTTTTGCAAGTCTTCTCCCCTGTGCACAGGTGGATTCCTTGGCGGCGGACACCCCGTCATCGCCATCCTACCCTCACCGTCGTCACAGGCTCTGCAGGACGCTGTCTTCCGGGCTTCTCCCTTGCCAACGCCAGCCACCTGTCGTCCACAAGTAAGCAGCACACTGTTCATTATTCCTGTCCAGGTGTGGTGCCCTTTACCCCTGTCCTCTGTTCTCTCCATAGGGTTGCTCGGCTGTACGGCGCACCGCTCTGCTTCCTGTGCATCGGCGTTCACCCTCACCACATATACATATCTCACACATCCATCCATACATGCCTGCTTGTTGAATAAAGCTGTTAAATCTACCCAGAGCCTGCGTGCATGTTTCCTGAGCCGGACATTATGTCAGTATGGCTCCAGCAGAGCGGCTCAGCAGACAGCGGGCTCGCACGCCGTCTTTCCACCCTCGAGGCTCGGGTGGATTTAATAGCCCACCAACAGCAGGTGATACTGAATCAATTGACTAACATCACTCACCGGTTAGACCGCTTGGACCCCCAGCAGGCGTTCCCCCCGGCTCATCAGGGAGGGGTAGCTCCTGCCGCTCCGGTGGCCGGCCAGTCTGCCACGGGAACGCCAACCCGACTCATGCCTATCCCAACCCCCGCCCGCTTCAGCGGGAAGCTCGGCGGAGCACGGGGGTTCATCATGCAGTGTGAGTCGGTGTTTCTGCGCGTTCCCGGGGATTTTCCCTCTGACCACAGCCGAATTGGCTACATTGGTAATCTCCTAGAGGGGCAAGCGCTAACTTGGGCTTACGCCGTCATGGCGAAGCCCAGTTATGCAAACCTCTCCTACAGCCAGTTCGTGCAGAGCTTTCTCGAGGTATTTGATCATTCCCGGCATGATAGCATCCTCGCTGACCGTCTCCTTGGCCTCCAACAGGGAAGCCGGTCAGCGGCGGATTACGCTATCGACTTCCAGGTCGCAGCAGAGGAGGTGGGCTGGGGTGAGGCGTCAGTCTGTAGTATCTTCCTCCGCGGCCTCAGCTCTGGTCTGAGGGATGAGCTGGCCAGCCGAGATCTTCCAGAGACGCTCTCGGAGCTAATCTCCTTAACAATTAGCTTGGATAACAGGCTGCGTGAACGGTCCACCGAGTGGAAGTTAATCGGCCGCTCGCGTGGAGGCTCCGTCCGCACGCCTCAAGCTCACCCCCTGGCGTTACCTCCTCCGGAGCCTTCCGAGGAATCGGAGGCAATGGTGGTTGGTCGGTCAAGGCTCCCTCTAGCGGAGAAACAACGCCGCCGGGAGTTGGGCCTCTGCATGTATTGCGGAGGCAATCAACATACCGTGGAGCATTGTCTGGAGAAGCCAAACGGGGAGGTCCGCGAGTCACTGTAGGGGGCCTCACGGACTCTAACCGGTCGAATCCCCTCACTAGTTTATCTCTGCCCATTCGATTCTGTCACAATGCCACGGGGCACCTCACACACGCACTGGTGGACTCAGGAGCAGAGCAGAGCTTCATTTCAAAGAGCCTGGCAACCCAATTGGGCATCCCCTGCCACCCTCTGGCCACTCCGCTCAGCCTGGTCACCCTCTCCTGTGCACCCCTTGGACAAGTGACTCATCGCACCCAGCCGGTCCCTGTTATTATTTCAGGTAATCACCGAGAGGACCTCACCTTGTACGTCCTGTCCTCCTCTGTGTCGCCTGTCATCCTAGGTTACCCCTGGTTGCGCCGGCACAACCCTGTGCTGGATTGGCAGACAGGAAGAATCGCTGCCTGGAGCTCCTTCTGCATGGGAACCTGCCTACAGTCCGCAGCCTGCGCCCCGTCCTCTCCCCCTCCGGCCAAGGACGCCGCGCCTCCGGATCTCACCCTGGTGCCCTTGGAGTTCCATGACCTGGGTCTCGTGTTTAGTAAGTCCAGAGCGATGTCTCTCCCTCCTCACTGGCCCGATGACTGCGCCATCAACATCCGCCCGGGGGCGCCCTTGCCATCCGGACGCCTCTACAGCCTGTCAGCGCCGGAGCGGGAGGCCATGGATAGCTACATCAAGGAGTCACTCAACGCTGGAATCATCCGCCCCTCCTCGTCTCCGCTTGGTGCAGGGTTCTTCTTCGTCTCTAAGAAAGATGGGTCGCTCTGCCCCTGTATAGATTTTCGGGCCCTTAATGACATCACGGAGAAGGACCGTTACACCCTGCCTTTAATGGACACTGCCTTCCACTCCCTCCAGGGGGCGACCTGGTTCACCAAGTTGGATCTCCGCAGTGCTTACCACCTCGTCCGGATTCGGGAGGGGGATGAGTGGAAGACGGCCTTTCGTATGCCTAGTGGTCACTTCGAGTATCTGGTGATGCCGTTTGGGCTGACCAACGCCCCCGCTGTGTTTCAACGCCTCATAAACGACGTCCTACGTGATTTCCTTGGCCTCTTCGTGTTCGTGTACCTGGATGACATCCTTATCTTCTCCAGGTCACGGGAGGAACACCAGGTCCACGTGAGGCGGGTCTTACAACGGCTGCTGGAGAACAGGCTGTACGTCAAGGCTGAAAAGTGTGAGTTTTACGCCAAGACCACCTCCTTCTTAGGATTCGTAATCTCGCACAACCAAGTCCTTTCCGACCCCGCGAAGGTCAAAGCGGTGGTTGAGTGGCCCACTCCGACCTCCAGGAAGCAGGTACAGCAGTTTATTGGGTTTGCCAACTTCTACCGCCGTTTTGTGCCCAATTTCGGTGCCATCGTGGCCCCGTTGACCTGTCTCACTTCTCCCAAAAACCCCTTCCGGTGGACCGAAGAGGTTGCAGCAGTGTTTCAGGCGTTGAAGACGGAGTTCTCCTCCTCCCGAGTCCTGACCCAGGTTGACCCCGCGCTGCAGTGTTTGGTGGAAGTCGACGCGTCTGATACGGGAGTGGGGGCGGTGCTGTCCCAGCGATCACCCACCGACGGGGTTAAGCGACCCTGCGCCTTCTTCTCACGGCGTCTGTCTCCGGCTGAACGTAACTACGATGTCGGGGAAAGGGAGCTTCTCGCCATCAAGCTTGCCCTGCAGGAGTGGCACCACTGGCTGGAGGGGGCTGCGTTGCCGTTCGTGGTGCTGACGGACCACAAGAACCTGGAATACCTAAGATCTGCCAGACGACTGAATGCCCGCCAGGCGCGCTGGTCCTTGTTCTTCGCCCGGTTCCGTTTTACCATCACCTACCGCCCTGGCTCTAAGAACGGCCTGCCCGATGCTCTGTCCAGGCAGTTTGCCCCCGAGACGTCGGAGGAGCCGGGTCATACCATTTTGCCCAGCTCGTGTGTTGTGGGGGCGATTTCCTGGTCCATCAGGGACAAGATCCGGAAGGCGCAGGAGACCGAACCGGACCCTGGCGGCGGACCGGAGGGAAAGCTGTTCGTTCCATCTACTGTCCGGGGGGAGGTCATCCATTGGGTTCACACCTCCAAACTCGCCTGTCACCCTGGTGTCTCCCGGCTAGTGGACCTCCTCCAGCGTTCCTTCTGGTGGCCGGGGCTTCAGAAGGACGCCGCCAACTACGTCCGGGCGTGTCCTGTGTGTGCCACCGGCAAGTCAGGTAACTCTCCCCCCGCGGGTCTGCTCCAGCCCCTGCCAGTCCCTGGCAGGCCCTGGTCCCACATAGCCCTCGACTTCGTCACGGGCCTTCCGGTCTCCAACACCTATGACGCTGTGCTGACCATCGTGGATCGGTTCTCCAAGGCTGCCCATTTCGTGCCGCTCCGGGGCCTCCCTACGGCACGGGAGACAGCGGACCTTCTGGTTCAACACCAGTCAGGCTGCATGGGATACCGATGGACGTCGTCTCTGATCGGGGGCCCCAATTTGTCTCAGAAGTTTGGAGGTGTTTCTGCAACGCCCTGGGGGCCACGGTAAGCCTCTCCTCCGGCCACCACCCGCAGTCCAATGGGCAGTGTGAATGGGCCAACCAGGAGCTGGAAGCTGCCTTACGCTGCGTCATCTCCTCCAACCCGTCGTCCTGGAGCGCACACCCGGCCTGGGTGGAGTATGCCCACAACACGGCACAGTCTTCTGCCACGGGGATGTCCCCCTTCAAGGTGTCCTTGGGATACGACCCACCTTTGTTCCCGGAGCAGGAGGGCGAGCTGACCGTTCCATCCATCCAGGTGCACCTGAGACGTTGTCGGAGTCTGTGGACCAGGACGCGTGATGCGCTATTACGCACGGCGACGCGCAACAGCACCACGGCGAATCGCCACAGGAGACCGGCCCCTGCCTACCAGGTGGGCCAACGAGTCTGGTTAGCCTCTCAGGACATTCACCTCAAGGCTGAGAAGAGGAAGCTGGCCCCACGCTTCACTGGCCCCTTCACCATTTCAAAAATTATCAACTCGGTGGCTGTGCGTCTGGCCCTCCCCCCCTCTCTCGGCATATGTCCCACCTTCCACGTGTCTAGGATCAAGCCCGTGGTCTCCGATCCCCTCTGTCCCCCGCCCGCGGCGCCGCCTGCGCCTCTGATGATCGACGGCCACCCGGCCTGGAGAGTCGCTTCCATCATGGACTCCCGACGCCGAGGTCGCGGGCTGCAGTACTTGGTGGACTGGGAGGGATTCGGTCCTGAATGGAGGTCCTGGGTGTGCTCTTCCTTGGTGTTGGACAGGAGTCTCATCACGGAGTTCCACCGGGCGCATCCGGACAAACCAGCGCCAGGAGGCGCTGCTAGGGGGCGGAGTACTGTCATGACTCGCCGCTCATTATCTGCCTCAGCTGCGCGCACACCTGCGCCTCGTCAGCCGCGAGCTATTTAACCCACTCAGCCCTGTGCAGCGGTCTGTAGCCGTCTGTTCGCATCGGCACTTCTTCGCAGCTGGATCGTCTCCTAAACGACAGCTAAACTACGCTTCTACGTAAGCATACCTTCCCTTACCTTTTGCAAGTCTTCTCCCCTGTGCACAGGTGGATTCCTTGGCGGCGGACACCCCGTCATCGCCATCCTACCCTCACCGTCGTCACAGGCTCTGCAGGACACTGTCTTCCGGGCTTCTCCCTTGGCCAACGCCAGCCACCTGTCGTCCACAAGTAAGCAGCACACTGTTTATTATTCCTGTCCAGGTATGGTGCCCTTTACCCCTGTCCTCTGTTCTCTCCATAGGGTTGCCCGGCTGTACGGCGCACCGCTCTGCTTCCTGTGCATCGGCGTTCACCCTCACCACATATACTGTACATATCTCACACATCCATCCATACATGCCTGCTTGTTGAATAAAGCTGTTAAATCTACCCTGAGCCTGCGTGCGTGTTTCCTGAGCCGGACATTATGTCAGGAACTGTTACTTTGAATATTTTCCCCAATATTGTCTGTACATTAGTCCAATATTGGTGGATAACTGGGCATGACCAAAACACATGAAAATAATTTGCAGTCTTTTCACCACACAAGCGCCAACAATTCAACCCTTTATGATTAAATTTGTTTTGTACAGGTGTTCTGAAAAATCTTACCAAATTTTTCTATCCAAATTCTCTCCACAGCAGGGATGAGGTACTTTTCCACTGTTGTTTATTTAGTTTTTCCCATAATTCCAGTTGTAAAGTGAAATTCCCCTCTTTTTCCCATTTCTCTTTTATGATGCGTTGTCTCCTTTTAAATCTTGAAGACCATGGTATATTTGAGATATATCTGATCCCTGGGATCCCTTTATATGCCATTAAGAAAACCTTCAGAACACCTGACTGGTCTCTTTCCAAATCCTCCTTTTTAAGTATTTTGTTTATGTGGTGTCTAAGCTGAAAGAACCTGTAAAGGTCTTGATTTACTAGACCTTGTTTTTTCAAATCTTCAAAACTTTTTAAAGTTTGCCCTTTAAAGAAATCGTAATATTTTATCAGTCCATTCTCTTTCCACTTTTTAAATCTAGTGTCTGTTTTATAAGGAGTAAAGTCCTGATTATAGGAAATCCATTGCAATAATCGATAGGGTTCTTTAGTTTGATTCTCTCTGACTATCTTAAACCAAATTTTTCGCGGGGTCTCTATCCACGGGTTAGTGTTATTCAAATGTTTAGGTAAGGCCTTATTCCCTATTATCGCCTGTAGGGGAATGTCACTTGTTATTTGGCATTATATCTC
Source organism: Pholidichthys leucotaenia (assembly GCA_020510985.1). Taxonomy (NCBI): domain Eukaryota; kingdom Metazoa; phylum Chordata; class Actinopteri; order Cichliformes; family Pholidichthyidae; genus Pholidichthys; species Pholidichthys leucotaenia. The sequence continues at coordinate 49,604,176 of CM035849.1, read as the reverse complement.
CTTCCATTGTGCAGTGTAGACTGGGTTACATATCTCTACTAAAGTTTTAATTTGCGCGGCTTTAAAATAGTCCCTGATATTTGGCAGCGTGAGCCCACCTTTGTCTTTGTTTAGCTGTAGGGTTCTATACCTGATTCTTGGTCTCGCCCTGCCTTATGAATCTTGAGATCCTTCTATCCAGTTCTTGCCATGTTTTTTTGGGAGGTTCTACCGGTATTGTTTTGAAAAGGTATAGAAGACGTGGAAGTATATTCATTTTGACTGCTTCAATTCTTTGTGCAGTACCCAAGAATGGTATTATATTCCATCTTGCTAGATCAGATTTTATTTTTGCCATCAGTGGATCATAGTTTAGTGTTATAATTTTGTTGAGTTGTTTCGGGATATTGATCCCCAGATATTTCATAGATTCCATCTCCCAGTTAGTTTTAAATTTGCTTAGTAAATATCGATTTGGGTCATAGTTGAATGTTAAAATTTGGGTTTTATGCATGTCCAATTCGTACCCCGATAACTCCATATTCTGAATCTCAGAAAAACTGAGATTAGTTCTGGAAAAGAGGTGTCCGGCTGCCCCAGGTATATTAAAATGTCATCGGCAAAGAGTGCTATTTTATGTTCCTTCTGACCAAGTGTAATACCTTGAATTTTTTGATTCTGTCTTATCCATTGGCTCAGAGGTTCTATGAAGATTGCAAAGAGCAGTGGAGACAAGGGGCAGCCCTGACGACATCCTCTCTCCAGTTCAAAAGATGATGATAATTTACCTTTAATTCTTATTTTAGCTGTTGGTTTTTTATATAATGCCTGGACAGTTCTGATGAAGTTGTTATGAAAATTGAAACTGGACAAGATTCTATATAAGAAAGACCAGCCAACCGAATCAAATGCTTTTTCAGCGTCTAATCCCAGTATGGCTGCATTTAAATTATATTTTTTTATATGATGAATTATGTGTAAAGTGCGTCTAATGTTATTTTGTGTCTGTCTTTGTGTTATAAAACCTGTTTGGTCTAAATGAATTAACTAACTAACTAACTAACTAACTAACCTGCACTTAAATAGCGCTTTTCTAGTCACAAAGACCACTCAAAGTCTGTCAGTATATTTTCTAACCTTTTGGCAAGGATGGCGGTAAAAAGTTTATAGTCCTGATTTAACGCACTGACTGGTCTGTAGTTGGAGCAGTCTAGTTTATCCTTTTCAGGTTTAGGTATGACTGCAATGACCCCTTCTCTCCAGGAGGGGAGGATTTCCCCTGTGTGGAGAACATAGTTAAATGTTTTCAGGAGGAGAGGAGATAGTTGCTGTTTAAAGGTTTTGTACCATCATCATAGCAGTCTGTCGTGGGCGACAATGACTGTTTCATTTAGGTCTGATCAGATTCCTCCACACAGCTCTGTCCTTAGCCTTCTGCTGCCAGGAACTCCTGTCTATGTCCAACTTCTTCAAGTTTCTTTTTACAGTGTCTTTAAATCTGAGCCTTGGTCTACCCTGATTGCGTTTGCCCTCACATAACTGTGAGTAGAGTAACTGCCGAGGGAAACGCTGGTGGTCCATCCTCTCAACATGTCCGAGCCATCTAAGGTTCATCTGTATTAGCATGTCCTCCATTGATGGTAGACCAGCTCGTTTCAACACTTCTATGTTGGTTATCTTGTCTTTCCATGAGATGTTCATTATGGCTCGAAGGTGTCTCACGTACGTGTGGAGTTTCTTCACCTGCACTCTGTAGACAGTCCAAGTTTCAGCACCATACAATAGAGTAGCCAGTACTGTCGCTCTACACTTTGCATTTCACACGGATAGACACATGTCGATTGTTCCACAGTCTCTCCCTCAAGTTTCCAAACACAGCGCTCGCTCTTCCCATTCTGAGAGATAGTTCATCCTCCAGCCTAGCATTCTCTGAAACAGTACTCTCTAGGTACTTGAAAGTCTTGCACTTGACTAGTGGCTCTATACCAATGCTGATCTCTTCCGGTAGTGATGTTGATAATTGGAACTTTGGTGGTTGATAAAGGCACTCTGTCTTCTTGATGTTGATTTGGAGGCTGAATTGGCTAGCTGCTCTTGCAAATTCTCCACTAAAGATTGCATATCTTCCACACTGTGTGCAACTAGAGCACTGTCGTTGGCAAAGAGCATTTCTCTTACCATCTTTATCGATGTCTTACTCTTGGCTTTAAACTGTGCCACATTGAACAAGTCTGCTTCTTTCCTTGTTTGAATGTATACTCCTTCTGAAGTGTCTTTGAAGGCAACCTCAAGCATGGCTGCCAGATATAGCGAGAAGAGTGTAGGTGCCAGCACACACCCTTGTTTCACCCCGTTGCTTACTGAAAAGTCTTTAGATACTGAACCACTCATTGCCACGTTTGCTTGCATACCTGTATGGAGTACCTCGATCAGGCTGACAAACTTCTCTGTACAACCATATTTCTTGAGTACCTGCCAAAGTCCTTGTCGTGAAACAGTATTGCCGTTTTCCTCTTTTTTTGTCTTCCTGCTCCTAGCTTACTTTTCGCTGCCTGTTGGAGTGTGAACAGATCAGCGTGGACCTTGTAAGCCCGGGCGGCGTCCGAGCCGGTATGAGTTGCTTTCTGATTGACCATTTCATGAAACTGCTTGCAAAGTATTTGAGTACTGCTAGCTTTTGCTGGACTAGCAGCACATTCTTGGCAGATAAAGGTAATATCAGTGGCAAGGACAAGCCAAGACAAACTGACTCCAGTATCTGTTGCAGTGACTGACCAGATGATAGGTTTGTTTATCTCTGCTCTTTGTGTAGTGCATGTCACAATGCACTGACTGGCACAGTCCACTACAGACGTGACAGATGTGGTTTTCTGCCAGGATGTCCAGTCTCACCCTGTGTAACTGGGAGTGGTCCACCACAGACCTGTGACAGATATTGCTGTATAACCATCTGCTCCTGGGGATTTGTTAGCTTTAAGTTTCATAATTGCTTTTTCTAATTCTTTAGGTTGTATTTCTGCCAATAGTTTTTTTATTTTGTGACTCAGTAAGTTGGGGAAGATTTAATGTATTTAGGAAGGCTTCGGATGTGTCTTTGTGTTTTTTGAGGGAGTACAAGTTCTTGTAGTAATTCTCGAAGCTTTTATGAATTTCCTGAATTCTAATTTTTATTTCCTTTGATACTGGGGTCTCTGATTTTGTCTCCATTTGTTGTTTCCTCAATTTATAGGCTAGTAATTTTGCCGATTTGCTACCTGTTTCATAATATTTTTGTTTCAGAAATGTAAGTTTCTTCTGGATTTCTGTTGTGTAGATCTTGTTTATTTGTTTTTTTATTTCCTTAATTTTGAGCGAGTCATTAGATTGAGTGTTGTCTTTGTGCTTTTTCTAGTTTCTTAAGTTCTGACTCTAATGTGATTAGTTTTTCTTGTCTCAGTTTCTTTTGAAGTGCCAGTTTTGCAATAATCTTTACCCTTATTACAGCTTTGCATTCGTCCCACAGTATTAAAGGGGATACTTCTCCATTATCATTTTCTTCCAAATATCTGAGGATATCTGACTCCATTTCATCTTTCAGTGGTCCTTTCAGCACATTTGAATTTAACCTCCAAGAAAATGTATTATTTGTGTATTTTTTGATATTTAAGTCCATGTAGATCGGACTGTGGTCAGAGAGATTCATCAGTCCTATTTTACATGTTTTTACTCTTCCAATGTCTCTATTAAACACAAAAAAATAGTCAATCCTTGAATATGATGAATGTGGTGCGGAGTAAAATGTATAATCTTTTACACTGGGGTTGAATTCCCTCCACATGTCACAGATTCTCATTTCATTTAGTAGCATCCTAGTTTTTCTACTTTGAGTGTTATTTTGATGTGGAGAATTACCTGATGCATCCCAGTATGGATTCAGTCTTAGATTGAAGTCTCCACCACATATCACTAAACCTTGGGCTTTAGTTATCATTAGGTCAAATACATTTTCATAAAATTTCCAGTTAGCCCCTGGAGGTGCATATACATTCAGCAGGGTGATATATTCTCCCTCTAGCCAACCAAGTACCATGCTAAATCTCCCTTCTTTATCTTTGTGTTCTGATTTTTTTTCAAATATAATTTTGGTTGAGATCAATATCGCTACCCCCCTCCTCCTCCCTGACTTATATGAAGATGAAGAGATAAGTTTAAACCCTTGTCTATTAAGTTTAGTGTGTTCCAAGTCTGTTAGGTGGGTCTCCTGTAAAAATATTTTTCCTGCTTTGTCTTTTTTCATTTTGCCTAGAATCTTGGATCTTTTAACTGGATTCAGGATCCCTTTTACATTATATGAGATTATTTTGGTTGAACCCCGTTTCTCCATTGTATTGTCTTATTTAGTATAATAGTATAGTGGCCCTCTTTTATGCTACTCAAAAACTGAAAGAACATTAAGAACATAAAAAACATTAAGAACATAGTATTTAAAACTTTAAAACAAAAAACTATTAAAAGATCTTCCTGAACTGAGGTCTTTTTAGCGACCTTAGAGGAGCCTTGATGGTGTGTTAGCTCTGAGGGAAATTCCTCAAACTTTGTTACGTGTTGAGGGCCCTCTCTTACCCCTGTAAGTTGTCCCATGTTTTTAACATGATTTTCAGATCCCAATCCGAACTTGTATAGATTTTTTTTTTTATGCCTATACCCTATGAAATTATGCGCAACCTCCCACTACCAACCATCACAGCAAACAATCATGGTAATACAGTATTTGTTAGTGTGGAGAGTTCATGTGGTTCATTGTCACATTTCTATTTTAACAAGTTTTTTTTTTTTAAGACTTATTTGTTTCTAATATTATGACTGTTCCATGAAATATTTTACCACTTCATATTTGCTGATTCTGCATCTCTTTTAATGTTTGTTACCTTGTAGGAGGAGGGTTGGATGCGCAGATTGACCAAAAATATCGTTATTCCCTCCTGAAAGCGTCCAGTTTTTCTTTATACAGTAGCCCTGGCGCTGGGTTTCCCGCTGCTGGCCCGTGGATTTTGAGGGTCTCTGTGTGCACCACGTTTGAGCCTTGATTCTTTCGATCGGGTCTGCTGCAGGTATATACACCGTTACCGGGAGCCCTCTTCTCACCATATCCCTGGTTGCTTCTTCCGCTGAGTTGTAGAGACACGTCTCTTCCCCGTAAAAAACCCTCAGCTTTGCCGGAAATGGAGTTTGAAAGCGCAGTTTCTTCTCTCTTAGTACCTTTTTAGCGTCATTGTATTCCCAACGTTTTTTAAGGACCTCCGGGGTGTAGTCATGCTCCACAAAAACTTTTCTTTCTTGGTGCATAAATCCTTTTTTTCTGCCAAGCCACTCTCAAAACCTCTTCTTTTGTTCTGAAGTTGGAAAACTTCACCACCACCACCGATCGCGGGGGAGCTTCCGCCGACGGCCTTGGGGCTAATGAACGGTGCACCCTTTCTATCTTCAAGTCGTTGGATTGGGAAATTTCCAACTTTTCTCTCAGTATGGTTTCCACGCATGCAGCCATTGTGGTGAAACCCTCCTCAACTCCTTCTTTCAGACCATGAATTCTTATGTTATCCCTTCTTAGTCTTCCTTCCAGGTCGGTTAGCTTAGCCTCCAGTCTTGTCTGTCGTTTAAGACAGACAAGACTGGAGGCGTTTCTTCCAGCCCTTTTATTCTTTCCTCTGCTTCCATGATTTGGTCCTCAGCCTGGTCCACTCTGTTGTTTGTCCTTTTTATTTCGTCTTTGTAAGTTCACGAAATTCGGCCCAACACTCTTGGTGAAATTCTCTTAATTCTTGAAGTATCGTTTTTAAGCTAGCCGTGTTGCTAGCCTCATTTTGCTCCTCCATTTCCGAGTGGTTATTGTCTTCGAGGTCAGTTTCTCCGGCCGATGCGTGTCTTGGCCTGGTAAATGTCGATCTCTTCTGTTTTCCTTGAGACATAATGACTTTGTCTTTTGATTTTCACTCTTCCATAAATCTGTTAAATCTGATTTTCATGATATTTTCACGGATGGGATCTGGGAGCTTCAGCGTTAAGCTGCTACCATCATGGTGTCCAGACCGGAAGTCCCTGCCTTAAAATTTTAAGTTGACTGAACTTGAGTTTCCAGTGGATATAAAAAGTCTACACACCCCTGTTCAAATGCCAGGTTTTTGTGATGTAAAAAAAACGAGACCAAGATAAATCATTTCAAAGCTTTTTCCCCCCATTAATGTGACCTATAACCTGTACAACCCAATTGAAAAACAAGCTGAAATCTTTTAAGGGGAAAAATAAAAAATAAAAAACTTACAATAACCTGTTTGCATAAATATGCACACCCTGTTATAACTGGGGATGTGGCTGTGTTCAGAATTAACCAATCACATACAAACTCATGTTAAATGGGAGTCAGCACACACCTGCCACCATTTAAAGTGCCTCTGATTAACCCCAAATAAAGTTCAGCTGTTTAACTGGGGATTCTAAATTGTCCTCAGGTATGAATGTGAGAGTGAATGGTTGTCTGTCTCTCTGTGTTGGCCCTGCGATGGACTGGCGATCTGTCCAGGGTGTACCCTGCCTCTCGCCCAAAGATGCTGGGATAGGCTCCAGCCCCCCCGTGACCCGAAAAGGATAAAGCGGAAGAAGATGGATGGATGGATGTTTTAATAGGCTTTTCCTGACATTATTGTGGTCGCATCTTACAGCACAAGCCATGGTCTACAGAGAGCTTCCAAAGCATCAGAAGGATCTCATTGTTCAAAGGTATCAGTCAGGAGAAGGGTACAAAAGAATTTCCAAGGCATTAACTATACCATGGAACACAATGGAGGCAGTCATCATCAAGTGAAGAAAATATGGCACAACAGTGACATTACCAAGAATTGGACATTCCTCCAAAACTGATGAAAAGACAAGAAGAAAACTGGTCAGGGAGACTGCCAAGAGACCGACAGCAACAATGAAGGAGCTGCAGGAATTTCTGCAAGTACTGGCTGTTTAGTACATGTGACAACAATCTCTGGTCTTCTTCATATGTCTGGGCTATGGGGTAGGGTGGCAAGACAGAAGCCTTATCTTACGAAGAAAAACATCCAAGGCACTTGAGGTTTCCCAAGCGCATGTGGGAAAACGTGTTATGGTCCGATGAAACCAAGGTTGAACTTTTTGGCCATAATTCCAAAAGCTATATTTGGCACAAACACAACACTGCTCATCACCAAAAGAACACCATACCTACAGTGAAGCATGGTGGTGGCAGCATCATGCTTTGGGGCTGTTTTTCTTCAGCTGGAACTGGGGCCTTAGTCAAGGTGGAGGGAATTATGAACAGTTCCAAATACCAGTCAGTGTTGGCACAAAATCTTCAGGTTTCTGCTAGAAAGCTGAAGATGAAGAGGAACTTCATCTTTCAGCACGACAATGACCCAAAGCACACATCTAAATTAACAAAAGAATGGCTTCACCAGAAGAAGATTAAGGTTTTGGAATGGCCCAGTCAGAGTCCAGACCTAAATTCGATTGAACATCTGTGGGGTGATCTGAAGAAGGCTGTGCACAGGAGATGCCCTTGCAATCTGACAGATTTGGAGCGTTTTTGCAAAGAAGAGTGGGCAAATATTGTCACATCAAGATGCGTCATGCTGATAGACCCCTACCCAAAAAGACTGAGTGCTGTAATAAAAGCCAAAGATGCTGCAACAAAATATTAGTTTAAGGGTATGCATATTTATGCAACCAGGATATTGTAAGTTTTTTATTTTTTTATTTTTCCCCTTAAAAGATTTCAGTTTGTTTTTCAGTTGGGTTGTACAGGTTATAGGTCACATTAATGGTGGAAAAAATTTGTTGTAGACTTTTTATATGCACTGTATGTGCCCCACCTTCAGTCTCCGACCAAGCTCCCTTTTATCGCAAAAAATAAAGAAGACAAGGACAGAGTTCAACTTCTACTGGTAAGCATCCACAAAAGAATTTCCAACAAATATGTATTTGGGCCTCATGAGACGTGACGCGGTGCTATGTCAATGTGTGCTGAAACAATATGCTATGATCTTGGCAGGAATGGGTAACAATCACTTTTGGAAGGTTGTCATACACGCGTAATTACGCAAGTGACAGAAACCATCACAATAGTAACAGTATTTGAGAGCTATGTTGGCAAAATGACTTGGAATGCGTACTGCTGTCACCATGGGATGAGACGCCGTCTCGGCGCTCAGCCCATGTCCCCTCATCCCTGCCTCTCATTAGGCAGCATCTCTGTCACCATGGGAGGAGACGCCATTTTGGCGCTCAGCCCATGTCTCCTCATCCCTGCCTCTCATTAGACAGCGTCTCAGCTGGCTCCCAGCTGTCAGTATTACGGGACGGCTGGGGCCAATTAATCCTCATCAGCTGGGGCGCTGCTAATGAGGATAAAAAGGAGAAGCCTCGATCACTCGGGGCTGCGACTTAAAGCACTACAGGCTGAAACCCTTTCGTTCCGGCGTCAGCCCTTACTCTTCTTGCAGTAACCTTGTGAGTGTTCCCTGCTGTGAGTATTATGCCTTGGTATCCTATTCTCCGGTGCCAGCCCTCTACTCCTGTGCCGTTCTACTCGTGAGTTTAACCCTGTATATGAGTAGCTGTGCTTTGGGTCTACAACGACCGTGTTCCTTACCCCGTGTTCCTTATCCCTTGTCCTAAACCCTCATTTATAATAAAACATCTCAACTCACTGGCTCGCCCTCGGCTCTCATTGTGTGGCTCCCTAGAGCCACATGTAACAACTGCGTCATTAGGAGCTATCAGCACCAGAAGTGAAATGATGACTCTTTGTTTGCTTGCTAGCGGGAAGTCCTGGGGAAGCGTACATCAGTGCCTAATATCATTGGAAAGGTTGCACATCGCACTTTCCAAAACTACATATGTTTTGCTACACCACGTAGGATGCGGAATAGTCGGCTGGCTGCCAACGCTGCACACCAGGCAAGACACAGAGAAGCTGAGACCGAATAGGACACACTACTTTAAACCACACCCATTCGAAGCAGTAAATCTGGAAATCTCACTCAGTAAGGCAGAAGGCACTCTATAAATTCAAGAAATCTCTGTCAGTGTGTCACTCTGTCACCCATTTAAGAATAGGACACCCAACTTTAAACCACACCCATTCGAAGCAGTACCCACGAAGAATGGCAGTCTACACTACTACACTACTAGTCTACTTTTTTTTTTTTAAATGGCGCTGGAGGCAGGGCGACCGTACCAGCAGCACCTCTCCCGTGTCTTTGTGTTTCTGTTTATTCCTGTATATAGTGTGCCTCTTATTAACCAGGGCTCTGTAGGAATACTCGGACTAAGATTGGACCAACTTTTTTCTCTATTTTAGCCCGGTATTCTCTAGTTTTCTTTTCTTTTCTCTTCCTCGGACAATGGAGATCAACAGAGGTGGGGGCGGATGCATTGTTTACACACGCGAACAGCTGATTGCGCTGAGGAGGCCGGCGCCTGGAGCGCTGCAGCCGGCAGTGAAGCCCCTCATCCCGGATGAGCTGAAGAGGAGACACCGCGGGCGAAGGGCTGGAGCGAAGGTGAGGAGGAGGAGGAGGAAGCATAAGCCGGCTGTACTGATGGTCATCACCGGGAACGTGAGATCGCTGGGAAATAAAACAGATGAGCTTACAGCGCTGGTCAGGACGCAAAAGGAGTATCGTGAGTGTAGTATCATGTGTTTTACGGAGACATGGTTACACTCACAGATCCCGGATGTAAACATAGCGATACCTGGCTTCAAGACTATACGGGGGGACAGAGACGTGATAAGCAGCAGGAAAACGAGAGGAGGCGGAGTGGCACTTCTTGCTAATGAACGATGGTGTAATCCTAGACATGTTTATGTGAAGGAAAAGTGCTGCAGCCCGGACATTGAACTGCTGGCTGTTAGTATGAGACCTTATTATATGCCGCGAGAAATGAAGTGCGCTTTAATTGTTATCGTCTACATCCCTCCGTCAGCTGACGCAGCGGTGGCCTGTGATGTCATCAGCTCCACTGCGGCCACATTACTGGAGAAGCACCCGGATGCATTCATGGCCATCACAGGTGACTTTAATCATGTCTCAGTGGGAAAAACACTACCAAACTTTCACCAGTTTGTTGACTGTCCCACCAGAGAGAACAAAACACTGGATTTACTGTATGCCAATGTCAGTGATGCATATAGTGCCACAGCTCTACCCCCCATTGGCAAATCGGATCACTGCATGGTCATGTTATCACCCAAGTACATTCCCCTTGTGCAGAGGCAGCCTGCTTATACACGGACTGTGAGGAGGTGGACACAGGAGGCTGCTGATGCACTACAGGACTGCTTCGAGACCACAGAGTGGCGCATACTCTGTGAACCACATGGGGTGGACATAGACAATATGACTGCATCACAGAATACATTAGATTCTGTGAAGACATGACCATGCCAGCTCAGACTGTACACTGCTTCTTCAACAACAGACCATGGATCACCAGTGACCTGAAAGCACTTCTGAACAAAAAGAAGAGAGCTTTTAGGGCTGGAGACAAGGAGAAGCTGAGGGGAGTGCAGCATGAGCTGAGAGAGATGCTGAGGAGGTGCAAGGACAAATATAGGAGGAAGTTGGAAGAGAAACTCAGGCAAAACAACACTAAAGTTGTGTGGGTGGGAATGAAACAAATAACTGGGTGCAAGGGGAGAGTCAGGCAGTCATCTGGGAGCCAGGAGAGAGCTGAGGAACTGAATCTGTTTTTTAATAGGTTCAATTCACAGTCTGTCACCCGAGCAACACAACCAGACCCCCACGCACCCCTCCCCACCCACCCTCCTGCGCAGAACCTCTCTCCATCCCCCCCTCTCCCAACCTGAGCCTGAGTCTGGAGAGAGTACCGGTGCTGTGGAAGACATCCTGCCTGGTTCCTGTTCCCAAGAAGTCATCTCCATTGGATTTGAATGACTACCGACCAGCTGCCCTCATATCTCATGTGATGAAGGTCCTGGAGAGACTGGTCTTAGCCCACCTGAGGCCGCAGGTGAAGACATGGCTGGACCCTCTGCAGTTTGCATATCAGCCCCATTTAGGAGTTGAAGATGCTGTCATCTACCTGCTGCAACAAGCCCATCTGCACCTGGATGGTGGAGGAGATACTGTGAGAATCACTTTTTTTGATTTCTCCAGTGCCTTTAACACCATCCAGCCACTGCTGCTGGATGAGAAGCTGCGGGTGATGGGGGTTGACAGCTCTGTGATCTCCTGGATTACTGATTACCTGACAGGCAGACCACAGTTTGTCCGGCTGGGCAATGTCTTGTCTGGAGTGGTGGCTAGTGATACGGGAGCTCCACAGGGGACTGTGCTCTCTCCTTTTCTTTTTACCTTATACACCACTGACTTTCAGTACAACACTGAGTCATGCCACCTGCAGAAATTCTCTGACGACTCAGCTGTTGTGGGGTGTATAAGAGGAGGAGAGGAGGGGGAGTACAGGGCACTGGTAGATAGATTTGTGGAGTGGACGGAGCAGAATCACCTGAGGTTGAACGTCAGCAAGACCAGAGAGATGGTGATTGACTTCAGGAAGAAGAAGACGCCTTCTCAGCCACTGCAGATTAGGGGGGAGGATGTGGGAGTGGTTGAGTACTACAAATATCTGGGTGTCAGGATCAGCAGTGGGTTGGACTGGAGATCCAACACCGATGCTGCACACAAGAAGGGGATGAGCAGACTCTACTTCCTGAGAAAGCTGAGATCCTTCAACGTGTGCAGCAGGATGCTGGAGCTTTTCTACCAGACCGTTGTCACCAGTGCCATCTTCTTTGCTGCTGTCTGTTGGGGTAGCAGTATCAGGGCCAGAGACACCAACAGACTTGACAAGATTATCAAGAGGGCTGGCTCTGTAATTGGTCTCAGACCGGAGACCTTTGAAACAGTGGTGGAGAGGAGAACACTAAATAAACTGCGATCCATCATGGACAATCCTGATCACCCCCTCCACCACACACTAGTTAGACAGCGAAGCACTTTCTCCAGTAGACTACTACAGCTTCGCTGTCGAACGGCCAGGTACTGGAAATCTTTCCTGCCACATGCAATTTCACTGTACAATAACTCACTATGATGTTGTATTCTGGTCATAGCTATGCTGCCACACTGCACCTTACAGACTAACTGGTACCTCACATTTTCACTCTGCTCCTGATAGTCCTTCTTTGTGCAATGTGATGATTCATGTGTTTATACGGGTCATCATATATTAAGCTATGATGTATATAGGTTTTATAGTCGTGTTAGTTTGTTTTTTTTCCACAATATCTTTATTGAACCTTTTTTTTTAACAAACATGACACAAACAATCAAACACTAACACTAAAGTACTACAAAAAAAATGCACTAAAAACACCCGCAACCACCAACAAAATCAAGTCTTCAACAATGCTCCTCTGTTTAGTCTAGACAATCCATTACATAAGTATACATATTATGTTCACCAGTTTGGAATTTACAAGGTCCACACACATCATTCACCTTCTTCTTCAAGAGTTATGTTTAAATTTTTTACATAATCAATAAAAGGTCTCCATATATTCTCAAACACAGTTTCCTTTGATTTCAGTATATATGTTATTCTTTCTAGTGGAAGGTTTGTTAACATCTGTCTTAACCACTGAGTCACATCTGGTCTATGAGTCTTTTTCCACAGTAGTGCAATACATTTTTTGGCATTAAGCAAACTGAGGTCTATGAATGTTCTTTCACTTTTATTAAAGTTGTGCTTTTCTGGGTACAGACCCAACAAAAACAGTTTAGGATTCAATATGATTTGTTTTGAGATTATTTTTTCAATTGTTACCCTCACCTCTTCCCAAAACATTCTTATTATTCTACATTCCCATACACAATGAAATCGGGTTCCTTTACTTTCCATGCATTTTGTGCACGTATCTGGTATATTTTTGTTATATCTATTTAACTCCTCCGGTGTAACATACATCCGCATTAACCATTTAAAATGTATCAATTTAAGACGTACATTTATTGATTTGGTTTGAGCTTCTGTACAAGCCAATTCCCATTGTTCCTCTGAAATTTCAGTTTGCAGATCTTCTTTCCAGTAGTTTAATCTTTTCTGTGAGTTTTCACTTGAGGATAGTGTCAATGAGTTCTAAAACTCTGAAATAATACCCTTTCTTTTACTATCTTTCATCAACATTTTTTCCAAGGATGAATAAATAGGTCGGGTGAGAGCTTTATTTTGATTTGATCGAATAAAGTTTCTAAGTTGAAGATATTTAAAAAAATGTGTTCTATTAAGATTAAATTTGATCCTCAGCTCTTCAAAAGACATTATGTTATCTGCACATGGCAAATATAAATCTTGAATCTTTTGAATCCCTTTTAAATTCCATACTTTAAATACAGCATCCGCTCTCCCTGGTTTAAAATATTGATTACCCCATATTGGGCTAAATTGTGACAGTAAGTGTGGTTCTTTTAGATAGTTTTTAGCTTCACACCATATTTTGATCATATGCTTTACAAATGGATTTTTAACTTGTTTTTGTAATTTTTTTGCCGAATCTGAGTATATGAATATGGGAAGAGGTAAAGGTAAATTGTATGATTCCATTTCAGTCCAGTGAGGGAGATCATTTAATGAAAAATAATATGTCATAGACCTCAGTTGTGCCGACCAATAATACAACATAAAATTTGGACATTTCAGACCTCCACGATCAAATGGTAAATATAATAAAGACAGACGTAATCTAGCCCTCCTGTTGTTCCATATAAATTCCACTAACTTTTTTTTAATTCTTGAGAATAAATCTAAAGGTGGTGGTAAGGGAATGTATTGAAATAAATAAAGTATTTTAGGTAAAATATTACTTTTAAGTATATTGATTCTCCCGATCATCGACATTGGTAGTGACATCCATCTCTGAATTAACTCATTGATATCTGTCATTAAGGCTTCATAGTTGACACTGGCGACTGATTCTAGCTTAGGCACAATTTGGATTCCTAAATATTTAAACTGATTTACAACGTTGAATTGATTTACCTCAGGGGCTGGGTAATTTCTCTGGGTCTCATTTAGCATTAATATTGAAGATTTAGTTTTATTTATTTTATATCCTGATATTTCCCCAAAATTCTTTATTAAATTCAACAAGGTCGGAATTGATTTTTTAAGATTCGACATAAACAAAATTATGTCATCAGCGTACAGGGAGATTTTATGTTCTGTTGGTCCAACTTTAATTCCGTATATTTGTGAATGTAAACGTATCGCCATCGCTAAAGGTTCAATTGCCATAGTAAACAGTAAAGGTGAAAGTGGACAGCCTTGTCGACATCCTCTATTGATTTTTATTGATTTTGAAATATTGTTATTTGTTAGGATTTCTGCTGTAGCATTATTGTATATTATCTGAACCCATTTTATGAAATTATTTCCAAGTCCAAACCTTTGTAAGACTTCAAAAAGAAAGGGCCATTCGACTCTATCAAAGGCCTTTTCGGCGTCCAGTGATAGGAGAGCTGTATCCTGTGCGTCTTTATTAGAATAAATAATATTAAATAGTCTTCTTACATTATGGAAGCCTTGTCTTCCCTTTATAAAGCCATTCTGATCTCGATTAATAATATTTGGTAAAATTTCTTGTATTCGTCTTGCTAAAATTTTACAGATTATCTTAAGGTCGGCATTTAATAGGCTTATTGGTCTCATATTTTCACATTTATTAGAGGGCTTACCTGGTTTTGGCAACAGTATAATTAAGGCATTATTCATGTATGATGGTAAATTACTATTTTGAAATGCTTCTAAAACCATTTCCAAAAAAGGTTTTATTAATTTATTCTTAAATTTTTTATAAAGGTCAACTGGAAGACCATCTGGTCCTGCACTTTTTCCTGATTTCATATTATCAATGGCTAGCCCAACTTCTTCTTGACTAATTTTAGACTCCAATATCTCCCTGTTTTCATTTGGAATACACGGTATAGATAGTTCGTTCAAAAACCCATTTAGTTTTGTTAAATCAGATTAATTTTTGGTATCATATAATTTTTCATAGTAATCTCTAAAGGCTCTATTAATTTCTAAAGGATCTATAACTACCTGTCCGTTACTTATAATACTGGTAATTGGTGTTTTAAATTCTAATTGTTTAATCTGCCATGCCAATAATTTTCCTGATTTTTCACCTTGTTCATAAAAAGATTGTTTCAATCTTAGAAGACTCGAGGCAGCTCTATTCACTGATTTTTTGTCATATTCAGCTCTCAAAATCAGTAATTCTTTCTCCAACCTTGGATCACTTCCTGCATACACTTTTTCCTGAAGACTTTTTATTTTATGTTCCAATTGGGCTCTTTCCTCTCGAGTCTTCTTAGATTTTGAACCTGTATAACTAATAATATGTCCCCTAATAAAAGCTTTGAAAGCCTCCCACTTTACACATGCTGATGTTTGTGTAGTATTGATGTCAAAGTACTCATCTATCTGTTTTTCTATGTACTTGACAAATTCCTCATCCTGAAGCCATTTATGCTGAAATTGCCATCTACCTGATTCCTTTGTCAATTTTTTATCTACATATATTAGACAGCAGGGTGCATGATCAGAGATCACGATGTTATCATAAAAGCAGTTTTGAATCTTGGACCTTAATTCTGCGGAAATCAAAAAATAATCAATACGTGAGAATGTCTTGTAGGTACTGGAATAACAAGAGTAGGCTTTAACTTGTGGTTTCATTTCTCTCCATATATCTAGCAATCTCAGTTCTTTCATAAAATGATTAATGGTCATCCTACATCCATTGTGCGTACAGTCCAGTCCTGTTGATCTATCTATACAGGGATTCAATGTACAATTAAAATCCCCTGCTATTATATGTTGCCCTGTAAGTGATGATAAGATAAGAAATAAATTAGCAAAGAACTTTTGATCATCTATATTGGGACCATATAAGTTCACCAAATTTATATTTTCTAATAGCAAAGATCCTTGAATGATTACATATCTTCCAAATTTGTCTCCAATTACATTTTTCACTTGAAATGGGACTGATTTATGTATGAGAGTCATAACTCCCCTGGCTCAGGATGAAAATGATGAGGTGAAAACACTTCCTTGCCATCTACTCCTAATTCTTTTTACATCCTCCTCTATTAGATGAGTTTCTTGTAAAAACACAATTTTTGAACCCATGTCTTTTATTTTATTCATAACTTGTTTAAGTTTTTTTAAATTTTGTAGACCTCTGCAATTCCATGAAGTTAAATTAAGATTAACGCTTTGGTTTATGATCAATAGGGAGTTTGGGATTACCTTGCAGTGTAAACATGCTCACACAGAGAAGCAAAAAAATGAGTGGTTGAACATTCATCCTACAAACTACACACAAACAAATTCCCCCTTCCCACATTTGTGGCGATCCCCCCAAAATCAAAAGAAAAATTCCGTCTCCCGATATAGCCATCGACCGCTCCACACCCACGAGGAACAGCCAAAGCCACTCCTTCTTCATCCTCCCAATCACCCTAACTCTACTGCTTTTAATGACGTAACATTAACTCTCCTCTGTAGTTTTCCAACTTAACTCCAAAATTTTTAGCAACTTTGTACATCATAGTTTTTGTTTTTTTTTAATATATAATACAATCTATATTTTGTAAACTTGCTATTTGCTTCAAGTCAGTCAGATGCCTGTGCAAATGCTTAAATATTCTACCTTATATTTTGTTCATGCTTAGCTCCCACCAGTCTCTTCTTGGATCTTCTTGATGAACTCCTGCGCCTCCTCTGGGGTCTTGAAGATGTGGGTTCTGCCCCCATACGTGGTCAACAGTCTCGCAGGATAAATTACACCATGACGAATCCCAAGGTTGCGCAGCTCTTTACGTACGGGATCAAACTGCTTCCTCAATTGTTGGATTCCTGTGGCCAAATCTGGGTAGAACCGCACCTGCTGGTCCTGGTGTTTAATCTCTCCTTTAGCTTGTGCAGCGTTGAAGATCTTCATCCTGTCTCTGTTGCTGAGAAACTTCATAATTAGGGTCCTCGGTGGTCCCTTATCTCTCCGTGGGCCAATACGGTGTGCGCTTTCCAGAACCACTGCTGATTGCAGCTCCGCGCTGCCCAGTGCCTCCGGAATCCACTTTTCCAGAAAGGAACATGAGTCCCGACCTTCGGATTCCTCCGGTAGACCCACCAGCCTCAAGTTGTTCCGTCTCGACCGGGACTCTAAATCCAGGATATTATCTTCCAGACATTTATTTTTTTTTTCCAAAGTGCGCACCTTTAATTGAAGACAGGTGATGTTATCTTCAGCACTAGAGACACGAAGCTCCACCTGCGCCATTCATTCTACACAGTCACCTAATTCCTTTCTCATTCCTTCCAACGCTGCCATAATCCCATCAAATTTAGAGGAAAAGTCTGCTCTCATTGAACTTATAGCAGCTAGCACCGCACCTGTGCCGTTTCCCGCAGATACCGCACCGCTGTTAGCTTCCTCCGCCATATATGGAGCTTTATCTGCTGCGTCACAGACCTGAAAGTCTGTTAATTTGGACTGTTTCGGCGGCTCGCTTTTTCCTCTACCTGGTTTTCCAGCCTTAGGCTTCACTGACATATCCTTGCCCAAACGCTGGGATACGTTCTGTCCCAAATGAGAGAGTTATTTGCCGATTTTTTTTCTCCAGGAGCAGAGCAGAGTGAGACGTGTCCTTCTCACGTGGCAGCCATAACCGGAAGTCGTCGTGTTAGTTTTACTTTCCATGAGTAATCCCTTTGTCTGTCATGTGTGCTAGGTTAATTGGCATCAAAACTGGGGATTCTAAATTGTCCTTAGGTATGACTGTGAGAGTGAATGGTTGTCTGTCTCTCTGTGTTGGCCCTGCGATGGACTGGCGATCTGTCCAGGGTGTACCCTGCCTCTCGCCCAAAGATTCTGGGATAGGCTCCAGCCCCCCCGCGACCCGAAAAGGATTAAGCGGTAGAAGATGAATGAATGAATGATGATGAATGTGTGTGTTTCTGTTCCCATTGAGTCCCCATCGTGCTGTTTGCTCTCTACATGTCTGTTCTTTTCTTCTTCTCTGTCCCCTCACCCCCCAGCCAGTCGCAGCAGATGACTGCCCCTCCCTGAGCCTGGTTCTGCTGGAGGTTTCTTCCTGTTAAAAGGGAGTTTTTCCTCTCCACCGTCGCCAAGTGCTTGCTCACAGGGGATCGCCTGATTGCTGGGGTCTTTCTGCAACTGTGGGGGTCCTCCCTACAGTTGATAGTGCTATGAGATGACTGTTGTTGTGAAATGGCGCTATATAAATAAAGTTGAATTGAATTGAATTGAATTGAATTGTTGTTTGGTTGTCTACTGTCATGCTGCTGTTACACTGTAATTTCCCAGTTTGGGATCAATAAAGTACATCTATCTATCTATCTATCTATCTATCTATCTATCTATCTAAATGTGTAAAATGCCAAGCAAAGCGTTGATTTTCTCTGGGTGCTCTGGTTTCTGGGTTTCGATGGGCATGCACAGGTCTTCCCAAACAGGGTCGAAAGCCACTTTTTGCTCAGATCTATTTTCATGATCCTGTCCATGAACTGGAATTACAACACACCTATCCCTCAAACACGGGGTGAGACTGGGCATCCTGGCAGATAAACACATCTGTCGCAAGGTCCGTGGTGAACTTTTGCCAGTCAGTGCATCGTGACATGCATTACACAAAGAGCAGAGGTAAACAAACATATCATCTGGTCAGTCACTGCAACAGATACTGGAGTCAGTTTGTCTTGGCCTGTCCTTGCCACTGATAATACCTCTATCTGCCAAGAATGTGTCGCTAGTCCAGCAAAAGCTAGTGATACTCAAATACTTTGCAAGCAGTTTCATGAAATGGTCAGTCAGAGAGCAACTCGAAGGCGAATTACAAAGCTGTGTGGTGGAATCTGATCAGACCTAAATGAAACAGTCATTGTCGCCCCCGACAGACTGCTATGATGATGATGATGTATGTGTTTGTGTGTCTTTACTACTTATCTCCTCAAGTTCAGCCAACTTAAAATTTTAAGGAAGCCCGAACACTAACTTTTTTAAGTTGAGACAATTTTTTTTTTTTTTACAGTGTACGCTCTCATGCAGCTCCTCCTCCTCCCTCCCCCCATTCCACCATTAGGCTTCTGCTGAACCCAAAACCTTCCAGCTATGTGATCCAACAGTGCTAACCATCTCAACACCATGCCAGACCCTAAAACAAAATTCTAAAGAAATGTATAACTTTATTGCTCAAACATTAGCACAGCCACTTGCTATTCTTATGACTGGTATCACCATTAAAGTAAAGCTAATTCCCGGAGCTATTCAGCACTCCAGATGCCAAAGAATGTGTTGCTCGTAGCCAAAGGTTTGGGTGTCAGATTTAGATGAAATGGTGTGAGGGAAATAATGACGGGCTGTGAAGCAGCTGGCTGCATCTGGATCTGTGTTGGGGCAGCTGCTGTTTTTTTTGTTGTTGTTGTTGTTTGTTTGTTTGTTTGAGGGTTTGTGAGTCTGGCCATTACATTACACCATTATGTTACACAGCCATGGGGATGAGGAAGAGAACAAAAGCTCCGAGTGGAAACAACACGTGTCAGGCCGTGCAGCAGCCGTGTTTCTGTGGGCGAGATGGAGAACTCTGTTTGGCCTTTGCTCACTTTGCAAAATCTTTGCATGTACCAAAACAAAGCTAAATGACTCACCAAAAAGAAAGCAAAACCCAAAATTGATAACATGGAAGCTGGATCCAATTCATAGTGGGTTTTTTTAATTTTTAATTCCTATGACATATAGATGCTTCTCAATGAATTAGAATACAATCGAAAAGTTAATTTCATTGTGTGAATGAATCTGTATAATAAAAGTTTAACTTTTTGAATTGAATTACTGAAATAAATTACATTTTCATTGATATTGTAATTCATTGAGAAGCACCTGTATACTGTATAGTGCAGGGGTATAGTGCAGGGGTGTCCAATCATGTGCCATGGAGGGCCAAGACCCTGCAGGTTTTCTCTTCTACCCAGTCTCTTCAGCAGGTGTTTTCACTTATCAGCATTCAGTGGGAAGAAATTCAGTGGAATCTGCTGTTGAAGACACTGGTTGGAAGTAAAGCCTGCAGGGTCTTGATCCTCCATGGCACATGATTGGACACCCTTGGTATGGTGAATTCAAATGTAGTGGACTGCATAGAGAACTCAATATAACAGTTGAAATTTTGATTTTTTTGGACCCTACTCGGCTTGTTTTCTTGGTGCTGTTAATGGCGTCATCGTGGTGAGACGATAAAATGTAACAGATTAATGGTGTTAAAATGTGAATACCTACATGTGTTTTGGAGTGAATATCCATCCATCCATCCATCCATCCATCTTCTACCGCTTTTCCGGAGGTCCGGGTCGCGGAGGCAGCAGTTCAAGCAGAGAAGCCCAGACTTCCCTCTCCCCAGCCACCTGCTCCAGCTCTTCAGAGGGGATACCAAGGCGTTCCCAGACCAGCTGGGAGACATAGTCTCTCCACCGAGTCCTGGGTCTGCCCCGGGGTCTCCTCCCAGTGGGACGTGCCTGAAACACCTCAAGTGGGAGGCGTCCAGGAGGCATCCTAATCAGATGCCCATACCACCTCAACTGACTCCTTTCAATGTGGAGGAGCAGCGGTTCTACTCTGAGCCTCTCCCGGATGACTGAGCTCCTCACCCTATCTCTGAGGGTGAGTCCAGCAATCCTACGGAGAAAGCTCATTTCAGCCGCTTGTATCCGCGATCTCGTTCTTTCGGTCATTACCCAAAGCTCGTGACCATAGGTGAGAGTAGGAACGTAGATTGACTGGTAAATCGACAGCTTTGCCTTAGAACTCAGCTCCCTCTTCACCACAACAGACCGGTACAACGTCCGCATCACTGCAGATGCTGCTCCGATCCGTCTGTCGATCTCTCGCTCCATTTTCCCCTCACTCGTGAACAAGACCCCAAGATACTTAAACTCCTCCACTTGGGGCAGGAGCCTGTCCCCAACCCGGAGAGGACAATCCACCTTTTTCCGGCTGAGGACCATGGACTCAGACTTGGAGGTGCTGATTCTCATCCCAGCCGCTTCACACTCAGCGGCAAACCATCCCAGCAAGAGCTGTAGGTCATTGCTGGATGAAGCCAACAGAACAACATCATCTGCAAACAACAGAGATGCGATCCTGTGGTCACCAAGCATGACACCCTCCATTCCCTGGCTGCGCCTAGAAATCCTGTCCATAAAAATTATGAACAGGATCGGTGACAAAGGGCAGCCCTGGCGGAGTCCAACTCTCACTGGGAATGACTCCGACCGAGTGTTGGCAATACAAACCAAACTCTCACAACGGTCGTACAGAGACCGAATAGCTCGTAACAACAAGCCCGATACCCCATACTCCCGAAGCACCCCCCACAAAAATCCACGAGGGACGCGGTCAAATGCCTTCTCCAAGTCCACAAAACACATGTAAACTGGTTGGGCAAACTCCCACGAACCCTCAAGAATTCTCGAGAGGGTAAAGAGCTGGTCCGATGTGCCACGGCCAGGACGAAAACCACATTGCTCCTCCTGAATCTGAGGTTCGATCAACGGCCGGACTCTCCTCTCCAGTACCTTGGCATAGACCTTCCCAGGGAGGCTGAGGAATGTGATCCCTCTAAAGTTGGAGCACACCCTCCGGTCCCCTTTTTTGAAGAGAGGAGCCACCACCCCGGTTTGCCATGCCAAAGGCACTGCCCCCGACCTCCACGCAATGTTGCAGAGGCGTGTCAACCATGACAACCCAACAACATCCAGGGCCTTGAGGTACTCAGGGCGAATCTTGTCCACCCCCGGGGCCCAGCCACCAAGGAGATTTTTAACCACCTTGGCGACCTCAGCCCCTGTGATAGGCGAGTCATCCCCCTCGTCCCCAAACCCTGCTTCCTCTGTGGAAGGCGTATCAGTGGGATTGAGGAGATCCTTGAAGTATTCCTTCCACCGCCCGACGATATCCCCAGTTGAAGTCAACAGTGTCCCATCCGCACCATACACAGTGTGGACGGGGAGCTGCTTTCCCCTCCTGAGCTGCTGAACAGTTTGCCAGAATCTCTTTGAAGCCGACCGAAAGTCTTGTTCCATGGCCTCACCGAACTCCTCCCATACCCGCGTTTTTGCTTCAGCAACCACCCGAGCTGCACTCCGCTTGGCCTGCCGGTACACCTTAGCTGCTTCGGGAGTCCCACAAGCCAACCAAGCTTGATAGGACTCCTTCTTCAACTTAATGGCCCCCCTCACCACTGGTGTCCACCACTTGGTTCGGGGGTTGCCACCACGAGATGCACCGACCACCTTGCGGCCGCAGCTCTTGGCCACAACAGAGGTGGAGAACATGGCCCATTCAGACTCCATGTCTCCAGACTCCCTCGGAATGTGGTTGAAGTTCTTCCGGAGGTGGGAGTTGAAGACCTCCCGGACAGGGGCCTCAGCCAGACGCTCCCAGCACACCCTCACTATACGTTTGGGTCTACCAGGTCTGAATGGCTTCCTCCCCTGCCATCGGATCCAACTCACCACCAGGTGGTGATCAGTTGACAGCTCTGCACCTCTCTTTACTCGGGTGTCCAAGACATACGGTCGCAGGTCTGATGATACGATAACAAAATCGATCATCGACCTGCGACCTAGGGTGTCCTGGTGCCAGGTGCACATATGGACACCCTTATGCTTGAACATGGTGTTCGTTATGGACAGACTGTGGTTAGCACAGAAGTCCAATAACTGAACACCACTCGGGTTCAGATCGGGCAGGCCGTTCCTCCCAATCACCCCTCTCCAGGTTTCACTGTCGTTGCCCACGTGCGCATTGAAGTCCCCCAGTAGGACAATGGAGTCTCCAGGAGGAGTACCCTCCAGCACCCCAGTCACAGACTCCAAAAAGGGTGGGTACTCTGAAACATCATTTGGTGCATAGGCACAAATGATGGTCAGGACCCGTTTCCCAACCCGAAGGCGCAGGGAAGCAACCCTTTCGTCCACCGGGGAAAACTCCAATATAGAGGCAGCAAGGTGGGGCGATACAAGAATACCCACCCCTGCTCGTCGTCTCTCGCCCAGGGCAACTCCAGAAAAGGCCAAGCTCCAGCCCCTCTCCAGGAGACTGGTTCCGGAACCGGAGCTGTGTGTTGAGGTGAGGCCGACTATATCTAGCCGGTATCGCTCAACCTCGTACACCAGCTCAGGCTCCTTCCCCACCAGAGAGGTGACATTCCACGTATCAAAAGCCAGTTTAGAAAGCTTGGGATCAGTCCGCCAAGGTCTCCGCCTTTGACCGCCACCTAATCCACATAGCACCGGACCCCCATGATCCCTCCTGCAGGTGGTGAACCCACTGGAGGGCGGACTCATGTAACTCCTTCGGCCTGAGCCCGGCCGGGTCCCATGGGTGGAAACCCGGCCACCAGACGCTAGCCTTCGAGCCCCTCCCCCAGGCCTGGCTCCAGGGTGGGGCCCCAGTAACCCCATATCGGGCGGGGTACACTGAATCCTTGATATAGAATTTATCATGAGAGTCTGTTGGATCGTTCTTAGTCTGGCCCTTCACCCAGGACCAGTTTGTCTTGGGAGACCCTTTCAGAGGCAAATTTCCCCCGGACAACATAGCTCCTGGGATCACTGGGGCACGCAAACCCCCCCACCACGATAAGGTGACGATCCATGAGGAGTGAATATACTGTATATTAAATCCATTTTGCTGTATTAAATCAAATACCTTTAGGTAGCTTATGTTGTGATGTGAAGATCTTTCCTCACCATTCTGTTGGCTGTACATTGCATTATGGGATACATTAGCTAACGTAGCTACTTTTCCAAATGCATTCTGAGTGCACTACACAGTGAATGGAATTATCATTTAAGATTTCGAACAGCACTAAAAATGTCTGATTCACTGTATAGGGCACTATGAAGGGAACAAGTGAGCATTTCGAAAGCACCATTTAATGTGATTGCATCAGGCCAAAACCCAGCCAGCATGCCCGTGTGGGCCCCATGATGGGTTTAACTGGGCTGTCTTATGGGTTCCATGTGGTTTGTCTGCAGGTTCCATGTTGGCCCCACTGCGTTTGCCCACATGGACTTTACCTGTGGTGCAGATAAGCAGATGATGTGTTTACCTGCTTTAAACCCATCTGGGTTTAACGTGCGTGAGCAGGTTTCAGTCATACTGGCATCAAAGGCAAAATTACGAGAGGAGTCACAAATTTATAAGAAAAAAGTGAACATTCAGGACAAAAAAGTTGAAATTTACCAGAAAAAAAATTGTATAATTACTTGAAAAAAGTTACAAACTTGCAAGCAAAAATTTTGCAAACTGACAAGAAAAAAGTGACAAATTTGTGAGGAAAAACTTAGAAAAAGTTGCAAAGTAGCCAATATGAGTAAATAAATTGAAAATTTGTGAGAAAAAAGTTACAAATTTACAAGAGAAAAGTTACAAATCTATGAGAAAATGTTGCATGTTTTTTAGAAAGTTTCAAAATTATAAGAAAAAGCAAATTTGCAGGGAAAAAAAGCCAAAATTTTACAAGGAAAACTAACAAATTTATGAGAAAAGTTGCTACTTTACAGTAAAAAAAGTTTCAAAATTTAAAAAAAAATGTCTCAAATTTACAGAAAGTAGTCACAGATTTACAAGAAAATAGCAAATTTCTGAGAAAATAAGTTGAAAACAGGTAACGCCCATGTGGGCAAACATAGATGGGGCCAACATGGAACCCGTGGACAAACCCACATGGGGCCCAGAAGACAGCCCAGCTGTGCCCCTTTGGTGGGGACGCATGGACATGCTGGCTGGGAATGAGCTAGTCTGTCAGTGACGCTTTGGTTTAACTATTTAAAGGCACCATGTGTTTGTCTGTGAAGTGAGTGTGTTAATGTTTTAACAGCACATATATTTATAAGGATAAAACCCACAAAAACACCATTTTGCACTAGACGGGACCTTTAAAACAGCCACAGAAATGTAGAATTTCTGTTCTGTCAAGAAAAACATACACTGCACATGTTTGAGAGGTTCTAGTTGTGTTCTCCGGAGATCTTCATGCAGCATTACCTGTGGACTGTGTTTGTGTGTCGCCTCCTGACCTTCTCTCCCTGTCGTGTGCAGGTACACCCTCTGCTGATGCGTGAGCGGCGCTCCGAGTCTCACAGGAACAAGCTGCTGCGGCGGACCGTCAGCGTTCCTGTTGAGGGAAGGCACCACCCCGAGATGGGTGAGCTACAAACCATTCATCAGCTTTTCATTCTAAGATATTTGCTCATGAAGCCAATTAAGGCGCATTTGCTTGTTTCGGTTGACTCTGCTGCGTGATGGCCTTCAGCAGGGCCGTTTCTAGTTTATTGGGTTTGGGGGGGCCCTGTTATTATAATGGGGAAGCGTTTCAACACTTTTGCTAAAACGGAAGAAAAAAACTTTCTCTTCCCAACATTTTGAACTGAAAATTTAATTAAATCATTACATAGAATAAAAATTACCTAGTATCTATGTATATGAAAACTGAAAAAAGTTGAACATTTGGGGGGAAAGGTGCAAATTTCTGATAAAACAGTTATAAATTTACACCAAAAAACATGGAAAATTTGCTACTTTTTCTTGTAAATTTTCAACTTTTTTCTTATAAATGTTCAACTTTTTGATTGGCAATTTGTGACTCATTTCTTGTGAATATGTAAATATTTTTCTCATAAATTTGCACTTTTTTTCTTTTCCATTGGTAGCTTTTTTCTTGTAAATTTCCTAATTTTTTTCTCATAAATTTGTACCCTTTTTCTTGCAAATTTGCAACTTTTTTCCTGTAATTTTTCACCTTTTTCTTGTTAATGTCTAGCTTTTTTTCTCATAAATTTATAACCTTTTTCTTGCAAATTTCTTGTAATTTCCCAGTTTGGGATCAATAAAGTACATCTACCTATCTATCAAATTTTCAACTTTTTGCTTTTAAATTTCCAAATTTTTAATTGTAAATTTCGAACTTTTGTCTCATAAACTTGTAACTTTTTTTTGCAAATTTTAATTTTTTTTTTTTTTTTTGCAAATTTTCAATTGTTTTTCCTTTTAAATTTGTAATTTTTTCTTGTAAATTTTCATCGTTTTTTGGGGTTTTTTTTGTAAATTTTCAACTTTTTTCCTTTAATTTATGGATGGTGGTTAGATTTTTATTTTGTGTGATCATTAGCATTAGGGTTGGTAATTTTTTTTCTGTTAATGTAGAAATTGACAAGTTTATTTTTTTTTTAACAATCTTGCACAAGGCCCCCAAAGAGCTAGAAACAGCCCTGCTTTCAGATATAATTCACTCGACTGGACTCACTCAACTGAAGGCATTTTTCAAATGAGGGTGATTGTAGATTTTGTCTCCCATCACTTCCAATGAAATCACT
The DNA here is from genome assembly GCA_020510985.1 of Pholidichthys leucotaenia. Classification (NCBI taxonomy): domain Eukaryota; kingdom Metazoa; phylum Chordata; class Actinopteri; order Cichliformes; family Pholidichthyidae; genus Pholidichthys; species Pholidichthys leucotaenia. Next base: position 49,577,707 of record CM035849.1, on the reverse strand, counting down.
TCGGTGTCCCACATCCACCCTTGTTTCTAACAATGCAGAACTCCACATTAGCGGCACATTTCTGTCCACTCTGTCTGTGGAACGTTGTTTTTGGGGTGACGTGTGGGACATTTCTCTCCTGCCTGTCTTCACCCTCTCTGTTCCTGCTGCCCATTTTACAACCCACTGAAACCCACCATCACCTATATCACTGTCTGTGTTGGCTTGGTTGTAATAGCAGGGTGGTTGCATAGCAACAAAAATGATGTAAAGCTCTCAGTTTGAGCCGCTGTTCTCCGTGTCGCTCGCAGCAGCAGCAGAGATAAAAGCGTCAGATCTGATCACAGCTGAAGGCACTTGTTTCCTTTCAGTCTTTGGCTCACTCTGTTTTTGTCTCTGTGAGTGATTGATGGTGCTTTAAAAGGAAATATATGTATTGGTTACGCGCAGGGCCGTTTCTAGCTTTTGGGGGGGCCTTATGCAACATTGTGTTTGAGGGGCTATATTTTTCAACCCCTTTAAAATGGGGGGGGGGGGGGAAATCTCTCCCCTCTCAATAAAAACATTAAAAAAATGTACTTGGTACATTGTCTAGATGAAAGAATAAAAAAAATAACCAACATCCATATGAATTTTTTTTCAGATTTATGAGAAAAAAGTTGAAAATTTACAAGAAAAAAATTGGAAATTTAAAAGAAAAATGTTGGAAATTTACATGAAAAAAGCTGAAAGTGTGTAAGAAAACACAATGAAAATCCAATGAATTTATGAGAACAAAAGTCGCTCATAAATTCACAAGGAAAGAGGTAAAAATTCATGATAATTTTTAAAAAGTTATGAGAAAAATGTTTACAAGAAAACAGTAGCAAATCTGTAGGGGGAAAAGTTACAGATTTGCCAGACATGGTAGAAAATGCATGAGAAAAATGTTTAAAATATATGAGGAAAAAGTTTCCAAATTTACTAGAAAAAGTTGCAAATTTACCAAAAAAGTTTCAACTTGATGAGAAAAAAGTTGAAAATATACAATGAAAAACAAGTGAAATTACGAGAAAAAAAATTCACAGATTTACAAGAAAAAAGGTGCAAATTTATGAGAAAAAGTTACAAATTTGAGAAAAACATCACCAATTTATGAGGATAAGTTACAAGGCAAATGTACCAAATTTATTGGAAAAAAAAGTTGCAAATTTACAAAAAAATGGTAATAAATGCATGAGAAAAAAGTTTCAAATATGAGCAAAAGGGTTCCAAATTTGCTAGAAAAAATTGCAAATTTACAAGAAAAAATGTGCAAATTTACGATTAAAAAAAGTCACAAATTTATGAGAAAAATCTGCAAATTTACAAGAAAAAAGTAGCAAATTTATGAAGGAAAAAATTGCATATTTACAAGAAAAATGGTAGTAAATGCATGCAAAAAAGCTTCAAATTTATGAGGAAAAGGGTTCCTAATTTGCTTGAAAAAATTACAAATTTACAAGAAAAAAGGTGCAAATTTATGATAAAAAGTCACAAACTTATGAGAAAAATTTGCAAATTCACAAGAAAAAACTAGCAAATTTATGAGGGAAAAATTTGCAGATTTACAAGAAAATGATAGTAAATGCATACGAAAAAAGTTTCAAATTTATGAGGAAAATTATTCCAAATTTGCAAGAAAAAAGTCACAGCTGAAGGTAATTTTAATCCTCTGAATGTTGATGGGGAACTCATAACTCTCTGGCTCCCCCTAGTGGCCAAGGGGGCCTGTGGCATCTGCGTCCTCTGCTTTTTAGCCAGAAACGGCCGTGCAGAGCTGCTCCTACAGCCACTGTCAGAAACCACCAGCCACAGTAGCTGGTGAGCAGAGGAGCTGATTGTAGTGTTGTTCGTAGGACATATTATGGTGTAACATGGGTGGTGATGTCACCTGGAGTATTAGGGCTGTGCGGAAGAGGGGCGGTCTCTTTGACCACTTCTCAGGCTAGCGGGAACACCTCTGTATTATCTGTGAGTCTATAATAAAGTCCTGTATAGTTCACCCTTCGGTCTCGTCATTGGTCCATGTTTTACATACATAACATTTGACGACGAGGATAAAAGTATGGATGCGGGAGTTGCTGCAATTCGGCCGCTTTTGGAGTTTCCCAGTTAGCCGCCAAACCCTTGGGCAAGGTAGTTCGCCGCCTTTCAAAATTACTTGGTGGCATTGGACCTTGGAAGACGGGAGAGGTTGCGGGCACAGGCACTGTTGGTTCACAACTTGGGAGTGGAAGGACAACGTATCCTTAGTACCTTAGGCGAGGGTGATAGCTTTGAAGAAGTGGTTGAGCTAATGGTGCGACATTTTCACGCCCCAGAAAACGTCATCGTCCAAAGGATCCAGTCTTGACAGCGCCGCCAGCGGGCTGCCGAGTCAGTGCAGCGGTATGTAGAATATCTACGTCAGCTGGCCAGGGACTGCTAGTTTGGTGCAGTGGAGGAGGAGATGGTCCGTGACTAGTTAGCGGAACATACTGTTCACCCGGCGACAAGGTCGAAGCTTATCACATACTCAGGTGAGCTGATGTTGGCCATGGCTGTCAAGATAGCTCAGCAGTGTGAAACAGCAGACAGGCTATCACAGGAGCTCGGTGAGAGAGCGGCACATCGCCACTTTGAACCACAGTCGACGGCGCAAGCAGTGGACCTGGACAGCAACGATGATGCCAAAGATGAAGAATGCGTTAATGCTGTAAAGATAAGGTCCGCCCCGGAATTGCCCAGATGTTTGGGTTGTGGGTCCACCAAGCACTGTTATAAAGGCTAGAGAGTGTTCGGCAAGGGGACAGCGCTGCGGCACGTGCGGATTCTTGCATCATTTCTCCAGGGCATGTTACGGGTTTGAGAGAGGGGATCCGAGACACATAGAGGATCTCCCCATTTCGCCTCCCACGGTTGTTTGCAGTGTATCCCCAAGTGGCAACGGCTGTTCTTTCTGTATTGTGGAATTGGACGGCGTGACGGTGCCGTTGCTGGTTGACATGTGAGTGGTGAGATCGGTGTTGGATTGGGAAACCGTGTGGAGTTCCTTTTCACAGTCTTGGGTTGGAGTCTCAGGTTGCAGTCTGTGGGACTGGCTGGTTCCTCGAATGATGGCTGGAGCTGTGTGGGACGAACCTTTGCCTAGTAATCTGGACAATGAGCCGGACCAATTCCATTCAGGGCCATTGCAGGAGGGTTCCGGTGTCAGCGCCCATGTAACCCTAGTTGAGGGAACTGGGTGACGTGGTGGGACGCCCATGATGGTGGGTGGCACCGAGTGGCTGACCCATTCTGCTTCCGGAGTTCAGCTGGGTGATACCGAGAAGCAAGGGGTCACAACAGCTTTGCCGGCATCTGAAATGAAAGCGAGTGAAGCAGGACTGGCTGGCATGGTAAAATGACGTGCCACCCAGGAACACTGGAAGCTGAGTCGGGTGCCTCTAGGGGTCGCTGATGTGGTCCAACCCAGAGAGGAGGCCCAGTCGAGAGAAGCTTGAGGCAAACAATGAGACAACCAGGGGCGGCTGTGGGTGGTGGCTGTTCGGGAGGATGGCTACCTTCGGCTAGCTGATGGCTTATGGCGGCATCTCGACGAGCTGAGGCATGCCAAGCAGGAGACAGATGCGTTTGGGCGGCGGTGTGAGCCATCCCTGGGCGTGAGGAGAAGAAGGTGCACCAGAGAGGAACCATCTGATGGTTTTTCGGGGGATGGTTCCTCTACTGGGACTGACTGGTAGTTGGGGGCCATGTTGTTAGTATGTGAATTTCCTGGGTTATTGTAGTTATGCATGATGTGGAAATAAGAACTATTTAAGTTGTTCATGAGATTTGTTAATGGTGTTTTAACCTGTTTGTATATATGTTCTGTTATGGGGATTGTTTTTTTGTTATTTATTTTAGGAGCATGGCGATTTTATGTTTAAAAGACTGTGTTTTAGCAGAGACGGCAGAATAATCCGTCTAGCCGTGTGGGGGTGGGACGGTAGTCCACCTGTCTCCCCCTAGCTTTAGTTGTTTTGTGTAAATCTTATAGGCCTTGATATATTTTTGTTTAGTTTTAGCGCGTGATCCGGGTTCCAAATTGGGGAGGGTCTCGATGGTATGTGTGTGTTTGGCCCATTTTTTTGAAGGAGGGGAGGAGTGTAGTGTTATTCGTAGGACATATTATGGTGTAACACGGATGGTGACGTCACCCGGCGTATAAGAGGGCTGTGCGGAAGAGGGGCAGTCTTTTTGACCACCTCTCAGCCTAGCAGGAGCGCCTCTGTATTATCTGTGAGTCTATAATAAAGTTCTGTATAGTTCACCCTTCGGTCTTGTCACTGGTCCACGTTTTCCATACATAGCACTGATGTCAAGCCCTGTGCTCTCTCTGTCACTTCCTCTGATAAGCGTGGGTTTCTCTACAGTCACGCTTTCTTTCCTCTCCAGTCTCAGCGCTCTTTAACTCCTCTGCCTCCTGCCTCCGTTTATATTGCCGCGCTGTCCTCTGAAACTCTCTCCGGACCCTCCCATATCAGCCTCTCTCCAGTCGTCCCTCTCAGCTTCTCCCTCTTCCCTCGCCCGCCACCTCTCCGTCTCGCTCGGCTATTTAAGGGGTCTCCCCTGCGACATTTCCGCCGTCTCTCGTTCTGCCATTGCTGCCTGGCAGTGCTGATTCAACCGGATAGTTGTCTCCAAACGAGTGGCTCTCTGACCTTAAAGCGGTCAAGCCGTGACACACGATTTGACGTGCTCCCGCGGCGTTTTGGCTTGTGCTGACACGGCAGTCGCGCTTGGTATTGCCCACGTGTGACCTTACTGTGAACATATTTGCATATGTTGGTTTGCTGTTATTATGGAATGCAGTGCCAACAGAACGAGAAGTGAATATATCTGAGGCAGTTAGTTATTATCAGACACACAGACAGATGATGACCTTTTCTCCTGCTAATTTTCAACTTTTTCCTCATTAATTTGGGATTTTTTTCCTGTAAATTTTCATCGTCATCTTTCTTGTAGATTTGCAACTTTTTTCTCAAAAATTTGTGACTTTTTTCCTCATAAATTTGCTACTTTTTTCCCGCATAAACCTGCAACTTTTTGCTCATAAATTTGTGACTTTTTTCTTAAAAATTAGCAACTTTTTTCCTGTAAATTTTCAACCTTTTTCCTATAGATCTGCAACTTTTCTCTCAAAAATTTGTGACCTTTTTCTCATAAATCTGCAACTTTTTGCCCCAGAATGTTGACTTTTTTCTCAATAATTTGTAACTTTTTTCTCATAAATTTGCAACTTTTTTCCCTGTAAATTTACTACATTTTTCTCAGATTTGCAGTTTTTTTTTTTCTCAAAAATTTCTGCCTTTTTTTCCTCAACATTTTTCAACTTTTTGCTCATTAATTTGCCATTTTTTTCTTCATAAACCTTCAATTATTTGCTTATAAATTCACAACTTTTTTTTCCTATAAATTTTCAGCTGTTTCTTGTAGATTTACAACTTTTATCTCAAAAATTTGTGACTATTCTCATAAATCTGCAACTTTTTTCTACACAAAATTTTGATGTTTTTTCTCAACAATTTGTGACTTTATTCTCATAAATTTGCAAATTTTCCCCCAAAATTTTGGCAACTTTTTTCTCAGAAATTAGCAAATATTTTCTTGTAAATTTGCAACTTTTTTCCTGTAAATTTCCATCTTTTTCTCATAAATTTACAACTTTTTTCTGTTAAATTTGCAAAAACGTTTTGAGATTTGTTTTTTCTCATAAATTTACAACATTTTTCTTATAAATTTGCAACTAGTTTTCATTGCAATTTTTTCCTGTAAATTTTGCAACTTTTTTCTCATAAATTTGCAGCCTTTTCCCTCATAAAACTGCAACTTTTTGCTCATAATTTTGTGACTTTTTTGTTAAAAAACTAACAACCTTTTTTTGTAAATATGCAACTTTTTCTCTTAAATCTGCAGCTTTTCCCCCAAAATTTTTTAACTTTTTTTCTCAACAATTTGCAACTTTTTCACATAAATTTGTGACCTTTTTTCCCCTCAAAATTTTGCAATGTTTTTCTCATATATTTGCAGTTGTTTTCTCCTAAATTTGTAAATTAGCATTTTTTCCTGTAAATTTACAACTTTTTTCTCAAACAGTTGCAACTTTTCTCTCAAAAATTTGCAACTTTTTTCTCAAAAAGTTGCAACTTTTTTTCCCCTCATTATTGGCAACTTTTTTCTTATAAATGTTCTACTATTTTCTCAAAAATTTGCAATGCTCATGGATGCTGGCTAATTTTTTATTCTGTGTAATTAAATTGTAATTTATGATTTTTTTTCTACATTTTTAAATTTGGCATCCTTTATCATATCTTTGCACCTTTACTTTTTGCAAATTTGTACCTAATTTACATTTCTCCATTTATACCTCGTGCTAAATTAGTGAATACATCCCACCCCCCTGAATACATCCCATCCCCCTTACATGTTGATAAATGATGAATACCCATCCTGCTTAAAAGTGGCTCATTACCAGCAGTCTTGTGTGCAAAACTGGGACAAACAACACTTTTTTCCTCTTCTGTGAGCCATCAGGAACTTTGATAAATGACAGTGTTGTAGCCCCCTGGGAGTGAAATCAGGCCACATTTCATTCGATGCACACAGCGAATTCTATTGAGCGTTTTATTGTATAATGCATAAATAGGTCTAGGTATAGATAAATCACACTAAACACTAAACCAATAATCCAATCTGATGGTTCTAAAAATAGTTTTGCATGATTCACAGTTCAAATAGCTTGAGCTCTTGTGATCCATGCAGATTACTTGTACGTACACTTTATCTGCGCACCGAAAGTTTTCCGTTTCATTTCCACGCATCATATGATTCAGTCTCAACTAAATTCATACCTGTATTAATCTTTGTATTAGTCAGAGCTCTCCTGGAAACACTCATTCTGTCTCAGTAAATTAATGTATTGAGGTCAGAGAAAACTGTGCTCAAGTTTAATTAGAATTGTGGGACATACTGTGGAATAGTATGATTGCCACAGCATTTTTTTTGTTAGATGAGGACGTTGACGTCCCTCCTGTGTGTCTGCACTGTGAAAATAAAGTTACATAGCAGCTGGTCAGAGTTAAAACAGGAGGAATTTGAATGGAAGTTTCTCCACCCCGGTAAAAGCTCCTAATATGGCTGTGAGTTTTCAGGATCTAATCTCAGCACAGTCACTACCATCTGTGTGTGTGTGTGTGTGTGTGTGTGTGTGTGTGTGTGTGTGTGTGTGTGTGTGTGTGTGTGTGTGTGTGTGTGAGTGAGTGAGTGAGTGAGATTGTGCGGGAATCGATCGTCTTGCCACTCTCTAATCAGCCGACAGAGTAAAACTTTGAACAAGTGGGACCCAAAGGTTGGCTTCTGAGCGGGGAATTGTGACTCCCGATCACCTGTCCGAACCACCTACTCCAAACTCTTTGTCCCGCAGTGGAAACTCGTTCCAGCCTCTGTTATCCACAGTCTTTTTCTTTAAGTCGCCACCCAACTCTCCTGACCATAAATGAGCATCGGAACGTACAGTAGATTGGCCGCTGAATCAAAGACTGCTGTAGAAGTGACAGATGGATTCAAGGTGGGGGTGGGGTTACCTCAGGGATTGGCCCCGAGCCCCTCCTTGTTTTGTGATAATGATGAACCGGCAGGTATTTCCTTGGTCTATGACGTTTGCAGATGACATTGACATGGGCTGCACGGTGGCACAGTGGTTTAGCACTGTGGCAGCACAGTCTTACCCTCGGCCGGGGGATCGCGGGGATCATGAGATCGTGGGTTCGATCCCAGCCCCCGACCAACAGTGAGCTGTTGTGTGGAGTTTGCATGTTCTCCCCGTGTTGCGCGGGTTTACTCCGGGATTTCTCCGGTTTCCTCCCGCATACCAAAAACATGTAGGTTTAGGGCGCTCACGCACGCAGCGACCAGCAGCCGGTGGCTTGTCACCAGACTGCAAACCAAGTCTACCTACGGGTACAAATAAGTAACAAAAAAAAAAAAAAAAAAAAAAAAAAAAAATATCTGCGGAGAGCAGGGACCAGGTAGAAGAGAGCCTGGAGAGGTGGTGGAATGCTCTGGAGAGAAGAGGAATGAAAGTCAGTAGAAGCAAGACAGAATATACGTGTGTGAATGAGAGGGAGGCAGGTGTAACAGTGAAAATGCAAGGAGTAGAGGTGGCGAAGTTAGATGAGTTTAAATACCTGGGGTCAATCGTCCAGGGCAATAGACAGCGTACAAGAGAGGGGGAGAAGAGAGTGCAGGCAGGGTGGAGTGGGTGGATTTGTGTGAAGAAAAGTAGCTGGAGTGAAAGGAAAGGTTTACAAGACGGTAGTGAGACCTGCCATGATACATGGTTTGGAGATGAAGGCACTGACAAAAAGACAGGAGGTGGTAAATACATGTGAAAGAAGTTCCAAATTTATGAGAAAAAGGGGTCCAAATTTGCAAGAAAAAAGTCACAATTTTTTGAGATGGCCCTAACCCTATCATCTGAGGTGATACAGTTTCATACATAATCTGCAATTAACCATGAATTTGTTAGCAGTTAATTAGAAACAGCTTGAAAACCCACCCACCTCTGGTCGGCCTGACAGTGGCTCATTTCTATATCTAATGACTTCCATAGCTTATCTCAGCACCCAGTGTGGGGCTCAAACCCATGACCCTGAGATTAAGAGTATGATGCGCTACCAACTGAGCTAACTGGGTTATGTAGCACCTTGCCATTAACTTTAGAAGTTGATCTGGAGCACATTTGGCATCTGATCAAAACAATGACATGAGCACACAGTCGCTTGTGGCTAATGACATCACAGTTCCTGAAAGTTAGTTTAGAAGAATAAATGGAATTGTTTCCAAAGCTCCAGTGTGGGAACATTTCTGATCTAAGCTGGATAAGCAACGAGAGCCTGCTGATGTCAGGAAGTGATATGTCGCCTGCTTGAAAACAGTTCCAACGGAAAATGTAAGGAATGTGTAGAAAATGGATATAAACGGGTGTCTAGCAGCTAGGCTAGTAGACTTCTCTCTTAGCTTGTATCCAGCAGGTCGACCTCAAAGTCGGTCAAAAATTCCGGTTGTGGCCGCTCAGATAAGCCAACATTAGCAGCCCAAAATACCTGATTACCATGGCCAAAATATAACAAAATGATATTCATAATCTTGCTGATTCGCATTGCAAACCTGGGAATGCTAATGACCCTGGTACCTGTGTCAGGCCAGAAAAAAGAGGGGGGAAAAAGCCCAGAATGACATAAGATATAATAGAGACTGGATTAGTTAACAAGCTAGGATCATCGATGTGTGATAAGGTAAGATAAGATAATCCTTTATTAGTCCCACAAAGGGGGAAATTTACAGTATTGCAGCAGAAAATGGATAGCAACACTCAGAGCAATAATAAATAATAAAATAGGGCAAAAAACAGTATTTGTACAGCGCAAAAAAGTAAGATTGTTTTTACAGTTAGAAAAACAAGTAAAATAGTATTTACAGCGCTAGTAAGCAGTTAGGTTAAATTATTTAGCAATACTAATGCATACCTGTAGAAACCAAGTATAAGCAAGTATTTCTGCACGCCCATAGAAAGCAAGTGTAAGCTTGCATGTCTGCCTTTGATCTTTGACCATGGCAGCAGTAACCATGGTGAAACCTGCCTTTGATCTTTGACGTCACCACTCGTTCAGTGATGCCTGCCTTTGATCTTTGATGATGTCATAGCGCGTCCTATGATCGTGACAGACACACACACAGAGATTTTTTGAATTATATATACTATCTGTGCATGCCAGTATGATGTCTATATGACATCATATAGACACCATAAATATATACTGTATATACTGTATATATATAAACATCATTAACATCTGTTTGTTCTCTCCCATAGATTAAGTCCCCATTGTGCTGTTGTGCTGTTTGCTCTCTACATGTCGGTTCTTTTCGTCTTCTCTATCCCCTCACCCCCAGCCAATCGCAGCAGATGACTGCCCCTCCCTGAGCCTGGTTCTGCTGGAGGCTCAGGTGCCTATATGCCTATATCGAGTCCTACGATCTTTGATATGACATCATATAGACAGCGAGTCCTATGATCTTTTACTCCTATGATCTTTAGTGATCTATATAACATATACTGTAGACAGACACCATATAGACATCATAGGCGAATCCTATGATCTTTTAGCGAGTCTTACGATCGTGACAGACACACAGACATGTTCCTTATTGGTGCAAAGTAGTAGTGTTGTGTGCGGTCTCTGTGAGCGGCATAGACTGCAGAGTCTGACAGCAGCAGGCCGGACCTGCAGAGCCTCTCCCTCATGCACTTTGGATGGAGCAGCCTGCCACTAAACGAGCTCCTCAGTGCACTCAGCGTGTCCCTCATGGGGTGTGACTTGGACTCCATCAGAGATGACAGCATAGCCGCCGCCGTCCTCTCTCCTGTCACCTCTGCTGGGTTGAGGCGGCGCCCCAGAACAGAGCTGACCTTCTTGATCAGCCTTTTCAGTCTCGGTGTTGGTAGCTGTGGGAGTCCACCACGACATTCCAAAGGAAGAATTTCAGGTAGAGTTGTAGTCCTAGTGTAGGAGGACTCCTTTGCAGGAGAACTTTTGCTGTTTAACTTCGCAGACCATATAATGCCACAAAAATCCCTCATAACCCACAGAAATGATAGAGGAAACCCCCAAATGCTCTTCAGTGTTCTCAATAAATCACAAAGGGCTGAATGTTCCATCTGGGCTCAATTTATGCCTGTTGTGGCTGCAGTATGTCATCCATTGTAGGGATTTGTTCCCGATTATTTCTCCCCTACCTGAAATACGGCACGGTTATTGTTGTATTTTATCTTTTAGAACAAGCTCCCCATAAAGACACTTTTAGTGTGACTGCCATGTTTTCCTGACGCAGTAACACATGACCACAGTGACTCTGAGGACGATCTCCTCCTTCTCATCAGATGTGAAGTCATTGTTTTTCTCATTTCTTACCATTTTTTGTGGCTAGTTTAGATTTTAGTCCAACACAACTAATAGCAAGACCTCACAAATTACAAATTATGATTAAAAAACATTACAAATCTACAAGGCAAAAGTTGTGAATTTATAAAAAAAAAAAGTTAGAAAATCAAGAGAAAAAATATCATAAATTTACAGGAATAAAGTCACAGATTTATGAGACAAAAGTTCCAAACTTTACAATTAAAAAATGCTCAATTTTACACAAATTTATAAGAAAAAAATCTAAATTTTATGAAGAAAAAAGTTGGAAATTTTTTTCATTCATTCATTCATCTTCTTCCGCTTAATCCTTTTCGGGTCGCGGGGGGGCTGGAGCCTATCCCAGCATCTTTGGGCGAGAGGCAGGGTACACCCTGAACAGATCGCCGGTCCATCGCAGGGCCAACACAGAGAGACAGACAACCATTCACTCTCACAGTCATACCTAAGGACAATTTAGAATCCCCAGTTTGATGCCAATTAACCTAACTTGCATGTTTTTGGCATGTGGGAGGAAACCGGAGAAATCCCGGAGTAAACCCACGCAGACACGGGGAGAACATGCAAACTCCACACAGATCACTGCTGGTCGGGGCTGGGATCGAACCCAGGATCCCCCGGCCAAGGGTGAGTTGCTGTGCTGCCGCAGTGCTAACCACTCTGCCACTGCGCCAGCCCAAGTTGGAAATTTATCACAATAAATCGACAAATTTACACAAAAAGGTTACAAATTTAGGAGGAAAAAGGTCCATTTTACAAGAAAAAATGGCAAATATATGAGAAAAATTTTTTAAAAAATTTAAATTTAGAATAAAAATGTCACAAATTTTTGAGCAACACCTCATTTGGCAGCAAGCATAAAGACATTACGCTCTACTGGGGCTGGGCGATTTGACCTTAATCAGCATCACGGTTAATTGATCCTTTCATGTCGGGTTTCATTTTTGTTTTCTTTCCCTTCCTTTTAACTGACAAGGCTCATGATTATTAAGCAATATTACGCAAGAGTGTGGTATCATATCACTGCGGTGTGGTCGTAAATGAGCGTAATATAATAAAAAACAATCCTGTTGTCATTCGCCCACAAAATTTAACCTTCTAAAATGTTTTCTTGGATTATATACAGTATATATCCTTTCACTTAGAATTAATTATATTCTAACTTTTTGGCAGAATGGGCAGAAGCTGGTTTTGCTCTTCCGGATCTTTTTTACTACGTCACTGGCAAATGCTCCAGTCTTTAGTTACAAACATCACTGTGCTATTGGCTCTGATGATTCAGTCTCCATCCAGATGAGCTGGGAGCCCAAGTCATTAGCTTCAGAGCTAACAGTGCTACTAGGGAGTTAGCTTGCCAAGTGTGGTTTATATTTTTATCTTCTTTAAATGTCACTCACCCTGATAGACATCCCTGTTTCAACATGGTTCACTAATCCATAGTCGTTAATATGTATTATATTTTTGCTGTGATGCTATCTCTGTTAGCATTAGTTCTGTTAGGCAGTCGGAGTCTGTCAGTGTAATCACATTAGAGCTCGTCTCAGACAGGCCAACTGGCATTAGCTTAACTGTCGATCCAGCCGGTTTTGATTGTTGCTTTCTATAAATTCTGTTCATGACCTCTCTGACTCCTCACACACTGACTTGCTGCCTTGGGTAGGGGTGGGAATCGTGAGGGACCTCATGATCTGATTCAGATTGCAATACTTGGGTCACGATCCAATACTATCACAATTCTTGTGATCCCATCACTATTATGATCCGTCACGATACCATACGCCCCCCCTTCTCATGTCAACGTCAAATTTTGTCCCTAAAGTACAACTGTCAATATCTGTTTCATATAAAGTTTTAACTCTTTTCGACTCATCACCACGGCTGCATTTGTTTCGGTGGCTGCTGGCTTTCAGTCCTCCAGCTGCTGCTCACATTCTTGAGGCTTTATTTTCTGCAGAGACACTTCTGTGCACATGGAGGGGGGCAGTGGACAGTGTTGTTTACTTGGCTCGCTCTGAGGTTGATGGTGGCTGGTGTCCGGAGTTTGTTGGTCAGCACCCCTTGGAGAAAAAGCAAGCTCCATGCCAGTGTGTTTTTAGCTTAGCCATTGCTAATGCCACTCTGAGACATGTGCTGGCCCGCATGTTCCAAGTGTTTATTTTTTTTCGTGTAGCACTTCTTGTGGGTTATGCATCATGTCAGGGTCTTTCATTACCATCTTTGTTATAAAATCCAAAAAAGGCCCGACATTTGAGCTAACTTTTCAACGCAACCAACTGCTTCCTAACTTTCACAAGACAAGCTGACTTCTCTTGACTGGGTGCTTGCTATCTAATGGACTAAAAACGTGATTGGTTGACTAATACCCAAGAATATGCAATGTTTACATGAATATATATCATTAATAAAAGATCAATCCATGCGTTTAGGGATTGGGGCATTGTCGTTAGCATCATGTATCGTGATCCATCACTGAATCGATCTTTTGTCCCACCTTTAGCTTTGAGCCGCTATTCACTCATTCACAAATGTTTCTGCTCTTATTGTACTCCAGGAACCGGTCATATCCGACTGATCACTGAAACTACACACTCCTTTCCACCAGTGATGCTTTATTTCATTCATTCTTTAAGAAGAATTTACATCAGTTACATCAGTTGGCTCAGACTGCATTAGCTACCTGAGCTAGGCGCTAGCCAGCTAATATTAGCAGTTGTGACAAAAGAGGGAGGGCGAAGTTAACTGCGGCTCTTGGGCATTTAAAGAGATATATTCTGAGGAATGATGCTGCAGTGATTAAATAATTAAGGCAGTTTGGCCAACGTATGTCAAAAATGTTTCATTAAGACCTATGGGAGCTGTCAACATGTGGGGAAAGTGCAGTAATGGGGATCTTTAAGGACACTTTCTGGCTACTCTGCCCAGGAACTAAACAAAAGAGATGTGCTAATCTGGGTTGTTATGAATGTCGCATTTCTATATACTGTATATATATATCTGTCCTTGTTTTGATCATTCAAATTTGTGTGCAGCGAGGACATCCATTCAACATTTTGAGACCTTCAAAACAATGAATGAGTTGTGCCTTTCCATCAGTAGATTTTTATTTTTTTTTAAAGATAGAGGCCATTCAGAAATGTGCTGAGGGAAGATTAAACTGCAGATACGGGAGCTGCAGCCACTGCTTATCAGACACTGAGCACTGATACGTCAACCTGCATTCACTGTTTATCAGAGGGGAAAAAGACCTGTATGTTTCACGTCTTATTGATAAACGGAGAGTCATGACAGCAACTCCAGCTGGATATCTGATGCAGTGATGATGCTGATAAAAAAACACACCAACACCTCAGATGAGTTCTGGCTCTTTTATTTTTGTCACCACCCGTTCGGTTTATTTGTCCATTCTGTTCACTTCTGAGGACTTTTTTATTGTCCAAATTAGGGAGGTAATTAAGGCATAATGAAGACATAAATTTTTGCTGGATAATTATAGTGCAGCATAAGCATTTTATGCAGATGTGAGGCTCAATTAACATTTTATGATTGTGACAAGGGAACATGATTTTTCCAAGGTAGGCAAAAAAAACCAAAACTGTTCTGCTATTTACAAATAATCATATTAGAAAAAAGATGCAAGATACAAGGGTACTTACTTTGCACCGTTATATACTTAGAACTGTTTTTTAAAAAGTGCTTTATGAAGGTTTTGCCAGTACTGATAAGGTATTCTGTAATTTCAGTACAAGGACACTGCTGATTCTAGCGTGTTTTATCTCCAGTTGGTCATGGTAGGACCTCCTGTGAACCAGCCTCCTGTGAAATACCGCGAAAAAAAGGTCCTTTTATTTGTTTTTAACAGCTCATATAGAAAATAGAATAGAATAAGCTTTATTGTCATTGCACAGTTGTACAATACAATGAAATTGTGGGTGCTCCATCAGGCTGCTGCACAATTAAGTATAAGAGAAGGATTAGATAAAACACAGTTACAGAACACACGATTAAATACAGGACTGAAATAAAAATAGCTCGGGATTATGGAAATATACACAGGTATGGTAGTGGCTTCACAGATGGGTCAGTACACATGAAAGTGCACAGTGCAAAGACAGGTGTGTTATTGTGATAATTTAAAAGGTCCTCAGATCTGTGCATGTGAGCGTTCGGGGGAAGGGGGGGGGGGGCTCTGACTGTTTGCAGTCCGGATGGCCCAGGGGAAGAAACTGTTTGTTAGTCTGGAGGTGTGGAACCTGATTGATCTGAACCATTGTCCAGAGGGAAGCAGGTCAAACAGGTGGTGGGCGGGATGTGAGGGGTTTCTTGTGATGGCCGTGATCTTTCTGAGACAGGAAGATCTGGAGAAATGTCTTAGAACTTCTCTGCCTCTACTGCGCCGCTAAGTTTCTTTCACCCACTCAACAACTCTAGTGACTTGGACATACAGTATATTCATTCGTTTGTTCATTCAGTCATTCATTCTGTCATTCATCTTCTGAACCACTTAATCATTTTTTGTCTCTGGAGCCTATTCCGGCAAACTTTGGACAAGAGGCCTGGTACTCCCTGGATAGACCACCAGTCCATCACATGGTGGACATACATTTATATCCTTTTAAAACATGACATTAAGATGACCGAAAGATGATTCAAGGTGGGGGGTGGGATTACATCAGGGATCGGCTCTGAGCTCCTTCTTGTTTGCAACGGTGATGGACAGGCTGACAGACAAGGTCAGGCAGGAGTCTCTGTGGACTATGATGTTCACAGATGACATTGCAATTTATAGTGAGAGTAGGGAGCAGGTGGAAGAGAACCTGGAGAAAGGGATGTATGCTCTGAAGGGAAGAGGAATGAAATTCAGCAGAAGACAGAATATATGTGTGGAAATGAGAGGGAGACAGGTGTAACAGTGAAGATGGAAGGAGTAGAGGTAGTGAAAGTAGATGAGTTTAAATACCTGGGGTCAGCCATCCAGTGCAATGGGAAATGCACAAGTCACTCAGTTTGTCTTATGTTGTAAACAGGTTGGTGACTTGAAACTTTTCCAGCTGGCATTTTTCCATGATTAATGATTGTGTCTTTACTTATAGTACTTATAGTACATGGCCACTACAACTGTTTTCACTCCTCAGTGTCAGTAGTTAGATTTCTTGATGATCCGCTGTGGCGACCCCTAAAGGGAGCAGCCAAAAGAAGATACAGAAGAAGTCAATAGTTAGATTTCTTTATAGTGGGGAGACTGTCCTTTGACATAAAAAGACAATATGAGCATTTTTACCTGCAGGTACTGTAATAATAATAATGCATCAGATTTATGTAGCATTTTTCATAGACACTCAAAGACACTTTACAATGGATACATTATTCATTCACTCCACAGACAATGGTGGTGGTAAGCTACTACTGTAGCCACAGCTGCCCTGGGGCAGACTGACGGAAACGTGGCTGCCAATCCACGCCAATGGCCTCTCTGACCACTACCACACATTTATACACATTTATGCCCAGTGTCATCAACACTGGAGGCAAGGTGGGTAAAGTGTCTTGCCAAGGGACACAACGGCAGGATATCTGGGGAGAGTGGGATTCGAACCGCCAACCTTCCAGTTATTAGACGACCCGCTCTACCTCCTGAGCCACTGCCTGTTGCGTCCCTGTGTGCTTTTATGCAGCGTGCGGAGGAAGGAATTAAAACCCACATGCAGAGATTGTTGTGTGCAATTTTATTGAACAGAAATAATAAGTTCAATCCAGCCAAACAATTACGACGAGCACTGCAGGATGAGTAACCAGTCATGGAGGGCTCCAAGAGAGCAGGGACACCTCTAGGACGCTCAACAGCCCGAGGGGGGGGAATGCCTAGTGCCGTAGAATGGCACAGGGAGAAAGGCAAATGAACTTATGGGCTGGAGCAGTCCGAGGCAGTCCGTGCTGTCCGAAGTGCAGGTAACAGGAACAGCCGCTCACATTAGCCAACGAACAGGCGTCAGGTAAAGTAAGATGAAGACTAAATAGTCAGGCTGAATGTACAATGAAGGGAGTGGAGGCTGACATACACAGAGGGGAACAGCGACTGTGTACATTGTGCAATGATCCAGCAATCTCTTTCCACAAAAACGGAGCTTAAGTAATGACAATACTAATGAGGAAAGAGATCACCGGTGTACGTAATGAGGAGTAAACAGGGGGAGTGCGTGGGCTAGACTGAATGGAGGACAGGTGTGCATGAGTGAGTGTCTGAGCATGTGAATGAAGATGAATGGAGGCGTGTGTGTGTGTGTGTGTGTGTGTGTGTGTGTGTGTGTGTGTGTGTGTGTGTGTGTGTGTGTTGTGTGTGTGCAGGAGAGTGCGAGTGAGAACCAATAACAAGAAACAGCTGGTGACACTGACAGGAGGAGGAGGCATGGCCAAGCCGTCAGGGACTGAAGGACCCAAAGGGCTCCCTGAAGCGCCTGATGGAAAATAAGCATACAATACACAAAACAGTCAAAATAGCCACAGTGTCAGAACTGGGTTTGAGACCATCAAACCCAAGTTCATGACATTGCTGCTCACATTTCCCTCCTCCATTCCATTTTTGCTGAGCACCAAGCTGGACAGCAGGAAATTCCATTTTCATATGGTCTTTGATATGGCCCTGCCGGGACTTGAATCCCAACCTCCCGGTTGTGGGGAGAAATTTCAACTGGGAGTGGAAAAAATGCATTGAGCATTTAAAGCGCTTAATGCCCTCATACATAAACTTCTGGGATCCCACATTTTCTCCAACAGTACATCCATACTTTGCTTTCCTGTTTCTACAGTATGCCTCCCAACACATTATTAACCTCTCCCAAATGTAATATGATAATCCCAGTTAATGAATTTGGCCCTTATGCCTAAACAGTAAATTGACTCTGTTATTGAGACAAACCTTATTATCTGAACGACTTAGCCACGGGGTGAAAAATAAAAACTGACAAACATAGAAGTACAAAGCAGACTGGTAAGGGACGCTTGCTGCATAGTTTTTTTTAAGCATCCGCCAGTTCTCCTCAGTTTGTCCTTCACTCCTTTATCCAACTCCGCTTACCGATGTGAAATAGCAGCATCAGCAAACCAGTTGTTCCAGTGCTCTTTAACAAGTGTGACCTTCATGCAGTAATCTACTGTAGGTGTATTTGAGTTCAGATGCCGCACTCCAGGCACAATGGACTGGATGTTTTTTGCCAGTTTTTCTTTTTCAGTACTTTTTGTTTCATTGCGACTGTATTATAACCAGACTGACATGAATGCAGATTTTAGAACTTCATTGTAGTTACTCCTTACCACTGAGGGTTATTTCAAACTGTGCACTGTCACTTGAAGTGCCCACTCTCTTTTTCCCTCTCTGCTAAAATCCAATTTAAAATGTATATGAAATAGGCAAATGAGGGATCTTTGCGCAACAAATAAAGACTAATAAGACGTTGTAAGTGCCTTTATGGAATTGTCCATGTTTTGTGAACTGCTCGTGACTTTGATCTGTTTCTTCCATTGTTCCAAATGCATCTCGCAGGACCAAGATTGAAGTTGTTGAAGATGGTTTTCCTCTGCCCGCCGGGACACATTTCCTGTTGAGCTTTCCACTTAGGAACAGGACTTGAAGCACCTTTTTTTTTAACTGAGTGGCCAAGAAACTTCAGTTGTCTCTTTTGGCTGGTCAGTAGCAACTCTCTCTCCAATCCAACTTGTAGAACCTCTTCATTTGTAACCTGATCTATGTATGAGACATGTAGCAGAAAAAAACACATTTCTGTTTCCACTGTGAAGGTCCAAGATTGACACTCGCACTAAAGAATTGACCAGATGAAGGTTTTGAGTAGTCGAATTTTGACTGAGAACACAAGTTTTCTCTTGGTATCAACTGAAAGTTTGTTAAAGGCGTCTTTCGCTAGGCTGATCCTTCTTTGGACTTCCTTTTCACTGCAGCATCTGAGGTGACTAGAGCCCAGAGGTAATTGAATGAGGAGACCTGATCTATTGTCACATTCCCGCATCGCAGATGGCATACTGGTGGAACCTCCCACCAAAGATGTTTGCTTGTGGCCACTAGAGTGTCAGGGAACCTTTGGAGCTGTTCAGCAAACAGTGCGAATCATCATCAGGAATCTCTCAAATCAAGTAAGATTCTCCACTGAAATTACTTATGCACTCTTTAGTGGCTAGTTAGTCCAATGCGAGAAGCACAGACTCTCTTGCACACTGTACAGATGTGGGTGGAAGCTGTAAGTGGTGGAGGGACCCCTTTGCATTTCTTGTGCTGTAGGCATTTCTCCTCAGTTTTACGACACCTTTCCTGCTCAAAAAGTGTGACACCCTCTCAAACTGTCTTAAGCTATCTTGTCCTGTCATGAGCAAGCACTTTCCAGCCACTCTTGCTAATGTTGCATGATTTCAGTGACACTTTCAGATTATAATAATGCATCAGATATATATAGCGCTTTATCATAGACACTCAAAGATGGTTTTACAAACAGATACATTATATCATTCACTCCAGACAGTCAATGGTAGTTGCAAGCTACTACTGTAGCCACAGCTGCCCTGGGGCAGGCTGATGGAAACGTGGCTGCCAATCCGTGCCAACGGCCTCTCCAACCACCACCGAACATTTATACACAGTGTCATGGACACTGGAGGCAAAGTGGTTAAAGTGTCTTGTCCAGGGACACAACAGCAGGATATCTGGGGAGAGCGGGATTCAAACCGGCAACCATCCGGTTATTGGACGACCTGCTCTACCTCCTGAGCCACTGCCGTCCAAATTATCCTTGAACTGTTTTCTTGGTCCCCCTTGTGATCTTACACCCAAGCTAAGTTCACCGTAGAAGACTTGCTTGGGAAGACGAAAATCTTCCATCCTGAGAACATGTCCTGACCAATGCAGTTGATTTTGGATGACCATGGCCTCAATGCCGGTACAGTTTGCCTCCTCGAGAATGCTGTTATTTGTTCATCAATCCTGCCAGCAGATGCATACGGTGGAGACAGCGTTGATGGTACTTTTTAAGGATCTTGAGATGTCATCTATAGGTGGTCCAAGATTCAGAACTGTAAAGAAGGCGACAGTTTGTTTGTTTGTTTATTAGGATCCCTATTCTTCCTAGTGGTAATACCACTGTCTTGTACTCCAGTATTTTGGTATTTGTTCTTATACCTCTCTCCTCAAAAACTCTATTGTGCATTCAACTACAAGCATAGCTGGCAGCATGGAGACGGTGATGAATCTCAGCATCTCAGCTCTACATTGCAAATAGAACAGAATCGTCAGCATACCTGATGTTGTTGATCTTGATGCCATTGATGACAACTCCTTCTGGCGTGTCCTCGAGCTTCCTGGCGATACATCTGTGTACAGGTTAAAGAGGTTAACAAGAGGCTAATAACACAGATAACATTAAATAACAGAAAAACATTTATTAACATATTTTCATAGTGCCACAAGAGGTTCCAGATCCTATTAAAAATGATTCCGATCCAGACAAGGGAGATACTGGATCTTTTCCCAGCAGGATCCGGCATCAGTTAAGCCCTGGTTAAAGCCTTGTTGTAGTTCCTGTAGACACACTAAAGGATAGTTGTAGCCAAAGCGTACCACACGAGCCTTCACAAAAGGACTTCATGGGGCTCAAAGATAAAAACAGTGCTAAAAACTTAACATGTTTTAGCTGCAGTACGTGTTCTGCCAATTCTGCACTTTCTTATGCATTCATCTCATTCCCACTACTCTCCTCTGCTAAACAAGCCCTGCAGTCATTGTGTTCCCTCCCCACAAAGAGGCGGAGATGACAAAACAACGACACAGTAAATTAAACACAGTAAAGACAAATCACATAAGAGGAAAAAAAGAAGGTGTTAGACTTTTCACTGTTGTTCTTGTTGAGACAAGCGCCGTGAGTCACTCCAATCTGTCATCTGAGGAAGATTAAGACCAAAGAATATGGATGATTTCTCCAAATCACTGAACTTTTTAGCTTGTGCGTCTGAAGGCAACATTTTCTCATTGAATGTGTTTGTGTAAATGTATTTATTAGGACAAACTCGAAAGATGTGCCACCCCCTTCTCAATGGCAGGGTCCCAGCATATGTCACGTTACAACAGATGAATGACAGAGTAAATACCGTACACCTGGCAAAACCCGACAAACAAGCCACAGCTAAGCAAATGCAGCATTACCACACACAGTCATGTATAATAATCAGCTGTAAACATTATGCAGATTTTGAATAAACAGTGATGGCACCGTTGGAGGCAGAAGCAGTTCAATTCAAACTGAGCATTCTTAAATGTACCAAAACTATGAATAGTTCAAATATGAGTGAATAAATGCTTCAAATGTGAATAAAGTTCTAAAATAATTAAAGTTGAGCCCCTGAATTAGTTTTCATATGAATAGTAATGTAGGAGCATGCTCAAATAACGAGGCTGAGTTTCAGTCATAAACCAGCTTTATTTGACAGAACACAAGCTCCTAGCATTCTCAAAGCAGGAAAGAGAAAGAATAATACTTCAACCCCCTTTTATACATTTCCAGCATCAGAATTCAAGTCACATGGTGTCTTCAGTCAACATACAGTTACAAAGCATCCCTTTGAAGCTTCACCATTGTCTCTCATTTCTTGATGAACCGGAATACCCTCCGGGGCGTCTTCTGTGGGACAAAGAGACAAATCTCACACTTCCTTGTTACCTCCTGTAGATTTGAGTCCTCAGTCCTTGCAGACGTGACACTCCACAATACACATTCAGTTCTGTCTCTGTGGCAGCGTGAGCCCACAATGTGTGTCGGCCACACTACCCCCCCCCAAACGTCGAGTAAGGCAAAATCTGCATGGCATAACAAAAAGAGAAACACAAAGCACTCCATACATCGCTAATCAATCCACCAACTGCCTAGGTTTTAATCTTCTGCCGAATCTGCTGCAACTTGGCTTGGCTGCCTCTGCAACATCTCTCTGCACCTGTGGATTAAAGCTGTTAGCACCTCTCTGTGAAGACTTTGGAGAATGTCTTCTCGGCGGCCTGCCCCGGCGGGGGGGCCTCGCGAGCTGCACCTCCTCGTCAGCCAGAACAAAAGCGGGATTGAGCCTGTTAATGCAAATCAGCTCCCTTCTGCCCCCTAAATCTAGCAGAAAATGCTTCTGCCCGGTCTCCAGCACTCGAAACGGTCCGTCGTAAAACGGCCGCAAACTTGGACGCTGGGCGTCATGTTTAACAAAAACAAACTCTGCATTTTTTAAAGCCTTGGGCACAAAAACGTGTGGGAAACTGTGATGGACCGGGCCAGGAAGCGTGTTTGTTCCTGAGCCGCTCTGCCACGGCTGAGCGGGGGGGCCATTAGGTGCGGGATTATCAGGAAGAAATTCCCCGGGCAAACGGAGCGGCTGAGCGAAAACTAATTCAGCCGGGGAAGCATGCAAATCTTCCTTAGGTGCAGAACGCAACCCTAATAACACCCATGGAAGTTTGTCTACCCAATTTGTATCCGTTAGCGACGCTCTGAGGGCTGCTTTCAATGACCTGTGAAAGCGTTCGCATAAACCATTGGCCTGGGGGTTATACGCGGTGGTGCGATGAATCTTCACCCCCAAGCTGCGGGCCATCGATGACCATAGCTCGGAAATAAATTGGGGACCCCTGTCGGACGTTATGTCCGACGGTACACCAAAACGCGCAACCCATGCTGTTAAAAATGCTCGCGCAACTTCTTCCGCTGTGGTTGATGTCAGAGGAATCGCCTCTGGCCAGCGCGTGGTGCGGTCTACCATTGTCAAAAGATGTGTGTGCCCGTGTGATAATGGAAGCGGGCCGACCAGGTCAACATGCACGTGATCAAAACGCTTAGCGGGGATGTGGAAAGGTTCTAACGGGGCCTTAGTGTGTCTGTGTATTTTAGCTCGCTGACACGCTACGCAGGCTGCTGCCCATTCCTTGACCTGTTTGCGCAACCCGGGCCAAACAAATTTCTCCCCCACCAATTTGATCGATGCGCGCACCCCCGGGTGCGCGAGAGAATGGACCAAGTCAAAAACACGGCGACGCCACGCGGTTGGCACCACAGGGCGGGGCCGTCCCGTGGAGACATCGCAGATTAGCGGGGGCATACCGTTTTGTTGCACCCTGTGCTCCAGCCTTAACCCTGTTGGTCCAGACTGGAGCGCGCGCACGTCCGCGTCGTTAACCTGCTCCGCAGCCATGGCTGCATAATCTAACCCAACACAGACCGGGGCTGCGCGCGCTCCCGCGTCGCTGCCCGGGCCCGCGGCCATGGCTACAGAGTCTGCCCCTATAGGGCTTGGCGGTGCTATTGCACGCGAGAGGCAGTCTGCTACAACATTGTGTTTACCCGCGACATGCTGAATATCAGTAGTAAACTCCGATATTGCGGCTAGTTGCCTTTGTTGCCGGCCTGACCAGGGTTCTGAAATTTTGGCCATCGCAAACGTTAGCGGTTTATGATCCACAAAAGCGGTGAAACGTCGCCCCTCTAACCAGAACTGAAAATGACGGATGGCCAAGTGTAGGGCCAAAAGCTCCCTGTCAAATGCGCTGTATTTCCGTTCACTATCGCGCAAGGTCCTGCTGAAAAACGCGAGGGGTTGCCAGGTACCTGCCACAAACTGTTCAACTACCGCCCCCACCGCTACATCGGAAGCGTCAGTGGTGAGCGCCATGCGGGCCGTTGGAACTGGGTGCGCTAACAAAACTGCATTTGCCAGGGCTGATTTGACCTGGGCAAAAGCGCGCTCCCGCTCCGGAGACCATTCGACTTTATTTGCGGGCTTTTGTTTTTTTAACGCGGTGTACAATGGCTGCATGAGTCGTGCTGCGCTTGGGAGGAAACGGTTGTAAAAATTAACCATCCCTAGAAACTCCTGAAGCGCCTTAACCGTTTGAGGTTGCGGAAAATCTGTTATGGCACGCACTTTATTTGGAAGGGGAACTGCTCCCTCTGCCGAAACGCGATGTCCCAAAAAATCAATCTGCGCCACCCCAAACTGGCATTTCGCTGGGTTCACTATTAACCCGTGCTCTGCCAACCTCTGGAAAACTGCTGTGAGGTGTTTTTCATGTTCGCCTTCGGACGTGCTGGCTACCAAAATATCGTCCAAATAAACGAACACGAAAGGCAGGTCGCGTAAAACTGCATCCATCATGCGTTGGAAAGTCTGCGCGGCCCCCTTGAGGCCAAAAGGCATGCGCAAGAACTCAAAAAGGCCGAAAGGAGTTATGACCGCTGTTTTGGGTACATCCTGCGCGCGCACTGGAACCTGGTGATAGCCGCGCACCAAGTCTATTTTAGAAAAAATGCGCGCCCCCGCCAAATGAACAGAAAAATCCTGAATGTGCGGAATCGGGTAGCGGTCATGAGCTGAAACGTTGTTCAACCTGCGGAAATCGCCGCAAGGCTGCCACGAGCCGTCAGCCTTTGGGACCATGTGTAACGGCGAAGCCCAAGTGCTCTTGGAGCGTCTAACGATGCCTAGTTTTTCCAGATTAGTGAACTCCTCGCGCGCGATGGCCAGTTTAGCTGGGTCCAAGCGCCGAGCCTTTGCAAAAACGGGAGGGCCTGTGGTTGTTATGAAATGTTCTACCCCATGTTTGGCCACCGTTGCTGAAAAAGTGGGGACTGTGAGTGCTGGAAACTGAGCAAGCAGAGTGTGAAACTTACCACCCGCGGCTGAGACGCTGGCATGTGCAGTTGGCGGGGCCACCCGAGCTGTGCAGGGAATAGAATGAAAGGACAGTGCATTAATCAGACGTCTATTAGCAAGATCAACCAATAAACCATGTGAGCACAAAAAATCAGCCCCTAACATGTTGAAACTGACTGCTGCTACAATAAATGTCCACTCAAATGAACGGCCTTGTAAGGACAGAAGCATGGTCCTCTCACCAAACGTTTTAATTGTGGAGCCGTTCGCTGCTGACACTGACACCCAGGGGGCTTTAGAAGGCGACAGCCGTTCCGCGTAGGTGGGCGTGACGAAGCTCAGCTGCGAGCCCGTGTCCACGAGGAACTGTTTCCCCGAGCGTGCATCCGTCAGGTAAAGCAGCCTGTTCTCATTGCCGAGAGTCGCGGCTGCTACCGGCCCTCGGTCCTGGCGTTTAAAATTGCACGGTGGGACGCACCTGTGCGCTCTCTCTGCAAAACGGCGGTGGTAGAAGCACGAGCCGTTCTCCGCTCCGCGTCGTCTGGCTCCGGTCGCCGCCGTTGTTGGTGCGTCTGGTGCCGCTGGACCCAAGCTGTCTCCGGACGCCGTTCCCGAACTAGCCGCCGCGGCCGAAACCGCGTTCTGCTTGTGGGCGTCGACCAACTTCTGCGCCTCCTTGCTCAACCCATGGTAGTCTCGCTTGGCCAATCGGGGTGACTCTGCCAGGGCCACTCTCACTGCTGGTGGCAGGGTTCGAAGGAATAGGTGGGCGAAAATGAATTCGCCATCCTCGGAGGCTTTGAGCTGCAGCATCTTCACCATCAGGTCCGCAGGTCTATCGTTTTCTGCCTCCGTCAGCGCCAGGAGCCCCTCTGCTCTTTGTTGGACTGAGGGGGTGAAATGGCTGATCAGCGCGTCTTTCAATGCGCTGTACTTGTCGCTGTCTGGTGGATGATTAACCAAATCCTCCACTCTCTGGACCGTGTCGCTGTCCAGTTTCGCTACCACGTGGTAGAATCTTGTGTCGTCGTTGGAGATTCTCCGGAGGTTGAACTGCGCCTCGATTGCGCTAAACCATGAGCGCGGGCTGTGCTGCCAGAAATCAGGCAGCCGGAGCGTGGAGGCGGCCATCAGGCTGGCTTCCACCGAGCCCGGTTCGGAAGAATTCTCATTGCTCATTCTCCGTCGTAGGTCACCAGTGTAGGAGCATGCTCAAATAACGAGGCTGAGTTTCAGTCATAAACCAGCTTTATTTGACAGAACACAAGCTCCTAGCATTCTCAAAGCAGGAAAGAGAAAGAATAATACTTCAACCCCCTTTTATACATTTCCAGCATCAGAATTCAAGTCACATGGTGTCTTCAGTCAACATACAGTTACAAAGCATCCCTTTGAAGCTTCACCATTGTCTCTCATTTCTTGATGAACCGGAATACCCTCCGGGGCGTCTTCTGTGGGACAAAGAGACAAATCTCACACTTCCTTGTTACCTCCTGTAGATTTGAGTCCTCAGTCCTTGCAGACGTGACACTCCACAATACACATTCAGTTCTGTCTCTGTGGCAGCGTGAGCCCACAATGTGTGTCGGCCACACTAACTACATTGTGACATGATGAGCAAATGTAAAGCTGTTTAAGAAGGAAGGGATTTGATTTTGGTGCAACTGGTGAATATTCAAAAACTAAAGCAACTAGTTGAGAGGTGAGTTTCAATAAAACATGGCATGTAAAGCATTGTCAATCATGTATTTTACATAAGACTGAGGGGTAAATCATGCACCCACTATGCTGGTGGATATTCGTATGTAACAGTGAGATCAATGTACTTAAAGTAATCCCTCTTATCTGAAAGATCACAATTTATACAAGTTAGTTCCGACCAAGCAGTTTGATTGGAAAATAGGGATTCCAGGAGTTTTTATATCCCCCGATAATCGCACTCTGACATTTCACCAAATATGTATCACTCCACTTCAGTTGTGGTCTAGTAACTGTTAATTACTGACTTATTATCAACTCTATCATTGACTTCTTGTAATACTGTATGTGAGACTTCTAACCCTGTGTTGGACACCTTAATTTCAACAGTGAGGTGCAATTTGAAAAGAAGTCATCCCTCTGTGACCCAGAAGTTGTACACTTGTAAACATCCACAAGATGTTTCATGTCTGCTCACAACAAGCTAGAGTTGGATTTATTGTCTTGATTAGCAAACCACAATACCTTTGTAATGATGGACTCTCTATTTCATCTGAAAATGCCAAGAAAAAAGGAGCGAAGTGTGCTGAAGCCAAATTGCTAGCATGCTAACGAGCCATAGCCATACAAAACCTACTCAACAGGTGACCGGTATGTATTATAAACACTGACTTCTGCCCTCGACAATATTTAATTTGTTTGCATGTGTGTGAAATGACAATAGGCCTATTTTTTTCTATACAGTAGTATGCTCATTGAGGTGCGTAGCAACAGTGGCCTGGGTACATTTAGAAAGGACTATTTTTCTCTGCAGAGCAAAATACTGTAACTGGTTAAACAAACAAATATCATAACATATTGTCCTGTGTTGCTGTCATTCAATAAGCTGTGCTTGTGGAACTGTTGTATAAAAGCTTTGGCTACGATGAATCACTGCAGTTAAAATATTCATTGATACCGCACTCTCTTTCATATAATATTGCTTAAATTTTTCATGGCACCTTCTTATAGTCTTGCATCCCTGTTATATCAAATAGAGGAAGAATTGACAGTGGTACTATGGAGTTAGCTTAACACGTGTAGTTTTTATTGTTATTTTCTTTACACTCCAGTCACTAGACATCCCTGGTCCTTCTGGCTTATTTTGTTTTATTTTCACCATGATCGTTGATAGATCAGACTGTTAGCATTAGCTTGTGTAGGCAGTGTAACTGTATTAGAGCTCATCTTGTCATGGTCCGAGCACTGACTCTGTCCACGCTCGGGTTGTCTGGTAGTTCCCCGTTCTCTTCTCAGGCGCACCATATGGCCTCCAGGCTTTTATTGTGACAGCGTCTCAGCGGGGCTTCCGGCTGTCACAGCCGAGCTCCGCAGGGATGGCTGGAATCCAATCAGCTGATGACGTTCTCATCAGCTGATTAATCAGTCAGTCCTATTTAGGAGAGCAGCTCGGTTTACTCCGGGCTGTGACCTCGTCAATCATCCCTTCGTCGATCATTCGTCAAACATCCCTTTGTCTATCATTCGTCAAAGTAAGTGTTTTCCCTGAGGCTCTGTATCCTGTGTTTAGTCATAGCCTTAGTTGTGTTTTTGCCCCTCGTGGCTCATTATTTTGTTACTTGTCTTTCATTAATAAATTATGCAAACTCATCGGCTGGCTTTCGGCGTCTCATTGATGGCTCGTGAGAGCCATCATTGACACATCTTGGTTAGGAGAGGCTGACAAGTCAGGCTACCTAGCATTAGTTTAACTGCCAAATTGTGGTCGGTATTGAATGCACCCCACTAGGCATCTTTGATCATATACTGTATGCTTCTTTTTGACGTTATTTTACCTTATTTTACTATAGTTTATTTTACTCTGATCAGGACCAAAGGCAGCTAGCAGCTGTCAGCAGTTCACTATTCCCTCTTTTATGGTTGTTTCTGTGCTTATTGTACTCCAGGAATCAGTCATATCCTGTCGACCAGTGATGCTTTATTTCATTCAGCCTCACGACCGGAGATAAGAGCTAGCCAGCTATATTTAGCAATGTGGCATCAAAAATTGACCTTATCAGTGACAAAAGAGCAAGGGTGGGTGAACTGGACCTCAAGAGCTTTTAAAGAGACATACACCGAAATGAGTCATTCTGAGGAAGGCTGCACAGGGTGGGTCAAAATGATGCTGCAGTAATTAAACCCTGAGGCATTTTAACCAAAGAATGTCACGGACATTTCATTAAGACCTGTGGTTACTGTGTCAACATGCGGAAAAAGTGCAGTGAGTGTCTCCTTCAACTCGAGAGGAGCTAAAACAGCTACTAAAGGGGCTGAGATGAGACGCTTCACCAAGTTAAATGAGGTTTGTTTTGAACTGTGTCATGCAGAGCTCTATTATTGGTGTCCAATAATAAGAATGTGAAGCTGAAAGTGAGAACAAGTCATCTCCTTGAAGTGTTTTTTTTAGACTAGTACATTTTTATTTGAGTGTAAAAAGGCTCAACATAACCACAAAACCCAAAAAACACTGTGCAGAAACGTGCCGATTTATTAGCTGATATAATCTCTGAATAGCAGAGGTAAAGATATGAAAGTGGATCCTCTCCACTCAGTCAGCCAGCTGTCTACAGATGCTAGGCTAATGTCAAGAAGGGCCAACTGTGGAAGATTAATTAGTTTATCTTCTTTTTCGCTTTGCTTGCCTGGAAACCAATCATCAATCTGCTCATTTTTGGGGGGAGAGTTGAAGCACCTGGTATTAACGGTCTGGCATGTTTTATTGGCATGACTGCCTTATTTTTATTTACTGCCCCACTTTTATTTACTCTTGTGCCTGATTGTGTCACATACGTATACTGTAATTTCTGAAAATGTTGTATGAAAAATCTTGAAAAGCAGCATGAAATGGCTTAAAGACAAACAGCAACACTGCTCTGTTGTGTCATTTGAATGAATGGCCAGCGGGTGGGTAGATTTTAGTCACAGCCACTGAGGTCAGCAGAAGATTGCTGCCTCTATTGGCAATAATTTCTGTTTAGCAGTAAAGCTCTGAGTGAGAAAAAGAAAGGTACAACCATCATTAATCGCTGACATCGCTGCAATGAAAAAAGGAGCTGAGGTGGACTGTGGACTGTGAATTTTTTCTGAGGAAGACATTTTGATGTGTAGTTAAAGTAAGGAGCAGGTAGAAGAGAACCTGAAGAGGTGTAGGCATGCTCTAGAGCAGGGCTCTGCAGCCTGTGGCTCCAGAGCCACACGTGGTTCTTTTGCTCGTAATCACTGTTTCCCTGTGGGTTTTGCAAAAACATTGAAAACAGCCAAATTTAGACCTGAAAAAAATCTTACAGATTTATGCATTTTTGCAAAGTTGCAAGTAAATTGTCACAGTTTAAGGAATCTTTGAAATCTATGTGAAGAAATGTGGAAAAAAGTCACAAATTTTCAGATGAAAGTTTCAGAAAACCAACCAAACCTCACAAATTTATTATATAAAAATATTAAAATTCCAAGAAGTAGCAAAGATACAGTGCATGCGGAGAGTATTCACTGCGCTTCACTTTTTTCACATTTTGTTATGTCACAGCCAAATTCCAAAATGGATTCAATTCATTTTTCCTCAGAATTCTACACACAATACTCCATAATGACAGTGTGAAGAAAGTTTTTTTTTTTTGAGATTTTTGCAAATTTATTAAAAACTAGAAAAGCACTCCCGAGAGCGCAGACTTCCGCCAAGCGCCACAGTTCCCCCCCATACAGTGTTTGTGTGTACGTTTTCAGATTCCTTGACCATGAAAACATATGACTAGCAATTGGATTCACAATGATAGGATTAGTGGTTCAGTAGTAAAAGCATTACCTCCTTGCCGGAGGTAATAAACTGAAGTGTTGCTGTTGTGTCCATCTCCTCCATCTGCAAACTCCCAGGCTACGGGCGTTGCAATTCATCGCACAACCGCGTACAACCCACAGGCCAATGGGTTATGCGAGCGTTTTCATAGATCACTGAAAGCAGCACTCAGGGCTTCACTGACGGATGCAAATTGGGTAGACAGGTTGCTGTGGGTTTTATATTGGGGTTGCGCTCTGCGGCAAAAGAGGATTTGGAAGCTTCCCCGGCAGAGAGCTTGTTTTTGCGCAGCCCCTATGGCTGCCCGGGGAATTTCTGCCAAATAATCCCGCGCCGGACAGCTGCCCGTGTCAGCTTTTGCAGCGTAGCGCAAACACAGGCACGCTGCCGGGCCCGGCCCACCACTGTTTTCCGCGTGCTTTTGTACCTAAAACTTTGAAGAACGCGGAGTTTGTGTTCGTCAGACACGATGACCAGCGCCCTCCATTGCGCCTGCACACATGTTGAAAATGGCCGTATCTCACAATGTTAAAGAATCCTTTAAAAAATTCCTGTATCCAGACGGTGATCCGGATCCCCAAAATTTAATCAGTTCTTCCTTGCACCATTTCCAACAAGGCCTGAAAGTTTCATCAAAATCCGTCCAAAACTTTTTGAGTTATCTTGCTAACCAACAGACAGACAAACAGACAGACAGACAAACGCTGGCAAAAACATAACCTCCTGCGGCGTGCGGCCTGGCGGAGGTAATAAAAAACTAAGAAATCATATGTACTTAAGTATTCACAGCCTTTGCCATGAAGCTCAGAACTGAGCTCAGGTGCATCCTGTTTCCACTGATCATCCTTGAGATGTTTCTACAGCTTAACTGGAGTCCACCTGTGGCAAATTCAGTTGACTGGACATGATTTGGAAAGGCACACACTTGTCTATTGTTACAGCCCACTCCTTTCTGGAGTGGGGCCTTTCTGTGTCTTTTTTTTCTGTGTTGTAGGTGGAGCGGTGAAGGACCGCCCCTGGCTGGGAGGTGCTTATAAAAGCCATCTCTGTGTGCGTAGCATTCTGCTCCTGTGGAGGGCGATCCCCTGCCCTGCCTTGCCCTGCCCTGCCTACTGCCTGGTCTTGGTTCTGTTTGACACTTAGTCAGGGCTGTGCTGGCGGCCCTGTTTGTTGTTTGTAGCCGTTGGGCTTTTCTGGTTTCTGGGTTGGCCGCTGGGCAGGATTCCAGCCCCTGACAGAGGCGTGCAGTCACTGGATGGGCTAGTGACTGTTGTTTTTGTTT
The DNA here is from genome assembly GCA_020510985.1 of Pholidichthys leucotaenia. Lineage (NCBI taxonomy): Eukaryota > Metazoa > Chordata > Actinopteri > Cichliformes > Pholidichthyidae > Pholidichthys > Pholidichthys leucotaenia. The sequence continues at coordinate 49,546,215 of CM035849.1, read as the reverse complement.
GTTTTCACACATCCCATGCACACACAACTGATTTTACAGACACTTTCTTTTATTACTTAATTTGAATAAATAAATTATTGTTTAAATTGGCACCTCCGTGTGGTCTCTCTCCTTTGTCAAAACCTGGAGCCGGGTTTGTGACACTATATAAGGTCCCACAGTTAAAGTCAAAGGAATTGTCTGTAGACCTCCGAGACAGGATTGTCTCGAGGCACAAATCTAGGGAAGGGTACAGAAAAATTTTTGCTGCTATGAAGGTTCCAGTGAGCACAGTGTCCTCCATCATCTGTAAATGGAAGAAATTCAGAACCACTAGGACTCTACCTAGAACTGGCCGTCCGTCTAAACCAGGAGTGGGCAATCATGTGCCATGGAGGGCCATTCCACTGCAGGTTTTCTGTTCTACCCAGTCTCTTCAGCATGTGTTTTCACTGATGAGCAATCCTTGAAGCTGATCAGAGCATACACCTGCTGAAGAGACTGGGTAGAGCAGAAAACCTGCAGTGGAATTTCCCGCGCTTCCTACCCCTGGTCTAAACTGATCAATCGGGGGAGAGGGGCCTTAGTCAAGGAGGTGACCAAGAACCCGATGGTCACTCTGTTAGAGCTCCAGTGTTCCTCTGTGGAGAGAGGAGAACCTTCCAGAAGGACAATCATCTCTGCAGCAATCCACCAATCAGGCCTGTATGGTAGAGTTGCCAGATGGAAGCCACTCCTTAGTAAAAGGCACATGGCAGCCTGACTGGAGTTTGCCAAAAGGCACCCGAAGGACTCTCAGACCATGAAAAACAAAATTCTCTGGTCTGATGAGATAAAGATTGAACTCTTTGGTGTGAATGCCAGGCATCATGCTTGGAGGAAACCAGGCACCACTTATTACCAGGCCAATACTATCCCTACAAAATTATTTGGATATGCAAACAGAGTTTACCTTGGCTGTAATGAGCACCAGAGACTTGTCATGATGTTGCCTAAAATCTACAACAAAGCCAGCAAAGTACTGGTATCCATTTAGACGTTTGCATACTGCCAGCGTTTCTGCTGTATGAAGTGATTTTGAGTTAATTAGGAAGTTGTCAATATCACAACAGAGCAGTTCCAGGATGCTACTCGCATCTTCACACGATGTAAACCATGAGATAAGAATCACATTTCAAACCGTTCGCAGATAATTTTTTTTCATGTCTTTATTTCGAACACGCAACTCACCCTTGGCCAGGGGATCCTGGGTTCGATCCCAGCCCCCGACTAATAGTGATCTGTGTGGAGTTTGCATGTTCTCCCCGTGTCTGCGTGGGTTTACTCCGGGATTTCTCCGGTTTCCTCCCACATGCCAAAAACATGCAAGTTAGGTTAATTGGCATCAAAACTGGGGATTCTAAATTGTCCTTAGGTCTGACTGTGAGAGTGAATGGTTGTCTGTCTCTCTGTGTTGGCCCTGTGATGGACTGGCGATCTGTCCAGGGTGTACCCTGCCTCTCGCCCAAAGATGCTGGGATAGGCTCCACCCCCCCCCCCCCCACGACCCGAAAAGGATTAAGCGGAAGAAGATGGATGGCTGGATTTCGAACATGTAAGACAATTAAAATAAGATTCAAGATTCAAAGATTTTATTTGTCAATACTACTATACGTACAGGACATACAGGAGAATTGAAATGCCGTTTCTCTCTCTTCAGTGGTATGTGCAATATAAAAAAATGAATAAGGCTGGAAAAACAGCAACAGCAGTCTGCGCACAGTAATGCTTCCCATAGTGCAAATAGCAACAAAAGATAAACCCAGACATCCCATAGTGCAAATAAAGATAAATGGTAAAACCCAGCAATCCTATACACAGAAAAAGTGGAGCAGTAATTCTCGTAGTTGCAAGTTTGATGCAGTAGTGTAGGTGCAGACAGTGACAGATTGGACTGCACAGGATCAATATTGCAATAATAGACAGCAGTAGATACGGCATTTGTGCAAATGGTTGCAGTAAAGTGCAGAGACATACAGCAGCAGATGTATTACCGTTGGTGTGCCAGTCTTTCTGTGTTAACAGCTGAGGTAGTTATTGTGCAGGTGAGTGCGTCACGGTCCGTGGTGGGTGGATGAGGGATGGGGGACGGGTGGACAGAGTTCAGGGTCCTGACGGCCTGGTGAACAAAGCGGTTTAGCAGCATTGTAGAGCGGGTCCGGAGGCTCCGATACCTTTTCCCCGAGGGCAGGGGGCTGAAGAGGGAGTGGGAGGGGTGGGAGGTGTTAAATAAAGAGAAAAAAAAAATCTTTAAATTTTATAAACATAAAACATGCTCAAAAAGGAGTAGGAAGAAACCGACTTATCTAGTCCTACCCCTCCAAAGGCCACATTTTCAAATAACAAAAAACAGTCAACATGTCCTCAACGTCACACTGTCACACATCCATCCATCCATCCATCCAACCAAAGCATATATTTATGTTAACATAATATCCTCTATTTTATAATTCTTCATACTTTTTGAAAATCAAATTCTTGTATTTCTTTTTAAATTGTGTAGTGTTTGGATGTTGTTTTACATCTTCTTTTAAGCTGTTCCATAATTTCACACCACATACTGAAATAGAGAAGCTTCTTTTGGTTGTCCTGACACTTCAATGTACCCCTAAAGTCATAGCCCACATCTCTGTAACAAAAATAAAAAATTCTGGATTGTACTGGACAATGAATTATTCCACACCTTGTACACCATTGTTGCAGTCCTCATTCAGCAGTCTTGACTGTGAGAAAAGTGCATTTGTTGGTTCCCTGGATGGTGCCTGATGAATAATTCTCATGTCCCTACAGTGGCAGCAGAGGTGATCTGGAAGTATTTCCCCAAAGTTCCACACAGTAATATAAATGTGGCAGAACTAAACAGCAGTACAAAATAAACAGTGATTTCTGATTGATAATATACTTTTCTTTGAAAAGAACTGAAATACTTTTAGACAGGTTGTTTCTCAAAAACTTAACATGAGGCTTCCAGCAATTTTTTTCATCAATTATCACCCCTAGAAATTTAATTTCCTGCACTCTTTCTAATTTGAACCCCTCTATTTGTAAACAAGTTCTTTTCACACTAGTATAGCCCCTTTTCCACTAGTACCAGTTCGGTACGGTTCAGTACCACCACCCATACCCCCCTCCACTCGCACACACTTTTAAACTGATATATGTGCACATTTTTGCTTCAGTTTATGTTACCCATCATTTTACAGTATTTGCTGCTTTTTTTGTGGCATAGCTTACTGGCACCATTTAAGCCCAATGATCCTAAATCAAAGCCTCATACCTGCAGCGAAACCAACCAAATATGAGATATGGCATGAAAATGAAAGGCCTCCGATCCCGCATCTCAGCAGATTACACAAGTGAGCTTCAGTTCTTTGTGTCTGAGCCTCGATTTGGGAGACTTTGCTACAATTGACCTTTAAAGCTACAACCTTAATGTACGGTAAAATTGTCCTAAATAGCAGCCCGCATGATGCGGCGCTTGTTCCATCAAACACTGGAAAGAGCTGCCAGTCCGAGTCGAATGTGCCGCCATAGATTTTAGGGCCCTTAGAGAGGTTTGACATGCTGCCAGACTCTAAAGTACAGCTTATACATTAAATCTAAAAGCACAAAACCTTTTGAGAACTTCACTAATATACAATGACAAGGTGGTGTTACGATACTGCTTTAATCTGCCTTTTAAAAATTTATAAATGAGAATAAAAATGAACTCTTTGTCTCTTGTAGACTAATTACGATTAAGTGCTTCTAACTTGGCAGTGAATGTTCACTTTGCACCAAAATAACAGAAGCGTACGTCATCATTGTGAGGCGGAGTGCCGGTGTTATTGTCCAGGCGGGCAGTTTGTAAACCTTTTGCTTCAGTTCCTGGCTAAAGTTAAAAGCTCCCTCTGAATAAGTCTGGGTTTGTGTTTGCGGAGATTTGCTGAATCATCTGGCTGTCTTGCCTTTGGAACTGTGAATGAATACAAATGGCTGGCTACACTGCTGTGTTTGCCGTTTGATGGGCACAGAGGCCTCCTTAAAATGAGCGTGGCACTTGTCTGAAAGCTGCATGTCCACTGGGCTGAATCAATAGAATGAATAATGCTGCACTTTGCGGAACTATTTCATATGAATGAAATGTTTTTGTACTGAATTGCAAATTTAGGCATATGCAAACAGAAGCTCATTATCATAAATCAGAGAAAGTTTACTTCTGCAAGCTGCTGAGCCTCCCTTCAGCTTCATGTTCTACTCAAGTGTCAGACGTGGGGGGTTTTTTCAACGATCGGTGTTGACAGTAGATATGGGGAATATTTTCAGCTAAGTTGCAACCTTGTTTTAGAAGTTTCAGGTGAAAGTCAGTTGGAACAAAGAGTAAACCCCCCCCAAGATCCAATTTTAATGGACAGGAACTCGATAAGAGTCTTGTATCTGGCTCTCTCCCCTGTTGTTTTTCCCATTATGAGGGCAGGAGCCATCTGTCTCCGGGGGATTTTTTTGTGATGTAATTGTTTGACAGTCACATCAAAGTAAAATAGGTTTAAAATACGTTGATATCATGCAGAGTGGAGTGTGTCATGGTAGAATTGTTTGGGCCAGATGAACAATATCCACACACGACTTATACTTCCACAGGTCTTCAGAATAACGCTCCTGGAAACATCTTACAAAATAATCCAAGAGGCAGTCCATTCATTCTGTCTCCTGTAATCATAAATGAAATTACACTCAGTACTTTTTTCCATCAGACAGCGAGGATCCAATGCAGCCTTGAACATTGCAACAGAACATTTCAATGTAGCTCTGAGAGACTTCTGAGAGGCTGCTCACTCCCTGTTCTCAAAGCAATGCTTATCTGTTTGGTCTACTGTATTAAAACTCTCTGCTCTGTTCTGAGATTTTCAACATTTTCCACTGCATTACCTGCATGCTGTGCTATGTGACATTTTCCCTTCTTGGCCAAGACGTAAATAAATACCCGGAAAAGGCATTTTTGACTCTGCACTTTATTTACTCACCAGAGCAACAAGGGACATTTATTAATATAAAGGAAATCCACGACAGTTAATTGCAACGTGCATTTATTAAGTATTGTGCCCGACAAATCAAGAACAAACAGCACAGAGTCCCCCACCCACGATGGGAGAACTGGTTCCAGCTGCTTAAGCAGCTCCTTATATACTCAGATCCTAAGACGATGGGGGAACCACCTGTCCTTTCCCTGACTTGTACATCGAGTGTCTGTCGTCTACGTTCTTTCTCTCTCACCACTATGCACTAGATGTGACTCTGGGGCTTTTGACGGCTGCTTGCTGAGTGTCACTCCCTTACAGCTAGCATTTATCCTGTGGCTCAGAATATAGTTTCACTGCTCGAGCTATCAGACATCTGTACGTGGACAACCTCCCCACCACCACACACACACACACACACACACACACACACACACACACACACACACACACACACACACACACACAGAGTCTTGAAGCATTTTCAGATCACAGCCAAGTTCACCTACTCCCCCACATTTTCCTTCTCTACTCCACAGTCTGTGTGTAATGGGGACATGCTCCCTTCAATGTCCAGTTGCAACAGAAAAGAAGTGTTCAGACCAAATGCACAAGTGTGGCACGAATACATGTAAAGTTAATATAAACATGCAAATTTGGGCATTCGCACATCCGAGGGATTTGGTAGTGCTAGCTAGTAGTCAGCCTTGAGATTCTGTCATCACTGGAGTTAAAAGTATCAAATCTGGAGAGTAAGCTAGTTTGAAAATGAAACTGCTACACACCTGCAGACAGAAGGACCGGGAGCTCTGCAGCTGAATCGGACTGTTGGAGTTATCCACCCACAGACTCCTGCCACGGATGTGCTGACGAGGGCTAGCAGGCTAGCAGTGTACACAACCATCATCCAGGTGAAGTTTTGGAGGCAGGGACTGTTGTGTCCGTATAAGAGGAGGAGGTAGGGTGACAGTTTATATATTTTATTAACTAAGAACAGGAACCAAACAGGAGTCACTCCGTACAGGTCAAGGGTCCACAGCAAAGAGACAGAGCCTCTTCCGTCATGGCCTCTAATACGCCCCGTGACGCCACCACCGGAAAGACGGGGCGTCACCTCCCACTACACCCAGGGCGCCGCCATATTGGTACACTCAACTTAATATGTAACAGGGACACTTTTTTCCAGGTGAGAGCCCCATCGGATACTGTAAACCTAGACATGATGGTGTTTCCTCAGTGGGGATTTCCACAGCAGGTAGAACACAGCTGCAGAAGTTATGAAGGCAACTCCGCCCATCTGCAACTCGCTCAGACGGTGAATTCATGTCTATTTGCAGGTTTACATTGAGTTAACATGTAATCATGCCCCACGAAAATTTTGCACTTTCGCGTTCAGTCTGAACACACCTTAAGGAGCTGTGTGCATCAGTACAACAGGGTAACAGCTCCTCCCAACACTCACTGTCTGGGTAGGTTATCTCAGGTCAAGGTCTGACTTTAACTATGCATTTGTAGGCCAGGAACAGTCAGAACTGTTTATCGTAGCCATATGCATCATATTTTACACAATTTTTCACGTAAGCTACTATAATCGTAATTTGCTGTTTACATTTCATGTGAGGTTCTCAATGTCACTCTTAATTTTATTCTGCAAGTACACGGGACCAACTTGCTACCATTGTTGCTAAATAATTGGGGAGAGGAACGCATCGACTATGGCATAACTCTGCGGCTGTGGGCAGCCAAATTCGTGGGTCCTTCCCTTGCCTCCGCTGTGTTCATGCCACCTCAATGCGTATGATATACAGCCGATCTGGCCATTCCTCTTAATGAAAATGGCATGGCAGTATTAATTTAAACATTTTTAGGTATTATATGGCAGAACTGTAGGAGCACACCGGGAGAAGCACCAGCAGGGGTTTCAGTCTCCCGTTGGCCGGCTGTGTGGGTTCACATCCCAGCAATGGACAGCAATAGCGGCCAATATTAAGCACCGTGTTGCTCCGCTTTAATGCTTGTGCCGTCCCAAATCTTGTGCTGGATGGCCACATCCATCCATCCATCCATCCATCTTCTTCCACTTAATCCGATGGCCACATATGCTGAATAATTGTTTAGACACTCTACAGTCATGACACCATTATATTATACATTTTTAAACATTAGATCTTCACTTTTCTTTTTCTAGTCAAAGTTGGCACTTCTCATTTCCTCTTGTTTTGTTAATGCCATGATGGTATTTTTTCCAGTTAGCATCGAGTCAATCCTGAACCCCACCCAGCAGTTTTCAACATAATCTAAAACTGGCAATGAGCGCTGGCACCGATTGTCTTCCCATACTAGGCAGTTTCCCTGCCTCTGTACTCACAGGGGTCTACAGTCAAATGTAGAACTGTCTGAGAGATATGATTAAGCTCAAAGGCACGGCACTGTTTAAAAATACATACACATACAACAATTTAAACACATAAAAACATGGCATAAATGGCAGAAAACACCAATATAGACCAAACAGCTTTTGCCTCATTTTCCATCCCCTTTGTCAGATCAGATGGCTTTTTTCTGATCTTTTGTTCACAAAGGCACAGAATTACTCTCGGGACACAGTGTTCAACACGTTGATTACACCAGCCCATTTTTTTAATTATGAAAAACTCTTGGGAAAAAGATTGCCTTTTATCTCTTAGTAAAAGCCAAAGTGGGAAATTAAAAAAAGTCAAAATAAATTGTAAAATTATTGTGGGTCCCATATTTAAGTAATATTACACAACATATGATAATTTGATACCACACAACACCAAATGTAATATTGCTTTTATACAACAGTTCCACATATGAAAGTTATAAGTTTACAGTAACAAGTGACAACAGATTATAATTGTTCCACCAAGGCTAGTATTGCTACAAGAAAGCAACTGCTGCTCTTGAATGTTGCTAACACAAAAAAATGAGCATAATATAGATCATATTAGGTTTATTGTCTTTCTACATGTATGTTCAATGAAATTTGCTGTTGTCCACCAGTAATTGGTTTATATAAAGTAAATATACTTTCTCCAGACTCCACCAGTCTGGCTGTGTAGCTGAGCAGTCTACTAGGTAGCTAGCACTCATCTTTTGTTCACATTCTCTTTGCCACTATCTTTTGTCATCTTCCGATAAAGGGAAGAGTCCAAAGCAGGCATTAATATGTGGTGAGGCTGGAGTAGAAACTGTCATGCGCTAAGCACTGGAGGTTTCCCCCAGGCTCGGTCACATGGCTTTTTCCGTATATGTACATATTTGTTGTAATTTGTGCTTTTTGGGTTTCTGTAATTTTTGTACTGTTTGCTATTTTCCTGTTTATATTTTAGTTTTGTTACACTCTTATTTTAAGATAAGATAAGATAAGATTGTATTAATTTACATTTATATTTCAGTCTGCATTTGTTGATATTTTATTCTTTAGTTCTTTTACTGTTGGGTTGACAGCTGTCAAAGGCGTTTCCAGGTTTTGTGCTTCATGTGGGCGTCACCCCTGTCAGCTGTCAGCTTCAGCCGATCTCTTCTCATTGCCCCCAGCTGGTCCTATTATGTATCATTGGTTTCTTCTGCCCGCTCATGTGACCCACACCTGTCGCTACTTATATAAATTGTTCTTGACCCTATTTAAGGGCAGTTATTTTCATTTCTGATTGCCGCTGTCTTGAGGAAGTTTCTCTTTGTCTCCACCAGAGGCCTGTCCCTGCTCTGGTGTGCTGTATTAGCAAGTTTACCCATTGTTTGTATTTTCTGGTACAGCACTGTGTGGACTTTGTTTGTTGTTTTTTTTAATAAATCTCCCAAACTCACAGTTCAGCACGTGGGCCTCACCTTTCTGCCCCAAAGGGCAATTCATGACAGAAACTGTATTCCAAACTTTAGAGTAGCTAATTTTAAAAGTAAAATGACACAGCTAACTAGGCTATCTATTAGCATAAACCCAGAACACGACAACACAGTCTCAAGGTTGTGAAGGCCGTAATTCTCCCATATTATATTATAAAGACCCACTAACAATTATTGTAATTAATGATAGTTAGAATGTTGATGCACAGTATATATCTGATGAAGTTTCTGAGTGCTGTTTTCATCGAATATAGTAACTCCTAGAATCCCTGTTGCTCAGTCACACCTAACTGTTGTCTAATATAAAATAATTGACCCAGACACTGAGATGTTTGGGTCATCTCTAGGACTACTACAGCAGGTACGAAGCAGGTAAAGTCACAATTTTGGGCAGGGTTGAAGTTCAGAAATCAAGACTTGTTTTCACGCCTGAAAGTCTGCACCACAGTCCGGACCAGTGTTTGTGTTTTTGTAACACTGTATAGTTTTGGTTCCAATTAGGTTTGGTTTCACACTGCTCCTTATCCGAGTGAACCAAACAACTTTACGTGATTCACCTATGTCCTGTTGTCATGATGACACTTATGTAATTAGCATAAATGCAGAAATTAGCAAGCATGCTACTCACCCTCTGAGGAGTTTTCTGCAGCTCTTGACACATTGGTAGCTGCACTTTGAGCTGAAAATGGGAAAGAGTTCTCCACATTAATAGGTGAACAGTTTATTGAGGCTAGAATGTTATCCAGGATATTCGGGTGGCATGCCTCTCCCAGTCTTTCATATACTCCCACATACTCTGTGAAAATATCGGGTAAGCTTATGCACTTTTTCTAATTGATCATCTATGCCACTAACCAGCCGTATTTCACTTAAAAACTGAGTCTCTTTCTCACTCATTTTCCCTCTTTCTGGCTGCAGTAACTTCCTGTGCTTGGTCCAAAAGTCTGAACCTTTCTGAAAATTGCTTTCATGCTCTAAACCAGGGGTGTCAAAGTTATGACCCACAGGCCAAAACCGCCCCGCCAGAGAGACCAAACCGGCCCACGGGACGAATTTGCAAAGTATGAAAATTAAATAATAGAATATGCGAGCAGCAATTTTTCAATAAAGTAACTGCTATTCCCAATTTGTCCGTTTGGGGTCACACAAGAGTAGCAGACACAAAACTGATCTCCAATTTCCTGACTCCACTTGCAGTCTGTTATCCATTCTCCACCATAACAGATTGTGAAAAATATGCAACAAGTCTTTTTATGGATGCCAGATCCAGCACACACTGAAATGTCACTGTATTTACTGTATTTAAAAATACATTTAGCCCTGTGTCTCGCAGCACGGGGAGTGCTGGGGAGACAAACTGTTGGCGCAGTCACCAACAGTTTGCTGGGGTTCGTGGGGGAGGGAGGTTGCTCAACAGTTTGCTGCTGTTTGCCGGATGTTTTTACGATCAGAACCAGTTTTTATTGTCATAAAATTCTGGAACATGTTCAAAACAATAGAAGCTGCCGGTCTTGCGTCAAGGACTGTTTCCCCTTGAGCGCGTGTTTCCCCTACAGCCCTGCCTCCTCCAAACAGCGAAGGAAGCTCGTGCTTGCTGTAAAACTCGGTCCCGATTCATGCGCGCACACCACAGAGCCGCTATGGAGAGTGTGAAGGGACAAGATAGATTAAAAAAAGCTAACTCCTTTTAAAATCCATTTATTTCATTTAAATTACTATTAACCCATCTCTTTTATCTCTACATTTTGGAAGTTATCTGGGTTTAACATGATAATGAATGAATGAATGAATGAATCTTTATTTCAGATAGATTAAAAGTAGAGATTAAAAAAGAAACAGAATAATATAACAAAGGGGGAAAGAAAATCCAACAAGGTCAAATTAAACAATAACTCCTCTGATTATACAGTTCAACATAAGTTATCCGAAATGGGTGATGGCTGAAGCCGCAGCTTATATTGCCCACCCATATTCCATCCAAGAATTCAAAAGAAAAACAAGAGCGATTACAATTCAGAACAAAGCTAAGACAAAATGTGACAAAAAAAACTAAGCAACAACACAACACAGACTGAATATGACAATCCTTATGTGATTTTACGTGTCAGCTTGTATATATGTTTGGAGTATTTCTTCCTTTAGTTTTTGTTTAAATTGTCCAAGCGTTGTACATGACTTTAATTCAGGTCCAAAATCAATCAGTCCAAAATTCTTATAATAAAAAGAAACACCTTTAGGCAAATATATGCAGATGTACAAATCTAGATATGAATATACAGTCATTTAAATCTAATAAAATTATAATTATTCATTTAAATCTAATAAAATGTGCATAATTTATATGAGTATATGTACTGTGTAGCTTAATATGTCTTAATATGTATTTCACCAGTGTAATTTACAGACTGTACTCCTGAACAGATAACAGCTCCCAAACCCCGTAACACAGCTTTGCATATAGGAACTCACATACCGACTGCTAAATTTGCACACTGTTCACCTGTACAGTATCTCACCCGTCTGATGTCCATATCATCTTTGCTGCTAATTATCATCTCTGCTGCTACTTATCATGCACAGTCTACTGGTACTACCGTTACAGAAATTAGCACCGGGTACTAATTTATAATTTGTAATTATACACTGCTCCTTGCACAATGCTCATTTGCACACTGTACATAGGTCTATGCCATCTCAGGTTCACATCAGGTTGCACAATGCTTATTTGCACACTGTACATAGTGTTATTAGTACTCATTAGTTTTAGTATTTAGTATTAAGGTGTGCTTAAGGAGTCCTAACTGCCTAACTATGTGTTGGTGTGTGTATTAGCATCCATTAGTATTGGGATTGAGTTACTGTAAGTTACTGTGTCATGACCTTAGAATTGTTGTTTCTGTACCTATTACCTTGGCATTCGTTCAGAGAGCAAAGTAAGAATTTCATTGCTCAGGAAATGTAGCATTTCTTAACTGTGCACATGATAATAAAGCCTTTGAATCTTGAATTGTCATGCATGAAGATAATTTTGCTATTGAAGGCACAGTTCTTCTTTTTGTACCATGGAAGAAAGTGGTCAGTCAGAAACACTATATACTTTGCCGAGGTCATTTTCAAACCTTCAGGGACCCAAAAGGGCCCTACCAGGTCTGTCCCCATGATTACAGCCCAAAACATGACTCCACCACCTCCTTGCTGATGTTGCAGCCTTGTTGGGACATGGTGGCCATCCATCAACCATCCACTATTCATCCATCTGGGCCATCCAGGGTTGCATGGCACTCATCAGTAAGCAAGACTGTGTGAAAATTAGTCTTCATGTATTTCTGGGCCCACTGCAACAGTTTCTGCTTGTGAGCATTAGTTAAGGGTGGCTGAATAGTAGGTTTATGCACATCTGCAAGCCTCTGGAGGATCCTACATCTTGAGGTTTGTGGGACTCCAGAGGCACCAGCAGCTTCAAATACCTGTTTGCTGCTTTGTAATGGCATTTTAGCAGCTGCTGTCTTAATCCGATGAATTTGTCTGGCAGAAACCTTCCTCTTTATGCCTTTATCTGCACAAACTCATCTGTGCTCTGAATCAGCCACAAATTTCTTCACTGAACAATGGTCACGCTTAAGTTTTTGTGAAATATCTAATGTTTTCTTTACCTTGTCCAAGGCATTGGACTATTTGACGCTTTTCGGCACCAGCAAGATCCTTTTTCTTTCCCATATTGATTGAAACCTGTGGCATGCTTAATAATGTGGAATATATTTCTTAAGTAGTTTTCCTTTAATTGGGCTCACCTGGCAAACTAATTATGACAGGTGCCTGAGATGAATATCAGTGATCCAAAGAGCCCTGAGACACAATACCATCCATGAGTTTAATTGAAAAACAAAAAATTGAATGTTTATGACACTAAAATCCTATTTGCATAATAATTTGGAACACGGTGTAAATCTGGCGGTATGTGGCCTCCGAGCTAAAATGAGTTTTAGCTCGGGGGCCACGGCAACGGTGGAGTTTTTCCTCTCCACCGTCACCAAGCACTTGCTCACAGGGGATCGCTTGATTGCTGGAGTCTTTCTGCAATTGTGGGGGTTTCCCCTGCAGTTGAAAGTGCTATGAGATGACTGTTGTTGTGAGATGGCGCTATACAAATAAAGTTGAATTGAACTGAATTGAGTTTGACACCCCTGCTCTAAAGGAACCAGACCAAGGTTCTGTTTGATCCAAACCAAGACCACCTCTTTTTTTCCAGACAAAATTTTGTCTCTTTGGTGTTTTGGGTTCACACCTAAAATTTTAGTCCTGATCAAAATGAAAAGTCCAGAAGTCCGAACAGGTTTGGTGTGAAAACACCCTAATACTGGACCAAACCCCCCTCCTTTTTGAAAGCGAGTGTCGTTTTCTCTTTAGGAGGGACTATTTTGAGCCTTTAACACTGTCCAGCAGCTGTTTTTGTACGAATGTCATGACAAAAAATCTGTCTCGTGTTGGTGTGAAGAAGCCATAGCAGTGAGCTATAGTGACAACCGACACAACAGAGGTATTTAGGATGAGAACGTGTTAGTCTAAATGTCTTTATAAGGCCTAAAAATCACATTCAGACTCATGGTTTTAAGAAACAAACCCATGCTGCTTACTGGACTATTTCATAAGGTATCTTCATGAAATATCAAATCAGTTCATTGACTAATGGCTCAGTTGCGAGGTCGATCTCAGGTCTGAGAGTTGAAGAGATCCAAGTTCCCCTTTGGTGTTTTGGTGGGTGGTTACTGTCAGTCAGATGGAGCAATATCAAGTTTGACTGACACTATAAGAAAACAGCTAGAAAAGACTTTTTTCCTTCTCTCTGAACCTTCCCACTGCCTGGCTGACAATCAGGTCTGCGTCACTTCTTTCTTGAACACGTTTGCTCACAGCTGGCATTTCTAGATGATATCGTCTGGCTGCTCTGAAGAACGCCATGCATTAAGATCTCTGTGAAAAACGGCACAGAAATGGAATGATTATATAATGTGAGAATGTCTGTTTGAGTGATACATGCCGTGGGCTGGTGTGATATAATGGTCAGCTATATTGCCATGCGTTAACAGCATGAAATAAGAGGGGGGAAAAAACGGCGAGATGAATAGAGAGCGAGCACTGGCCTCTTTTTGACTGACAGCCAGCCACCCGCTCGGTGCACAAGTGGGGCTTCAGCTGTCCGGCGCTGCAGTTCTTAGTCAGCTTAGCAGCCAGCCTCTTAGCTCTGGTTCATGCAGACTTCTTCCATATGCCGTGCGATGACGAGAGGATTTTAAGCTCTAGTTAAAAGGTTACTCCTTAAGCGTTCCTCTATCTTGAGGTGCTTAGAACAGATATGGGGAAGATGATTCTAAACCTTTCAACTTGCCTTCTGTAAGAGTGTGATATGCTCATGTTGGCGATATCATTAAAAGTATTTATATGTCTATGATGGTATCATATACATATATATCTTCTGCATTCATTATTTCTCCACAGCAATGTATGTTTTGGTGGCTGTGGTGCTGACAGGTTGACAGTTTAAAGAAGACTTCACTCATTGATCTCCACTGTGTATAACTGATATGGAAGCTAAATGAAATACTCATGATCCACAGTAGAGATGGAAATATAGGCATTAGCAAAATAAATCACAAGAGTTGCACTGTAAATTGGTGTGGCACATTTTTTGATGCCACAGTAGGATTCATCTTGAAAGGCTCACAATGTTCACTATGGAAAAATATTAATATGTCACCAATACGTCCCTTGGAGTAAGCACATGTGACAGTGCGAAGGTTAAAAAAAGTCATATATTCCACAAAATTCCTCATTTTAGTCTGTAGTTTAATATTATTAGGTAACATCTTGCTGCAGTTTTTTATACAGTTTTTTAGGCGAAAGATAGTACCTCACGGGTGCTGAAGAATATTGTGTTTTTTGTGATTTTCACCAACCTTTCTGATAAATGTTGATGAAAATCATGCTAGGATCACAAGGAGTGGCAGATGCTGGTGAACGTTGCGATTTTTGAGTTTCATCAGGGTCCGTAAAAGGTTGCAAAACAGTTTACAAACCATTTTTAAGGTTGCAAACAGTTTTGTCATAAAGGTTCTTAAACAGTTGTTAGTGTTCACGACTTGGCAAACAAAACAGAACTTTAGCGACACATGTTAGCGACACATTTGCTGATGCTTACCATTATTTTGCAATCATTTGCAACTGTTTGTGGAAAAACACAGATGAAAAGCTGTTCGTGACCTTAAAAACTGTTTGCAAACTGTTTTGCAACTTTTACAAATCTTGACACACCCCAAAAAATGCTTGGTTCGTCAACATTTGCCACACCGTGAGAAATGGGCTAAAAGGAACTTCATACTACAAGCCTGAAGTGAAAAAAATCTAAATGTTAAATCTAAATACTAAATGACGTCATCAGCTCCACTGCGGCTACATTACTGGAGAAGCACCCAGATGTATTCATGGCCATCACAGGTGATTTTAATCATATCTCAGTGGGAAAAACGCTACCAAACTTTCACCAGTTTGTTGACTGTCCCACCAGAGAAAACAAAACACTGCATTTACTGTATGCCAATGTCAGAGATGCATATAGTGCCACAGCTCTACCCCCCCCCCCCCCCATTGGCAAATCAGATCACTGCATGGTCATGTTGTCACCCAAGTGCGTTCCCCTTGTGCAAAGGCAACCTGTTTATACACGGACTGTGAGGAGGTGGACACAGGAGGCTGCTGATGCACTACAGGACTGCTTCGAGACGACAGACTGGAGCGTACTCTGTGAACCACATGGGGTGGACATAGACAATATGACTGACTGCATCACAGAATACATTGGATTCTATGAAGACACGACCATGCCAGCTCAGACTGTACACTGCTTCTCCAACAACAGACCATGGGTCACGAGCGACCTGAAAGCACTTCTGAACAAAAAGAAGAGCGCTTTTAGGGCTGGAGACAAGGAGAAGCTGAGGGGAGTGCAGCATGAGCTGAGAGAGATGCTGAGGAGGTGCAAGGACAAATATAGGAGGAAGTTGGAAGATAAACTCAGGCAAAACAACACTAAAGATGTGTGGGAGGGAATGAAGCAAATAACTGGGTGCAAGGGGAGAGTCAGGCAGCCATCTGGGAGCCAGAAGAGA
Source organism: Pholidichthys leucotaenia (assembly GCA_020510985.1). Lineage (NCBI taxonomy): Eukaryota > Metazoa > Chordata > Actinopteri > Cichliformes > Pholidichthyidae > Pholidichthys > Pholidichthys leucotaenia. The sequence goes on along the minus strand of CM035849.1, from coordinate 49,530,170 downwards.
GCTGAGGAACTGAATCTGTTTTTTAATAGGTTCAACTCACAGTCTGTCACCCCAGCAACACAACCAGACCCCCACACACCCCTCCCCACCCACCCTCCTGTGCAGAACCTCTCTCCATCTCCCCCCCCCCTCCTCCTCAGGGGGCACCAGGACCCTCCTTCACTTCACAGTGACTACAGACCAGGTGGAGAAACAGCTGGAGAGACTCCGTTAGTGGAAGGCAACGGGCCCTGATGGCATCTCAGCAAGGACCCTGAGGACCTGTGCCAACCAACTAGCTCTGGTACTGAAACACCTGTACAACCTGAGCCTGAGTCTGGAGAGAGTGCCGGTGCTGTGGAAGACATCCTGCCTGGTTCCTGTCCCCAAGAAATAATCTCCATCGGACCTGAACGACTATCGACCAGTTGCCCTCACATCTCATGTGATGAAGGTCCTGGAGAGACTGGTCTTAGCCCACCTGAGTCCGCAGGTGAAGACGTGGCTGGACCCTCTGCGGTTTGCATATCAGCCCCATTTAGGAGTTGAAGATGCTGTCATCTACCTGCTGCAACGAGCCCATCTGCATCTGGATGGTGGAGGAGATACTGTGAGAATCATTTTTTTTTTATTTTTCCAGTGCCTTTAACACCATCCAGCCACTGCTGCTGGGTGAGAAGCTGCGGGGGATGGGGGTTGACAGCTCTGTGATCTCCTGGATTACTGACTACCTGACAGGCAGACCACAGTTTGCATGGCTGGGCAGTGTCTTGTCTGGAGTGGTGGCTAGTGATACGGGAGCTCCACAGGGGACTGTGCTCTCTCCTTTTCTCTTTACCTTATACACCACTGGCTTTCAGTACAACACTGAGTCATGCCACCTGCAGAAATTCTCTGACGACTCAGCTGTTGTGGGGTGTATAGAAGGAGAAGAGGAGGGGGAGTATAGGGCACTGGTAGACAGAGTTGTGGAGTGGATGGAGCAGAATCACCTGAGGTTGAATGTCAGCAAGACCAGAGAGATGGTGATTGACTTCAGGAAGAGGAAGACGCCTTCTCAGCCACTGCAGATTAGGGGGGAGGATGTGGGAGTGGTTGAGGACTACAAATATCTGGGTGTCAGGATCAGCAGCGGGTTGGACTGGAGATCCAACATCGATGCTGCGCACAAGAAGAGGATGAGCAGACTCTACTTCCTGAGAAAGCTGAGATTGTTCAGCGTGTGCAGCAGGATGCTGGAGCTTTTCTACCAGACTGTTGTCACCAGCGCCATCTTCTTTGCTGCTGTCTGTTGGGGTAGCAGTATCAGGGCCAGAGATACCAACAGACTTGACAAGATTATCAAGAGGGCTGGCTCTGTAATTGGTCTCAGACCGGAGACCTTTGAGACAGTTGTGGAGAGGAGAACACTAAATAAACTGTGATCCATCATGGACAATCCTGATCACCCCCTCCACCACACACTAGATAGACAGCGAAGCACTTTCTCCAGTGGACTACTACAGCTTCGCTGTCGAACGGCCAGGTACAGGAAATCTTTCCTGCCATATGCCATTTCACTGTACAATAACTCACTATGTATGATGTTGTATTCTGGTCATAGCTATGCTGCCACACTGCCCCTTACAGACTAACTGGTACCTCACATTTTCACTCTGCTCCTGATAGTCCTTCTTTGTACAATGGGATGATTCATGTGTTTGTATGGGTCATCATATATTAAGCTATGATGTATATAGGTTTTATAGTCGTGTTACTTTTACTTTCCATGGGTAATCCCTTTGTCTGTCATGTGTGCGTTTCTGTTGTTTGGTTGTCTTCTATCATGCTGCTGTTACACTGTAATTTCCCAGTTTGGGATCAATAAAGTACATCTATCTATCTATCTATCTATCTATCTATCTATCTATCGTAAACATCTCGCTAATATGCCAGTTCAGATATTAGCTATGTTTTTAGTGTCCACATATACATTTAGATTTAACATTTAATATTTATCATTTAATATTTTTGATAAGACATTTAACATTTAGATTTATCATTTAGATGTAACATTTAGGATTTAGATTTAACATTTAGATTTATCATTTTGATTTTAACATTTAGATTCATCATTAAACATTGAGATTTAGATTTTACATTCAACATTTAGATTCAAATGCCACATGAACTTAAAAAACTACATGTGAAAGCTTTTCACAAACATTGCTGCAAATCTGGTGAAAGGTGGCTATGAAAAAGTCACACCACACTTTCAATATGTGCAGAGCTAAATGTGGCAAAAATGTTGCACATCTCTGCACTGCAATGGTACACTCACCGTTTGCAGTGCATGCTCATTTTTTATGCTACTCAGAAAGTAAAACAGTGGTAATTTCTTAAGTTTTGTTCATACTGTTTTAATTCATTTCTGACTTGTGAAAAGGGCACAACCCATAGGGGGTCCATAGAACACCAAAATATGTGATGAATATTCAATAGTTTCCAGATCAGCTTTGCCATCAGCCACACAATATTTAGAACTTGTTTTAAATGCTGTATATTTTCAGGGATAAACCTGTAATATCTTCTTTTACCTGAGGATGATGGGGTCAGTACATTATGGTATCAAATCATCATATATTTAATCCTCTTTTTATTTAGTTCTGGATGGTGTGCAAACAAATGCAGTAGTCATACACTAGAATTGAGTGATTCTTAAGTAAGAACATATAAATTCAAACAGTGCACAGTGCAATTTTACCACAATATTATTTCTGCAGTCCTTTTCCATAAGAGTCACTTTGGATGATTCAAGACTTTATGATTATAGATTCACTGAGAGATTATTATAACATTTTTTCCCTAACATTGTTATCTCTCAAACATTTAAAGAATATAACAGCACATACTAATGCACGGTTTATCTCTGAATTTCTTTCAACAATTTCTTGTACATGCACTGGACATCTGCCCGGGGCGCACTACCTCTTGACCTATCATGGCATGTGTAGGCTGGGTTTTATTTGTGTAACGATATCTGTTTGGCAACCTGGAGTGTTTTATTTTAAGATAACGTTCAGAGGGGGTAGTTCTACAAATCCACAGGCACAGTTTTCTCATAGGAAATATTATCTGATATTAAATAACATAGAATGGGGGAACAATAGAATGTGGGGAGGAAAAATTGTAACCCACAGACAACAGATGGAAATTAGCCACTGGCTACAATCTGGCAAGTTTACCTTGATTGATATCACTGTTCATCAACTTGTACTGTCCTTAAAAACAACAATAAAAAAAACAGCAAATGGCATATGAGTGAGTTGCTTAAAAAAAGAGACAACCCTCCCAGCACCAGGCACAATTTAGATGTCTGGTCCTTCAGTCCAAGCCTTAATTCAGCCCAGAAATAGTTGTTGAAAACTAGGCTGTTGTGGAGATTGTGTGGAAAGACGAGACTGATTTTATTTCTCAAGATCAGTTTTATTCATCGAGATGGTGACATCCTATAAGTACCTGGGTATTCATCTGAACAATAAACTAGACTGGTCACACAATACTGACGCACTCTACAAGAAGGGACAGCGCAGGCTGTTCCTGCTGAGGAGACTCAGGTCTTTTGGTGTACAAGGGGCGCTGCTGAAGTCATTCTATGACACGGTGGTGGCATCAGCCATCACTTTTGGAGTGGTCTGCTGGGGCAGTGGCATTACTGCAGCCGATAGGAAGAGACTGAACAAACTGATTAAGAAAGCTAGCTCTGTCCTGGGGCAGCGCCTTGATCCGATGGAGGAGATAGGAGAGAGAAGGACGGTGGCTAAACTGTCATCTCTGCTGGAGTCCGAGTTCCACCCTATGCAGGACATACTGGATGCACTGAGGAGCTCATTTAGCAGCAGACTACATCATCCCAGGTGCACAACCGAGAGGTTTCGTAGGTCCTTCCTACCAACGGCTGTCAGACTGTACAACCTAAGCAGGGCTGCTCGCAGAGATAGCAAAAAGACGTAACAAACTAATAGTTTTTTGAATGCAAAAGATGCAATAGACTTACACAATGGTCCCCTCCGGCATACAACTAGGAACATACCGGTCGCTATGGAGGGTGAGAATATGTATGGGCACATAATCATACCATGTAGGATAACTAAGTAGACCAGGGGTGTCCAACCAGGTGCCATGGAGAGCCAAGACCCTGCAGGTTTTCTCTTCTACCCAGTCTCTTCAGCAGGTGTTTTCACTTATCAGCAATCAGTGGGAAGAAGTTCACAGAAATCTGCTGTTGAAGACACTGGTTGGAGGTAAAACCTGCAGGGTCTTGGCTCTCCATGGCACATGGTTGGACACCCCTGAAGTAGACGGTTATGCTGTTTCATCCCATCTAGCAACAATGCTCTGCACTGTGTGTGTTTATATATTTACATATTTATTCCATCTAGCTACATTGCTCCGCACTGTGTGTGTTTATATACTTGCATATTTATTCCACCTAGCTGCAATGCTCCGTACTGTGGGTGTTTATATATTTACATATTTATTCCATCTAGCTACAATGCTCTGCACTGTGTGTCTGTGTGTGTGTGTGTATATATTTATTTTATAGTAATATGTACATATGTATATTAGCCGCTCTTGCTTGCTTGTTTTTTTCTTGCCTTCTGATTGTTGCTCTGAGTGTTGCTATCCCTGTGCTGTTGCAATCCTGGAATTTCCCCGTTGTGGGACTAATAAAGGCTTATCTTATCTTATCTTATCTTATCTTATTCAACACCACATTCTCCAACATCCAAAACGGGAAAGAGGAAGCATGCCCCCACCTCTGTCCCTTTTATACCCAGGACATCAAAGCACACAGTCACATTGTCTTTACATCCCAAAACACAATGCACCCCCCTTCAGGTCTTCTGTCTGTCTCCACCTGAAATCCTAGTGGTCAGGAAATCCCTCACGGCCATCTCTCTTCATACAAAAGGCCAGACTTCACGTCCTCCTGCTACCCCTAGGAGGTTCAGACCTTTTGTTCCTCTGAGACGTGCAGTAAACAATAAGCATACAGTAATAAGCATGTGAAGCATATGGAACTCACATATGTGCCCACATGACCCCCCCCAAACGTCTAAGATGGAACAACACAACCACAGATTGCATGTCATACTAAAATCACTACATATCAGTCCAAGTGCCGCTTAGGTCTCAACCTTCTCCCGTATTTGCTGAAAGCGGACTGTAACACTTCCACGGCGTCTTCCCGCTGTGGATCTGCTGCCTGGGGATGAGAACTGTTAGTCAACCTCAGTGGGTGTTCTGGGAAATGCTCTCTAGGGGGTCTGCCACGCCGAGGAGCCTTCGCCAACTGCACAATTTCGTCAGCTACCACAAAAGCGGGTTTGAGCATGTTAATGCCAATCCTTTCCTTTCTGCCCCCTAAATCTTGCAAAAAATGCTTATCCCCTGTTTCCAGCACTCTATATGGTCCGTCATAAGGTGGGCGTAAAGGCGGACGATGGGCATCATGTCTGACAAAAACAAACTCCGCATTTTTTATAGCCTTAGGCACAAAAACACGCGGAAAACTGTGATGAACGGGGCCAGGTAGTGTGCTCGGGCCCGTGCCATTCTGTAACCGCTGAGCCGGGGAGCACTCTGGCGCTGGATTATCTGGGAGAAATTCCCCAGGCAGCCGAAGTGGCTGTGTGAACACTAGCTCAGCTGGGGAGGCTTCTAAATCCTCTTTAGGTGCAGAACGCAACCCCAATAAAACCCATGGTAGCTTATCCACCCAATTTGGATCCGTAAGCGACGTTCTGAGAGCCGCCTTCAATGACCTGTGAAAATGTTTGCATAACCCGTTAGCCTGCGGGTTGTACGCGGTCGTGCGGTGGATCGTTGCCCCCAGGCTGCGGGCCATCGCTGACCAAAGTTCGGAAACAAATTGCGGGCCTCTGTCGGACGTAATGTCCGACGGGACTCCAAAACGCGCTACCCATGCTGTTAAAAACGCGCGCGCCACCTCCTCGGCTGTGGTTGATGACAGTGGGACCACTTCCGGCCAGCGCGTGGTGCGGTCAACCACTGTCAGAAGATGTGTGCACCCTTGTGAGGGCGGGAGGGGGCCTACGAGGTCCGTGTGGACATGATCAAACCTTTTAGCACGGATGTGAAACGGCTCCAAGGGAGCTCTCGTGTGTCTATGAACCTTGGCCCGCTGGCAGGCCGTGCAGGCTGCCGCCCACTCTCTAACTTGTTTGCACAGGCTCGGCCATACAAATTTCTCTCCTACCATTTTGACCGACGCACGCACTCCTGGGTGCGCCAGAGAATGGATCGAGTCAAAAACGCGGCGGTGCCATGCGGTTGGGACCACCGGACGCGGCCGCCCAGTGGAGATGTCGCAGATTGGGGGGGCATACCGTCTTGTAGCACCTTGCTCTCCAGCCTTAACCCTGTTGGTCCAGACTGGAGCGCGCGCACATCCGCGTCGCTAACCTGCTCCGCGGCCATGGCTGCATAATCTATCCCCACGCGGACCGGGGCCACGCGCACTTCTGCGTCGCTAAGCTGCTCCGCGGCCATGGCTGCAGGATCTACCTCCGCGCGGGCTGGAACCCCCACGGCGCGCAAGAGGCAGTCCGCCACTACATTAAGTTTACCCGCCACATATTGGATATCGGTGGTAAACTCCGATATCGTGGCCAGCTGTCTCTGCTGCCGACCCGACCAAGGTTCTGAAATCTTGGCCATCGCGAAAGTCAGCGGCTTGTGGTCAACGAACGCGGTGAAACGGCGTCCTTCCAGCCAGAACTGGAAGTGGTGAATGGCCAAGTGGAAAGCTAACAACTCCCTGTCGAATGCGCTGTATTTCCGTTCGCTGTCGCGCAGGGTCTTACTGAAAAAGGCGAGCGGTTGCCAGGCTCCCACTATAAACTGTTCCACGACCGCCCCTATGGCCACATCTGACGCGTCAGTAGTGAGCGCCATTCAGGCCGCTGGGACTGGATGCGTTAACAACGCAGCATTTGCCAGGGCTGTTTTGACTTCGGAAAATGCGCGCTCTCGCTCCGGAGACCATTCAACTTTATTTGTGGGTCTTTGTTTTTTTAGTGCAGCATACAATGGTTGCATGAGCTGCACTGCGCGGGGGAGGAAACGGTTATAAAAATTTACCATCCCCAAAAACTCCTGTAACGCTTTGACTGTTTGTGGCTGGGGAAAATTTGTTACTGCGCGCACTTTTTCAGGCAGAGGGACCGCTCCCTCTGAGGAGACGCGATGCCCCAAAAAATCAATCTGCGTCACCCCGAACTGACACTTCGCCGGGTTAATTATTAACCCGTGCTCTGCCAACCTCCGGAAAACTGCCGTGAAGTGGTTTTCGTGCTCGTCTTCGGACGCGCTGGCTACCAATATGTCGTCCAGGTAGACAAACACGAAAGGGAGATCGCGCAAAACCGCGTCCATCATGCGTTGGAACGTCTGCGCCGCGCCTTTAAGCGCAAACTGCATGCGCAAAAACTCGAAAAGGCCGAAAGGAGTTATTACCGCTGTTTTGGGTATGTCCTCAGCGTGCACTGGGACCTGGTGGTAACCGCGTACCAAGTCTATTTTAGAAAAAATGCGCGCTCCCGCCAAATGAACTGAAAAATCTTGGATGTGCGGGATCGGGTAGCCGTCGTGCGCTGCAGCGTTGTTTAGCCTGCGGAAATCACCGCAAGGCCCCCACGAGCCATCAGCTTTAGGGAACATGTGAAGCGGTGAAGCCCAGGGGCTTTTCAAACGCCGGATGATGCCCAGCTTTTCCAGGTTGGCGAACTCCTCGCGCGCTATGGTCAGTTTAGCTGAATCCAAGCGCCGAGCCTTTACAAAAACGGGCGGCCCGGTGGTAGTAATAAAATGTTCCACCCCGTGTTTAGCCACGGCCGCCGAAAATGTTGGAACCGTGAGTGCTGGGAACTGAGTGAGGAGTGTGTGGAACTTACCACCTACCGCTGTGACGTTGGCTTGTGATGTTGGCGGGACCACTCGAGCTGTACAGGGGATAGAAGAAAAAGAGAGTGCATTAACCAGGCGTCTGTTAGCAAGATCGACCAACAAACTATGTGAGCACAAGAAATCAGCCCTTAACATGTTGAAATTGACTGCTGCTATGACGAAAGTCCACTCGAAAGTGCAGCCGTGTAAAGACAGAAGCAGAGTCCTCTCACCGAAGGTCTTAATCGTCGAGCCGTTCGCTGCTGACACCCGGGGACCACTGGAAGGCGCCAGTCAGTCAGCGTAGGAAGGTGTGATGAAACTCAGCTGGGAGCCCGTGTCCACGAGGAAATGCCTCCCCGAGTTCGCATCCTTCAAGTAGAGCAGCTTGTTCTCCTCTCCGAGGGCTGCAGCTGCTAACGACCCCCGGTCTTTGGCGTTTCCTGAGCGCTTAAAGTGGCACGGTGGAATGCACTTGCGTGCCCTCTCTGCGAAGCGGCGATGGTAGAAGCAAAGGCTGTCGTCTGCTCCGTGTTTCCCGGCCCCTGCCGCCGCCGTCGTCGGTGAGTCTGGTGCTGCGGCCTCTGGCCCCCTGCTGTCTCTGGACGTTGTGCTGGGACCCGCTGCCGCCTCCGTGGCCGCGTGCCGTTTACTGGCGTCGACGAGTCGCTGCGCCTCCTGGCCCAGCTCGTGGTAGTCTTTTCGGGCCAGCAGTGGTGAATTAGCCAGGGTCACTCTCACCTCTGATGGTAGGGTTCTGAGGAAAAGGTGGGTGAAGATGAAGTTATCATCTTTGGAGTCTCTCAAACTCAACATCTTCCCCATCAGGTCTGCAGGTCTGTCGCCCTCAAATTCAGTCAGCGCCAGGAGCTTCTCAGCCCGCTCCTGCACCGAGGGGGTGAAGCAACGAATGAGTGCAGCCTTCAGCATGCTGTACTTGTCGCTGTCCGGCAGGTAGTTGATCAGGGTCTCCACTCGCTGGGCTGTGTGGTTGTCCAGCTTTGCAACCACATGGTAGAACTTCGTGGCGTCTACCAAAGTCCTCCGGAGGTGGAACTGTGCCTCGACTGCGTTAAACCAGGAGCGCGGACTGGTCGGCCAGAAGTCTGGTAGTTGGACTGTGGCTGCGTCCGTTTGGCTGGCTCCTGGCGAGTCTAGCTCGGGAGATTCGTCTCCACTCATGATACGTCGTAGGGTCACCAGTGTGGAGATTGTGTGGAAAGACGAGACTGATTTTATTTCTCAAGATCAGTTTTATTCAACACCACATTCTCCAACATCCAAAACGGGAAAGAGGAAGCATGCCCCCACCTCTGTCCCTTTTATACCCAGGACATCAAAGCACACAGTCACATTGTCTTTACACCCCAAAACACAATGCACCCCCCTTCAGATCTTCTGTCTGTCTCTACCTGAAATCCTGGTGGTCAGGAAATCCCTCACGGCCATCTCTCTTCATACAAAAGGCCAGACTTCGCGTCCTCCTGCTACCCCTAGGAGGTTCAGACCTTTTGTTCCTCTGAGACGTGCAGTAAACAATAAGCATACAGTAATAAGCATGTGAAACATATGGAACTCACATATGTGCCCACACTGTGACTAATATAGACCTTATTTAACCAAAAAATAGTCATCTTTTCAATGACCAAAAAAAGTCAACTTTTCATCTGTCACTTTTAAACTAAATTCAAACATTGTTTCAACCAGTTCTTGCTGGCTGGCAAAAGACAAACAACTCATACAATTGTGCAAACACAGAGTTGAATCTTATAAAAAGAAAGTCAAATTTATTGTCATTCAGTCCATACAGCCAAGCATGTACAGTGGTACGAAATTATGTTTGGCTTATCAGAGGGGCTGCTACAACTTTCATTTCCCTAATTCTGTTATGCTGAACACCAAGCTAGAAGGCAGGAGCTTGAACTCACAACTTCCTGGCTGTGGGGCGGATGCTCTGCCACCAGACCACCACTCCAGTAGGGCTGCACAATTTCAGGAAAAATTAGCAATGGCAATTATGGCCCCAAATAATATGGTGCAATGCATCAAATGGAAACATTATACCTAACCCCATGAACTCCGGGATTCCGCGGGCGGTCACGTCTCTGCGTCCTAGTGCGTCTCAGTGCGCACTGTGCATCTCAGTACGCACTGAAAAAAAAAAGCTGCATTTCCGTTCTTCCAGTACAGACACAGCTGCGACCAGAAAGCCAAAGGAGTGTTTGATTGGTTTAGATTTGATTGACCTCTCATTCGACTAATAAGAGCCTTGAATTGGGTTTCTGAAACCTTGAAGAACCAATGACTGAAAACCTAGCAAGAAGGACCTGCCTACCAACGACCGCGAATACAACGAGCCAATTGAAGCAGAGAAGTTCGACGAGTGAAACGCGTGCGTCCCGTGCGTAAAATCTGTTTTGTCTAAGCCGTTGGGTGACACACATTGAGACCTGTGTGTAACGGTAGCGTTCGCCATTCTCAGGCGTTAGCCAGTCTTTTTTTATTACTACTGTTCTTATTTGTTTTGAAAAATCGTTCGCAAAAACTGCAATCATGGAAGCGAAGATGGTTTGACCGGGTCGGGTGACCAGAACCACGAATCTGTAACAAGCGGACCATCTTCATGTTCGTCTGACAATGAGGAACAGATGTTCGCCAACGACACTGCTGTTGTGGACAGGTAAGTGTTATAAGCTAAATTATTCTTTATCAATAAAAATAGTAATAAAAATGACTTTTGACCGATCGGTAATTACAACGTTCCTTTTTTTGTGCACTGAGCTCCTCTGTAGCGGGGGGGGGGGGGGGGGGGGGGTGGAGTTGTTATCCTCTACATTGCAGATATTTTAGTATAATTTTTATTGCACTGTAGGTTATTTTTTCTTGTAAAAAAAGGCCACACATTTTTTACGTGGCATGCTTCTTTGTGTGGGGGGCTTGTTTGTTCATTCATTCATTCATTCATTCATGAATAAACAACCCCCCCCACACACACACACACAGCCCTGAGTGTCAACTTTCATTAGAGCCCAAGATGAAGCTTCTATGTTGAAGCATTCAAAAGTTACAGACGTTTTTCCAAACTGTGTCATTTGGCACAATTTGGCACAGTTCAAAAACGCCTGGGAACAACCTGAGAAAAAAGGTGTGTAATATATTCATTTTTTGTGGTATTGTCACAAAATTTTGACCTCAGCTTGATAACACTTGGTTCTACATTTCTGTTGCATTTTCCAGCCAGTATCTGACAGCTGTGTGTTATTTGCAAGCATTTGTATCTAAAAAAAACACCCAGGCGAACTTTATTTTCTTCAGCTTCAGTATGTTTAGATGACTGTTACTCAGTGGCAGGAGCGCTTAGAGAGATTATGACTGTTTTGCCAAAAAAAATGAAAGTGTTTTCTTTTAAATGAGACCAACCCCATGAAGATGCTGCAAAGGGTTGAAGAACAGCTTTTGATTTACTTTGGGTACGTTATTTTTAGGCGTTTTTAGGGAAATTGACCAGAGTTCAAGGGGTTAATATTGTAAATGTCATCTTTATAAATAAAACACGATAAATAAATATTGCTATTTGAGTGACTAAATGTGATTTCAGTTATTTATATTTTATTGTTCCAAAAGGAAAAAAAATCAGAAATTTATGAGTGGATTCGCAAATGTACAAAAAATTGCAAATACGTGTATATGAAGAAAAAAAACAACAAATTTAAAAGAATAAAGTGGCACATTTCTGAGAAAAACTTGCAAATCTGTGTCAAGACTGAAGGATTTATCACAAAAAATTGAAAAATTACTTTTAAAAAAATATATAAAAACGTCAATAATTTTTAAGGGAGAAACAGATTTTTCTCCCCTCCAAAAATCATGAATTTACAACAAAAATGTCACAAGTTTGAGATATAACTCAAATTGGCAAGAAAATCTATTGGGCAAAAAGTCCAACATGCATATAAAAGGGTTGTAAAGGCACGTATAGGAAAAAGTAGCAAATTTTTAGAACCTCAAACTGGTGAGAGTAAAGTCATCACTCACTAGTCAAGTAACTTTTTAGTAGATACTTTCATACTTAAGTCATTTCTTCTGTGACTGCTTGAGTAATATTACACGAGAGGGAGTATGGTATCAGTGAATATATTAACTGTGGGGATTCGTCACAAAGCGTTGGGCTGAAGACATTACCACAGTTAATATATTCATGATATCATATGACTTTGAGTGTAATATTGCTTTTTACATAACAGTTCCACAAGCACAGTTTATTAAATGACAGCAACACAGAACAAAATATTATGATTTTTGTTTGTTTAACCAGTTATTTTGCCCCGCCAAAAAAATAGTCCCTTCTAAACTGTAGCATTGAGTCCTACAGTTTGTAAATATAATTATTAATAATCGTCAACCTAGGTTGATGATTATTAATAATCCTTGTAATACCTTGTTTGTAACACTAGGTGGGGTACCACTCACCTTACACCGCTTTCCAAATTATTATGCAAATAGGATTTTAGTGTCATAAACATTCAGTTTTTTGTTTTTCAGTTGAACTCATGGATGGTATTGTGTCTCGGGGCTCTTCTTCTCGGGGATCACTGATATCAATCTCAGACACCTGTCATAATTAGTTTGCCAGGTGAGCCCAATTAAAGGAAAACTACTTAACCACTTGCACTCCGGGCAATTTTCCTAAAAATGCCAAAAAATAACGTGCCCAAAGTAAATCGAAAGCTGTTATTCAACCCTTTGCAGCATCTTCATGGGGTTGGTCTCATTTAAAAGAAAACACTTTGAATTTTTTGGCAAAAAAAAACATAATCTCTCTACGTGCTCCGGCCACTGAGTTACAGTCATCTAAACATACTGAACTTGAAGAAAAAAAAATTGGACACAGTGTTTTTTTGGATACAAATGCTTGTAAATAACACACAGCTGTCCGATCCGGCTGGAAAATGCAACAGAAATGTAGAACCAAGTGTTATCCAGCTGAGATCCAAATTTGGTAACAATACCACAAAAAATGAATATTTTACACAGCTTTGTTCTCAGGCTGTTCCCAGGCGTTTTGGAACTGTGCCAAATTGTGCCAAATGGCACAGTTTGGAAAAACGTCTGTAACTTTTGAATAATTCAATGTAGAATCTTCATTTTAGGCTCTAATGAAAGGTCACACTCAGGGCTGTGTCTGTGTGTGTGTGTGTGGGCGGGGGGTCGTTCCCCCCCCCCCGCTACCAAGGACACATGACAGATTACACTCCTTGCATGCTTTCACAGCGGCTCCCCCCCCCCCCGCTACTGTGTGTGTGTGTGTGTGGGGGGGGGACCGTGAACGGACCGTGAACGCCCCCCCCCCCCCCCGCTACAGAAGAGGGCCATCGCTACATGATGGAATAGACTGATATGCTTCCTCCCGCGGACCGGGGGGCGTTCGGACCGTGCCCCCCCCCGCTCCTCTTCTGCAGCGGGGGGGGGGGGGGGCGTTCACGGTCCGAACACGGCAAATGAACTGTTTATCGCGGCGCACGTACTTCGTGCGCAGTACAGTTGTAATTTACCGATCGGTCAAAAGTTGCGACGCTACTCCGCTCGTGGATCCCGATCAACATAATTCCATTATTGCCGTTTTGGCGAATGATTTACGACTTTTGTCGTCGGCCTCCGTCTATTCTGCTGGAATGAGTGCAGGTCCCACTTGTGGGTGTTCTCCATGCTGCTGGGTGAGCCTGGGTCTGTAGTAGATTCGTACAGAGTCCTTCTGCAGCAGTAAATATCGCTTCACCTAGCCTGAATTTCTGTGCTTCAATTGGCTCCTGCGTTCACAGTAGGCGGGTCCTCCTTCCTAGATTTTCATTCATTGGCTCCTCAAGGTTTCAGAAACCCAATTCAAGGCTCTTATTAGTCGAATGAGAGGTCAATCAGATGAACTAATCTGTTTGCGGCTGTGTTTGCAGATTTTTTTTTCAGTGGCGCTTGGAGGGCACACCACCTACACCATCACCATCAATATCCTTATCATGCGTCATGCGCACGAGGGCGCACGAGCGCGCTCTCGTGCGCCCTCGTGCGTCATAGGACGCAGAGACTTGCCCGCCCGCGGAACAACGGAGCGCAAGTGGTTAAGAAGGATGCTCCACATTATTAAGCATGCCACAGGTTTCAATCAATATGAAAAAGAAAAAGGAGCTCTCTGCTGCCAAAAAGTGTCAAATAGTGCAATGCCTTGGATAAGGTATGAAAACATTAGATATTTCACGAAAACTTAATGTGATCATCGTACTGTGAAGAAATTTGTGGCTGATTCAGAGCACAGATGGGTTTGTGCAAATAAAGGCATAATGAGGAAGGTTTCTGCTAGACAAATTCATCAGATTAAGAGAACAGCTGCTAAAATGCCATTACAAAGCAGCAAACAGGTATTTGAAGCTGCTGGTGCCTCTGGAGTCCCATGAACCTCAAAGTGTAGGATTCTCCTAGAGGCTTGCAGTTGTGCATAAACCTACTATTCAGCCACCTCTAACCAATGCTCACAAGCAGGAGCACCTGCAGTGGGCCCAGAAATACATGAAGACTAATTTTCAAAGAGTCTTGTTTACTGAGGAGTACTGTGCAACCCTGGATGGTCCAGATGGATGGAATAGTCCATCCATAATCAATAAAGTACATCTATCTGTCTATAATAGTGGATGGTTGGTGGATGGTCGCCATGTCCCAACAAGGCTGCAACGTCAGCAAGGAGGTGGTGGAGTCATGTTTTGGGCCAGAATCATGGGGAGAGAGCTGGTAGGCCCCTTTAGAGTCCCTGAAGGTTTGAAAATGACCTCGGCAAAGTATATAGAGTTTCTGACTGACCACTTTCTTCCATAGTACAAAAATAAGAACCGTGCCTTCTGTAGCAAAATTATCTTCATGCATAACAATGCACCATCTCATGCTGCAAAGAATACCTCTATGTCATTGTCTGCTATGCGCATAAAAGGAGAGAAACTCATGGGGTGGCCCCCATCTTCCCCTGACCTCAACCCTATTGAGAACCTTTGAAGCATCCTCAAGCAAAAGATCTATGAGAGCGGGAGGCAGTTCACATCAAAATAGCAGCTGTGGGAGGCTATTCTGACATCTTGCAAAGAAATTCAAGCAGAAACTCTCCAAAAACTTACAAGTTCAATGTATGCAAGAATTGTGAAGGTTATATCAAAGAAGGGGTCCTATGTTGACATGTATCGTGGCCTGTTAAGATGTTTTTGATTGAGGTAGCTCTTGATTTCAGTAAATATGCCCTCCTGATGCTGCAAATTAAACAAATGACCATTTTCAGTTCTTTACAACCAATAAAATGTTTTGAAACTCTGTTGTGCATAATAATTTGGAACAGTGCATTTTGAGTTTATTTTTGCAAAAAATAGTTATTATTGAGAGGTTTGTTCAATAAAATTTGAATTATGCTCTAACGGTTGATGACTTGAAAATTATACTGACTGCCATTTGCATTGACTATTTAGGAACATCAGAGACAAACATAATTTGCATAATTATTTGGAACACAGTGTATCTTGATACCACAGTAGGTGAGAATCCCTGTTGGTTAACAACTTAGCTTAAGGATTTGTTAATTGATAAGTTAAGCATTAATTTAGAATTTCATGAACAATATTTGATCAGTCTCATAATCTGGAAGCATAATTTTTGACACTGAGTGGTTAATATAATGGACAAAAAGAGATGACAACCTTCTAACTTAGTAACTTAGTCACTTATTGACATGGTATTCGCTAATAAACCAGAACGAATAACCAGAACCTATAATCGTGTAACTGCTCTCTCAGAGCATAACATGGTTCTTGCTGTCAGAAAACTTACTAAAAAGCGGCTACAGTATTTTGGGGGAGTCGATATTGACAAATCAAATTTTATTATTCCCAAATCAAAAAATGAGGAGTTTGAACATTACTTAGAGAATCAAAATTGGGAGCAGCTCATGTCAATATATGAAGTAGATGATTGTTGTAATTTTATAACTGCAACAATTACAAAGTCCATAGAAAAATTTACAAAGCAAATTAAAAGTAGACAACAGAAGATTAACCTACCATGGTTAAATAATGAAATAAGAAAACTTATGAAGAGGCGAGACTCTGCATTGAAAACATCATTAACCTCTAAACTACAAAATGATCACCTTGTGTACAAAAGTTTAAGAAATAAAGTGGTACAAGAGCTGCGAAAATCAGAAGTATCTTATTACAATAAACTGATAGATCATGCAAAGGGTAACAACAGTTCCCTATGGAGGCATTTAAATAACTTAACTAATAAAAAAAATGTTCAGAAGGGGGTAAAGGAACTTAGAATCAATGGCAAGACCATCAGTGACAAGGCTACATTGGCAAATGAATTTAATTCATATTTTGTGGACTCTGTGGAAGACTTAACAAAAAACTTTGTGCTGCCAAATGTGCTCAGCAACACAAAATCAATATTTCCAACAGATTCTTTTCACATCGATGAGGTAAATGAGGAGTTAATTGCTGGTATTGTTAAAACACTGTCAAACTCAAAAACTAATGATATCTACAATATGAGCACTTCCTTTCTCAAAACGCACAGCAAAATATTAATCAAACCACTGACTCATCTCATTAATCTCTCCATTAGGTCTAGTACATTTCCATCTGGCTGGAAAAAAGCTGTTGTCATACCAGTTCATAAATCAGGCAGTAAAGACGATATATGCAATTACCGCCCAATCTCTATTTTACCAGTCCTGTCTAAGGTTCTTGAAAAAGTTGTAGCTACACAGCTGATAGACTACTTACAAGACAGTCAACTTCTTCATCCATATCAATTTGGTTTTAGACCAGGATACTCAACAGAAACAGCAAATTGTTGCCTTATTGAAAATGTCAAACAGTCCTTGGACAGGGGTAATGTGGTAGGAGCTGTTTTTCTAGATCTCAAAAAGGCTTTCGATACTGTAAACCACAGTTTGCTTTTATCCAAAATGGTATCTTTTAACTTCTCTCCAGATACATTAGAATGGTTTGCATCTTATCTCCAGAATAGAGAACAGTGTGTAAAAGTTCACCAGGATAAATCCTCATTTTTAAACAACCGCATGGGTATCCCACAAGGATCCATTCTTGGTCCTTTACTTTTCAGCATTTTTATTAATGACTTGCCGCTACACTGCTCAGCTGCAACATGCCAACTTTATGCAGATGATGCAGTTATTTACACAGCTGCCAAGACTCCAGCACAGGCTGCAGATGTACTGTCTACAAGTATGGTTGATGTCCAAGAGTGGCTCCTCCAGAACCATCTATTGCTGAACCTTCAGAAAACAGTTTCAATGTGCTTTTCAATCAAAAAATGTAACCCGCAACGTTTTAAAGTTAATATACATGATCAAGACATCAGTTTAGTTACAGAATTCAAATACCTTGGCATTGTACTAGATCCTCAACTCAAATTTAATCTTCATATAAAGAAAATTTCAAAAACAGTAAAAAAAAAATCTGAACTGCTTTAAATTAATTAGATATTACATACCTTACGAAGCAGCTGTACTGTATATGCATTCTATGGTTTTTTCTCATATATCATACTGTTTGACAGTCTGGGCTCAAGCAGCCCCTTCCACAATAAGACATATAGGTTCATTATATAATCAAACCCTAAAAATCTTGGACAAAAAGCCCATTAGGTGGCATCACTGTAATATTTTAAAAAAAATACAACCTATTGAGTTTTGAGAGTTTCATTGACCTCTGTTTTCTGAAATTAACTTTCAAATGTTTCCATAAATCAGTGCCTGAGCCACTTGCTGGTTTCATCCAAAGACAGGACAGCAGCAGAGCCACCAGGAGTTCTGTTAACAATAACTGTAAAATATTCCACCGCAGAACCACATTTGGACAAATAGCTTTCTCTATAAAGGGCAGTCACATCTGGAACACAATGCCAAATGAAATTAAAATAATAACGGACTTTAAAACATTCACTAAAAAGGTTAAAAACTGGCTGAAAAATAAACAAGAATGTACCCATGTATGAAATGATTGTCTGCAGGGTGAGAGTGAATGAAGGGAAGGAATGAATGTGTTTGTTTATAGTGAGTGACGAAGGGAGGGAGGCCTGAAATAGGCAAATGTGAGTCAGGTTGTTATATTTGTGTATTTATAATATTTATAATCTTTATAATCTTTATAATTGTGTATTTATAATGTATTTACAATCTTTTTTGCATTGATGTATGTGGTTATTGTGTATTCTGTTTTCATTTTTTTATCTTTTCCTTTCCTTTTTTTCTTTTTACTTGTTTCTCCTTTCTAAAGCCCATCCAGGGACAAGAGTTGCAAATTAGCTAATAGCTATACACTCTTTGTGCAACACATCAGATTGATTGTCATTGATTAATTGTCTATGTTTATTGCACTGTCCCTGTCAAATAAACAAATAATCTAATCTAACCTCTCTTTATTAAAACATTAAAGAAATGGTACAAACAATAAAGCATTTAAGATCAGCAGAATAAAACATGGTAATAATTGGGGTTACTAGATTGTATGAAGTATAAAAATACCATACACCTAAGATCACCACATCATCATCATGGTTAAACTCTGATACTTAAAGATTAGCTTTGTGCAGTTACTCTCTGAGGATAAAGAAAACTTACGCAGTTCTACTGAAAAAGGAGTTGCAAAAATTAGAGTGTAGAATTTGGGATTCTAATAAATGTAAAGAAAATGGGGGGGGGGGCAGAACCAGGTTTGTATCTGAGAACAAGTACTGTCTGGGTTTGATCGACAGTGCTTGCAGCTGCTTTTCTGATGGGACAAAGTTAAACTAGCGCAACTGCCACAACAGATGAGATTTAAAAGGGAATGCCTACTGTGGATATGAAGTCCGGGTAAGGGTTGTTTCAGGCCAAGGGAATGTGGTCCTCCTCGAGGCCTTGTTGGGATTCTAGCCCCCAGAATCCATAGGGATGTGCTCCTAGAT
Source organism: Pholidichthys leucotaenia (assembly GCA_020510985.1). Taxonomy (NCBI): domain Eukaryota; kingdom Metazoa; phylum Chordata; class Actinopteri; order Cichliformes; family Pholidichthyidae; genus Pholidichthys; species Pholidichthys leucotaenia. The sequence continues at coordinate 49,511,243 of CM035849.1, read as the reverse complement.
CACTCAGGGCAGACGTGGTGCTCTGGTCGGCTTGCTTCAGAGAGAGGGGGAGACCCAGTCCTGGATCTCAACCCGCCAATATGCTGGAAGGGGCAGCTGGTCTGGATACAAGGTTGGTGTGCACATCTCCCACTGATCAGTGGCTAGACTAGATAAGCTCTAAAAAACAACAAAAAACTACTCAGGCTTTAATCACTAGGTCTAACAAAGGCGAACTCTACAGAAAAGTGTGAACTACAAAAATGTACAAAACAAATAACTAGAAAAATGCAAGGCAATCATCTAGGCAGAAAAACAAAACAGAAGAGACAACGGACAAGACACAAGCGGCTAAAAGAGAGGAACACCCCTCTCTCTGATTAAAACTCCCTCTGTTAGGGGGAAGGGAGGGGCTTAGGATTTCTCAGTGAATCAGTGAGTAACTGCCAGCTTAGTTACCATGGCTACTCATCGAGTAAGGGAGAAGGCAATAAAGGGGGGAGGAGTGATTCCTGAGAAATTGAGCTTGGCAGAAAAAGGGCAGTAACTACATCATATTAACATTAAGACTAAAATTAAGGCACATCTGTCTGCAACCAGTGGGTCCTACTGGGAGGGTAAAGGGTACTGTGTACCCAGGGCCCACTGCAGGGAGGGGGGCCTCGAAAAGCCTGGAATGAAAATGTTTTTTTTTTTTTTTGTGTGTGTGTGTGTGTGTGTGTGTGTGTTGCATTTTTAAATTTCTAATTAATAATGTCATAATGAAATTCACCCTGACTGAATGAAGTGGTTGAGACACTGAATTTTTCATTAACAATAATTATGGATATTCTCTGAGGCCCCATCACCCCTTTAAAAAAGGTGCAAAATGGTTTAGTCCACTTCTGCACAACTGCACCAACTGGCTCAATTTAGTTGAGACTGGTCCTGGTCAGCCAGAAGAGCAGGAGGAGAGAAAATAGTGATGTCTTTCCTCAAGAAATTTTAATCAGTATATCAGAAAGAAAAGAAAAAAAAGTGATGGAGACAAAATTATGAGAAGGGAGCCAGCTTCTCACCAGTTTCTTTGAGAAGAGAGGTGAGCAGCACACCTGAATTAACACATAGTTTAAGCTAATATCAGCAGTAGTCTCAGAGTGACGGCGCACGTTAGTGCAAAAAGTTAGTGCTTTATTTTGACAACAGAGATTAATAATTACTAGTGATGTTAAAATCAGGCCTCATGAAGCAGAGCGACAGTGTTTTGAAACATCTAATAAAGACTGCCATCTGGTGACTGACTGTCAGAACTGCATCAGTGTTGAAAAACCTGAAAAAAATCTCAGTACTTTTTTGTTGAGCGCTTGGCCATCTGAGGTCTATTCAAAATTGGATGGCAGGAACAAACAATACAAAACAAAAAGAAAACACTAATTCCCTCTCAAACTTCCTGCGAGTCCTCAAGTCACGTGATGTGACCAACATAACAAGGCCTTGCTTGCTACGGTCACGTGACTGTGGGCATGTTGACACTGTGCTTGACACTCTGTTCACGACACTTCTGGATTATATTGCTCGAGTCAGTGACCATGTTTGCATGGACTCAAGTAACCAGATTAAAAGCCTGATTGGAATAAAAATGTTTCATGTAAACACGCCAATCTGAATATTCTGACCCGATCACGCTCATTCGGATCAAAATTTCATTCCGATTGAGACGGGTGGGTTATGCCAATTGTTAATCCGAATGGTGCGCATAGAAACACTTTTGCCGAAGACTGGGCAGAAAATGTTTACTGCGCATGTCTGTACGTCAGCCACATGTCGACGTGATGCATTTCCGCCTTTACAGCAGCTAGCAGAAGACATAGCGGGAGTAAAACAAAACTGGTCTGTATCATCCTGCTGTCTCCCTCTGTTCGTCATATACAGAAGTATGTACTTGTAGCTTCATTACGGAGACCAGCAGAAGCAAAAGTACAGTCTGAATAACACAATACAGGTCCATTTCAAAAAGAGAAAGACACGAAGCGGGAATTGTTTACACCGGAAGTTGCTTCTTCTACTATTTTTGGAATGTCAGAATGTTGAAATGTCGATGTGCGCATGTCAAAATGATTTATTCCGTTCAAACGTGTGACACATGGACACACATGTCCTAATTGGATCATCTTTTTCAGGATCCATGTAAACAGTAAAGTTCTGATCTGAATTGTAATCAGATTGAAAAAATTTTGCACATGTAACCGTGGCTAGTGTAGAGTGGGCGGTGTCGAGCATGACATCACTAATAATTACCATCATAAATTCATCAATATCAAAGTTATTAGATAGATGTACTTTATTGATCCCAACCTGGGAAATTACAGTGTAACAGCAGCATGACAGTAGACAACCAAACAACAGAAACACACACATGACAGACAAAGGGATTACTCATGGAAAGTAAAACTAACACGACTATAAAACCTATATACATCATAGCTTAATATATGATAACCCATATAAACACATGAATCATCCCATTGCACAAAGGACTGTCAGGAGCAGAGTGAAAATGTGAGGTACCAGTTAGTCTGTAAGGTGCAGTGTGGCAGCATAGCTATGACCAGAATACAACATCATAGTGAGTTATTGTACAGTGAAATTGCATGTGGCAGGAAAAATTTCCTGTACCTGGCCGTTTGACAGCGAAGCTGTAGTAGTCTACTGGAGAAAGTGCTTCACTGTCTATCTAGTGTGTGGTGGAGGGGGTGATCAGGATTGTCCATGATGGATCACAGTTTATTTAGTGTTCTCCTCTCCACCACTGTCTCAAAGGTCTCCGGTCTGAGACCAATTACAGAGCCAGCCCTCTTGATAATCTTGTCAAGTCTGTTGGTATCTCTGGCCCTGAAACTGCTACCCCAACAAACAGCAGCAAAGAAGATGGCGCTGGTGACAACGGTCTGGTAGAAAAGCTCCAACATCCTGCTGCACACGTTGAAGGATCTCAGCTTTCTCAGGAAGTAGAGTCTGCTCATCCCCTTCTTGTGCGCAGCATCGGTGTTGGATCTCCAGTCCAACCCGCTGCTGATCCTGACAACCAGATATTTGTAGTCCTCAACCACTCCCACATCCTCCCCCCTAATCTGCAGTGGCTGAGAAGGCGTCTTCTTCTTCCTGAAGTCAATCACCATCTCTCTGGTCTTGCTGACATTCAACCTCAGGTGATTCTGCTCCATCCACTCCACAAATCTGCCTACCAGTGCACTGTACTCCCCCTCCTCTCCTCCTCTTATACACCCCACAACAGCTGAGTCATCAGAGAATTTCTGCAGGTGGCATGACTCAGTGTTGTACTGAAAGTCAGTGGTGTAGAAGGTAAAAAGAAAAGGAGAGAGCACAGTCCCCTGTGGAGCTCCCGCATCACTCGCCACCGCTCAGACAAGACATTGCCCAGCCGGAATAACTGTGGTCTGCCTGTCAGATAGTCAGTAATCCAGGAGATCACAGAGCTGTCTACCCCCATCACCCGCAGCTTCTCACCCAGCAGCAGTGGCTGGATGGTGTTAAAGGCACTGGAGAAATCAAAAAAAGTGATTCTCACAGTATCTCCTCCACCATCCAGGTGCAGATGGGCTTGTTGCAGCAGGTAGATGACAGCATCTTCAACTCCTAAATAGGGCTGATATGCAAACTGCAGAGGGTCCAGCCATGTCTTCACCTGCGGCCTCAGGTGGGCTAAGACCAGTCTCTCCAGGACCTTCATCACATTCCTTGCTCACCTCCGCCCTTCCTTGCTCACCTCCGCCCCCTGGTGGGACCAGCGATGGATTCACTCCAGTTCGCCTACCAGCATGGCATTAGGGTGGAGGATGCAGTGATCTTCCTCCTTCACCGTTCTCTGTCCCACCTGGAGAAGCCCGGGAATGCAGTGAGGATCATGTTCTTTGACTTCTCCAGTGCTTTCAACACCATTCAACCGATGATCCTGAAGGACAAGCTGCTGTGCGCAGGGGTGGACCAGCACCTGTCATTATGGATCCTGGACTACCTCACTAACCGGCCACAGTTTGTGAGAACCCGAGATTGTGTGTCTGACACGATCATTGGTAGCACGGTTCCCCAGGGAACGGTTTTGGCTCCCTTCCTGTTCACCCTTTGTACTGCGGACTTCTGACACAACACAACACACTGCCATCTACAGAAGTTCTCCGACGACTCTGCGATCGTCGGCCTCATCTGCAACGGAGATGAAGCTGAGTACAGAGGACTTATCCAGGACTTTGTGGACTGGTGCCGTCATAACTGCCTCCAGATCAATGTGAGGAAAACTAAGTAGCTGGTGGTGGACTGCCGCAGGCAAGGACAACCCCTCACAGCACCAGTAAACATACAGGGAACAGACATTGAGATGGTGACATCATACAAGTACCTTGGTGTTCATCTGAACAATAAACTAGACTGGTCACACAATACCGACGCACTCTACAAGAAGGGAGAGCACAGGCTGTTCCTACTGAGGAGGCTCAGGTCTTTTGGTGTACAAGGGGCGCTGCTGAAGATATTCTACGACACGGTGGTGGCATCAGCCATCACTTTTGGAGTGGTCTGCTGGGGCAACGGCATTACAGCAGCCGATAGGAAGAGACTGAACAAACTGATCAAGAAAGCTAGCTCTGTCCTGGGGCAGCGCCTTGACCCAGTGGAGGAGACAGGAGAGAGAAGGATGGTGGCTAAACTGTCATCTCTGCTGGAGTCTGAGTCCCATCCTATGCAGGACATATTGAATGCACTAAGGAGCTCATTTAGCAGTAGACTACATCATCCTAGGTGCGCAACCGAGAGGTTTCGCAGGTCCTTCCTACCTACGGCTGTCAGACTGTATAACCTAAGCAGGGCTGCTCGCAGAGATAGCAAAAAAACGTGACGACCTAATAGTATTGAATGCAAAAGACGCATCAGACTTACACAAATGGTCCCCTCCAGTATACAACTAGGACAATATCAGTCGCTACGGAGGGTGACAATATGTATGGGTACATATTCATACTATGTAGGATAACTAAGTAGACGGTTATGCTTTTTATTCCATCTCGCTACAATGCTCCACACTGTGTATATATATTTATATATTTATGTGTATGTATGTACGTATATCCACTGCTCTTATTTATATTTTCCATATCTTTTTAATTATTGCTCTGAGTATTGCTATCCCTGTGCTGTTGCAATCCTGGAATTTCCCCATTGTGGGACTAATAAAGGCTTATCTTATCTTATCTTATCTTATCTTATGAGATGTGAGGGCAACTGGTTGGTAGTCATTCAAATCCGATGGAGATGACTTCTTGGGGACAGGAACCAGGCAGGATGTCTTCCACAGCACTGGTACTCTCTCCAGACTCAGGCTCAGGTTGTACAGGTGTTTCAGTACCAGAGCTAGTTGGTTGGCACAGGTCCTCAGGGTCCTTGCTGAGATGCCATCAGGGCCCGAAGCCTTCCGCTGACGGAGTCTCTCCAGCTGTTTCTCCACCTGGTCTGTAGTCACCGTGAAGTGAGGGAGGGTTCTGGTGCCCCCTGAGGAGGAAGAGGGGGGATATGGAGAGAGGTTCTGCACAGGAGGGTGGGTGGGGAGAGGTGCGTGGGGGTCTGGTTGTGTTGCTCGGGTGACAGACTGTGAGTTGAACCTATTAAAAAAGAGATTCAGTTCTTCAGCTCTCTCCTGGCTCCCAGATGGCTGCCTGACTCTCCCCTTGCACCCAATTATTTGTTTCATTCCCTCCCACACATCTTTAGTGTTGTTTTGCCTGAGTTTATCTTCCAACTTCCTCCTATAATTGTCCTTGCACCTCCTCAGCATCTCTCTCAGCTCATGCTGCACTCCCCTCAGCTTCTCCTTGTCTCCAGCCCTAAAAGCTATCTTCTTTTTGTTCAGAAGTGCTTTCAGGTCACTGGTGATCCATGGTCTGTTGTTGGAGAAGCAGTGTACAGTCTGCGCTGGCATGGTCATATCTTTACAGAATCTAATGTATTCTGTGATGCAGTCAGTCATATTGTTATGCATATAGTTATGCTGCTAATAGGTTTAGTCAGCCGGGGGACCTCCAGTAATGCACTGGGCCTCACTCCTTTCCTCACTCTCTATGAAATATTTTTTTTTGCTGGTCATTAACATCTGTTTGTTCTCTCCCATAGATTGAGTCCCCATCGTGCTGTTTGCTCTCTACATGTCTGTTCTTTTCTTCTTCTCTATCCCCTCACCCCCCAGCCAGTCGCAGCAGATGACTGCCCCTCCCTGAGCCTGGTTCTGCTGGAGGTTTCTTCCTGTTAAAAGGGAGTTTTTCCTCTCCACCGTCGCCAAGTGCTTGCTCACAGGGGATCGCCTGATTGCTGGGGTCTTTCTGCAACTGTGGGGGTTCCCCCCTACAGTTGATAGTGCTATGAGATGACTGTTGTTGTGAAATGGCGCTATATAAATAAAGTTGAATTGAATTGAATTGAATTGTCTGTGTCCACCCCATGTGGTTCATACAATACGCTCCAGTCTGTCGTCTCGAAGCAGTCCTGTAGTGCTGTATTACCAATACACCATCAATTGACACTGAGATGTGTCAGACCTCGTGGTAAAAACTGTTCAACTAGATATGTAATCATTCAAGGATCTTTGCTATTAGAAAATATAAATTTGGTGAACTTATATGGTCCCAATATAGATGATCAAAAGTTCTTTGCTAATTTATTTCTTATCTTATCATCACTTACAGGGCAACATATAATAGCAGGGGATTTTAATTGTACATTGAATCCCGGTATAGATAGATCAACAGGACTGGACTGTACGCACAATGGATGTAGGATGACCATTAATCATTTTATGAAAGAATTGAGATTGCTAGATATATGGAGAGAAATGAAACCACAAGTTAAAGCCTACTCTTGTTATTCCAGTACCTACAAGACATTCTCACGTATTGATTATTTTTTGATTTCCACAGAATTAAGGTCCAAGATTCAAAACTGCTTTTATGATAACATCGTGATCTCTGATCATGCACCCTGCTGTCTAATATATGTAGATAAGAAATTGACAAAGGAATCAGGTAGATGGCAATTTCAGCATAAATGGTTCAGGATGAGGAATTTGTCAAGTACATAGAAAAACAGATAGATGAGTTCTTTGACATCAATACTACACAAACATCAGCATGTGTAAAGTGGGAGGCTTTCAAAGCTTTTATTAGGGGACATATTATTAGTTATACAGGTTCAAAATCTAAGAAGACTTGAGAGGAGAGAGCCCAATTGGAACATAAAATAAAAAGTCTTCAGGAAAAACTGTATGCAGGAAGTGATCCAAGGTTGGAGAACAAATTACTGATTTTGAGAGCTGAATATGACAAAAAATCAGCGAATAGAGCTGCCTCGAGTCTTCTAAGATTGAAACAATCTTTTTATGAACAAGGTGAAAAATCAGGAAAATTATTGGCATGGCAGATTAAACAATTAGAATTTAAAACACCAATTACCAGTATTATAAGTAATGGACAGGTAGTTATAGATCCTTTAGAAATTAACAGAGCCTTTAGAGATTACTATGAAAAATTATATGATACCAAAAATGAATCTGATTTAACAAAACTAAATGGGTTTTTGAACGAACTATCTATACCGTGTATTCCAAATGAAAACAGGGAGATATTGGAGTCTAAAATTAGTCAAGAAGAAGTTGGGCTAGCCATTGATAATATGAAATCAGGAAAAAGTGCAGGACCAGATGGTCTTCCAGTTGACCTTTATAAAAAATTTAAGAATAAATTAATAAAACCTTTTTTGGAAATGGTTTTAGAAGCATTTCAAAATAGTAATTTACCATCATACATGAATAATGCCTTAATTATACTGTTGCCAAAACCAGGTAAGCCCTCTAATAAATGTGAAAATATGAGACCAATAAGAATATTAAATGCCGACCTTAACATAATCTGTAAAATTTTAGCAAGACGAATACAAGAAATTTTACCAAATATTATTAATCGAGATCAGAATGGCTTTATAAAGGGAAGACAAGGCTTCCATAATGTAAGAAGACTATTTAATATTATTTATTCTAATAAAGAAGCACCGGATACAGCTCTCCTATCACTGGACGCCGAAAAGGCCTTTGATAGAGTCGAATGGCCCTTTCTTTTTGAAGTCTTACAAAGGTTTGGACTTGGAAATAATTTCATAAAATGGGTTCAGATAATATACAATAATGCTACAGCAGAAATCCTAACAAATAATAATATTTCAAAATCAATAAAAATCAATAGAGGATGTCGACAAGGCTGTCCACTTTCACCTTTACTGTTTACTATGGCAATTGAACCTTTAGCGATGGCGATACGTTTACATTCACAAATACAGTATATGGAATTAAAGTTGGACCAACAGAACATAAAATCTCCCTGTACGCCGATGACATAATTTTGTTTATGTCGAATCTTAAAAAATCAATTCCGACCTTGTTGAATTTAATAAAGAATTTTGGGGAAATATCAGGATATAAAATAAATAAAACTAAATCTTCGATATTAATGCTAAATGAGACCCAGAGAAATTATCCAGCCCCTGAGGTAAATCAATTCAACGTTGTAAATCAGTTTAAATATTTAGGAATCCAAATTGTGCCTAAGCTAGAATCAGTCGCCAGTGTCAACTATGAAGCCTTAATGACAGATATCAATGAGTTAATTCAGAGATGGATGTCACTACCAATGTCGATGATCGGGAGAATCAATATACTTAAAAGTAATATTTTACCTAAAATACTTTATTTATTTCAATACATTCCCTTACCACCACCTTTAGATTTATTCTCAAGAATTAAAAAAAAGTTAGTGGAATTTATATGGAACAACAGGAGGGCTAGATTACGTCTGTCTTTATTATATTTACCATTTGATCGTGGAGGTCTGAAATGTCCAAATTTTATGTTGTATTATTGGTCGGCACAACTGAGGTCTATGACATATTATTTTTCATTAAATGATCTCCCTCACAGGACTGAAATGGAATCATACAATTTACCTTTACCTCTTCCCATATTCATATACTCAGATTCGGCAAAAAAATTACAAAAACAAGTTAAAAATCCATTTGTAAAGCATATGATCAAAATATGGTGTGAAGCTAAAAACTATTTAAAAGAACCACACTTATTGTCACAATTTAGCCCAATATGGGGTAATCAATATTTTAAACCAGGGAGAGCGGATGCTGTATTTAAAGTATGGAATTTAAAAGGGATTCAAAAGATTCAAGATTTATATTTGCCATGTGCAGATAACATAAAGTCTTTTGAAGAGCTGAGGATCAAATTTAATCTTAATAGAACACATTTTTTTAAATATCTTCAACTTAGAAACTTTATTCGATCAAATCAAAATAAAGCTCTCACTCGACCTATTTATTCATCCTTGGAAAAAATGTTGATGAAAGATAGTAAAAGAAAGGGTATTATTTCAGAGTTTTATAACTCATTGACACTATCCTCAATTGAAAACTCACAGAAAAGATTAAACTACTGGAAAGAAGATCTGCAAACTGAAATTTCAGAGGAACAATGGGAATTGGCTTGTACAGAAGCTCAAACCAAATCAATAAATGTATGTCTTAAATTGATACATTTTAAATGGTTAATGCGGATGTATGTTACACCGGAGGAGTTAAATAGATATAACAAAAATATACCAGATACGTGCACAAAATGCATGGAAAGTAAAGGAACCCTATTTCATTGTTTATGGGAATGTAGATTAATAAGAATGTTTTGGGAAGAGGTGAGGGTAACAATTGAAAAAATAATCTCAAAACAAATCATATTGAATCCTAAACTGTTTTTGTTGGGTCTGTACCCAGAAAAGCATAACTTTAATAAAAGTGAAAGAACATTCATAGACCTCAGTTTGCTTAATGCCAAAAAATGTATTGCACTACTGTGGAAAAAGACTCATAGACCAGATGTGACTCAGTGGTTAAGACAGATGTTAACAAACCTTCCACTAGAAAGAATAACATATATACTGAAATCAAAGGAAATTGTGTTTGAGAATATATGGAGACCTTTTATTGATTATGTAAAAAATTTAAACATAACTCTTGAAGAAGAAGGTGAATGATGTGTGTGGACCTTGTAAATTCCAAACTGGTGAACATAATATGTATACTTATGTAATGGATTGTCTAGACTAAACAGAGGAGCATTGTTGAAGACTTGATTTTGTTGGTGGTTGTGGGTGTTTTTAGTGCATTTTTTTTTGGTAGTACTTTAGTGTTAGTGTTTGATTGTTTGTGTCATGTTTGTTAAAAAAAAAAGGTTCAATAAAGATATTGTGGAAAAAAAAAACAGTTCAACTTTGTATTGGTATTTTAGCATGTCATCTGTGATTGATCCTGACCGATTTAAGTATCAGTCAGAATTGATCAAATGAAGCAGAGGAGGCAAATAGTCCAACTTTAAGGCCATAATGAATGATGAATAAGGTAGAGTGTAATTATTATATGACCTACTATTGGTGCATTTGAGTCAGATTCAATGTTTTATAAAATCTATTTGATCTTGAAAAAGGGCTGTCTTATAATTATTACTTAATTCAATGCAACCCTGAGGAAAAATCCGGAGTCGGAGCCCCTAAGGCAGTTCTCTGTTGTGCTCAACATCATTCTGGCAGCTCCTGTGATGGCTCTGGTGCCAAACTGTAGCAGCCCTGCTGTTCCTTTGGATTCATCAGTGACGTGGAGAGGGGGGACATGCTGCATGGGCAACATCTTGTCCTCTATATCTTCCTGCCCAGGCTTGAATCCTTCCAACGCCCAACGCTGGAAGGTAGAACACCGGATCACTGGAGAGGACTCTCCAGCTTCGCCTTTGGCGTAGACAAAACACGGGGAATGACAGTTACCGGTTATAAGCCACCACTCAATTGGCGTAGAGCGCGGTACCAGGGGTTGTTCCCGACGGTGGGAGGGATCATCGGATCTCACTGGACAGCTACCGCCCGCCTCAAGCTAGGCAGCCCCCAGCCAATAAGGTGTTGTCCCGCCACAGCTTGCTTTCCTCATTGGGTGCATGGGGATGAGGAGAAGTCCAAACAGCAGGCTGAGAACCTTCACACCAGGCAAGACAAAAAAACAAAAGAGACCAACTCTAAAACTGGGAACTTGGAACGTCCGCACTATGATGACAGGACTTGCTGCTAACCTCAAGGACATCAACGACACCAGGAAGACTGCCATCATCAATAATGAGCTGAAGAGACTGGGAGTGGATATCGCCACTCTCCAGGAAACACGGTTGGCTGACGCAGGCACACTGAGAGAGAAGGACTACACGTTCTACTGGCAGGGAAAGGGCAGTGACGAACACAGGGAACACGGAGTGGGCTTCGCAGTGAAGAACACCTTGCTGAAGATGGTGGAACCGGGCAGCAATGGCTCTGCACGACTCCTCACCCTCCGCCTCAACACCACTCTAGGCCCAGTCACCCTCATCAGTGTGTATGCCCCAACACTGACAGCCACACCAGAGGCAAAAGACGAGTTCTACGAGAATCTCGCAACAACTGTCAGGATCATCCCCAACTCTGAACAACTCATTCTCCTTGGAGACTTCAATGCCAGAGTGGGTGCTGACCACGACTCCTGGCCCTCCTGTCTTGGACCATTTTGCGTGGGCAGAATAAACGACAACGGACAGCGGCTGCTCGAGTTCTGCACATATCACGATCTGTGCATCACAAACTCGTTCTTCAAGACCAAGCCCCAACACAAGGTTTCCTGGCGACATCCGCGCTCAAAGCACTGGCACCAGCTGGACTTGATCCTGACCAGGCGCACCTCACTGAAGAACGTGCTAATCACCCGTTCGTTCCAGAGTGCAGATTATGACACAGACCATTCATTGGTGTGTTGCAAGGTCAAGCTGCAGCTGAAGAAATTCCATCGTGCTAGACAGCCTGGAAAGGAACGGATTGACACCAGCAAGATGGCCCAACCACAACTTGTTGAGCAGTTTGCCTCCACCTTTGAGAAGGAACTTGGTGTACCACAAGAAGGAGAATCTGCAAAGCAGAAGTGGGAAGAGCTGTGAAACACCATCCACCGCACAGCCTTGGCTACCTTTGGGAGGAAGACCTCGAAGTCACAGGACTAGTTTGATGCCAAGTTGACCGAGATGACCCCCGTCATTGAAGCCAAGCGCTCAGCACTTGCTGAGTACAAGAAGTACCCAAACGAGAAGAATCTCCAGATTCTCAGGGCTGCGAGAAGCAAAGTTCAGCAGACTGCTCGGCGCTGTGCCAACGAGTGCTGGACTCAGCTCAGCCAAGACATTCAAACCGCTGCATAACAGGGAACATCCGTGGTATGTACGATGGCATCAAGAAAGCACTTGGTCCGACTCAGAGCAAGACGGCCCCCCTCAAATCCTCCACTGGGGAGATGATCACAGAAAAGAACAAGAAGATGGAGAGATGGGTGGAACACTACTCCGACCTCTACTCCAGACAGAACACCGTGACACCGTCAGCCGTTGATGCCATCGACTGCCTGCCATTCATGGACAAACTTGACGCAGAGCCAACCATCGACGAACTCAGCAAGGCCATTCATAGCTTGGCCGCTGGCAAGGCACCCGACAACGACGGCATACCCCCGACCTGATCAAGCACTGCAAGACCTCCCTACTGCTGCCATTGCATGACGTCCTCTGCCAGTGTTGGAAGGAAGGTGCCGTACCACAGGACATGAGGGACGCCAAGATCATCACCCTCTACAAAACAAAGGGGAGAGAAGCGACTGCAACAACTACAGGGGCATCTCCCTCCTCAGCGTTGTTGGCAAAGTCTACGCACGAGTTGTTCTCGTTCGTCTACAGAAGCTTGCCGAACGTGTCTACCCCGAGTCTCAGTGTGGCTTCTGCGCTGAACGATCGACGGTAGACATGATATTCTCCATCCGCCAACTCCAGGAGAAATGCAGAGAACAGAACATGCCCCTGTACATCGCCTTCATCGACCTCACCAAAGCGTTCGATCGGGTCAGCAGAGAGGGCCTTTTCAAGATCCTGCCAAAGATAGGATGCCCACCAAAGTTGCAAAGCCTCATCGAATCGTTTCACACCAACATGCAGGGGATAGTGCAGCACGACGGTAACGTCTCAGAGCCATTCAACATACGCAGCGGAGTGAAACAGGGCTGTGTACTTGCGCCAACCCTCTTTGGGATTTTCTTTGCTATGCTCCTGAGGCATGCCTTCAGCACAGCAACAGAGGGAATCTACCTGCACGCAAGATCTGACGGCAGGCTTTTCAACCTCGCCCGCCTGAAAGCCAGAACCAAAGTACGCGAGGCTGTAATCAGAGACATGCTGTTCGCAAACGACGCTGCAGTCGCAACCCACACACAGCAGGAGCTTCAGACCCTGATGGACCGCTTCTCCCAGGCATGCAAGGACTTCGGGCTTACCATCAGCCTGAAGAAGACTAACGTCTTGGCGCAAGGCACGGAAGCACCACCAACCATCACCATCAACGACTACGAGCTGGAGGTCATGAATCAGTTCACGTACCTGGGGTTCACGATCAGCAACAACCTCTCCCTTGATACAGAGATCGACAAGAGGATTGTAAAATCAGCCTTCACACTCACTTACCTCACCACACGAGTGTGGGAGAATCCCAAACTCTCTGTCAAGACGAAGATGGCAGTGTACAACGCCTGCGTCATCAGCACACTGCTCTATGGGAGTGGGACGTGGACAACATACACCTGGCAGGAAAAGAGACTGAACTCCTTCCACTTGCGCTGCATTCGCCACATCCTGGACATATCCTGGCAGGACAAAGTGCCCAACACAGAAGTTCTGTCCCGCGCCGGCCTTCTCTCCATGTTCACTCTACTCAGGCAGCGCAGGCTCCGCTGGCTAGGCCACGTTCACCGTATGGAGGATGGCAGAATCCCCAAAGACATCCCCTACGGAGAACTGGCGACTGGCAGGAGAGACGTTGGCCGCCCACAGCTGCACTTTAGAGACGTCTGCAAGAGAGACATGAAGGCCCTGGGGATCAACACAGAGCACTGGGAGGACCTTGCAACGGACCGCTCCAAATGGAGAGGCACCCTGACCAGACAGCTCAAGGCAGGTGAAGAGAGACTGACTGCTGCAGCAGATGAAAAAAGGATCCGCAGGAAGAACCGCCACAGACCCAGCAGCACGGAGACCACCCACAAGTGCGACCTGTGTGACAGGGACTGCCATTCGCGCATCGGCCTGTTCAGCCACAGGCGGTGCTGTTCCAGCAGAGTAGACGTTTAGGATTCTCTTCCATGGTCATCATAGACCGACGGAGGCCGACAAATTCAATGCAACAACTAGAAAAAAAAAATCTCAGGGGCCCTGTTTACATGGTCACGAGTAAACTGATTACAATCAGCTTTCTGGAGTTACCTGATTATTCAAACTGTCATGTAAACAGAGTAATCCGATTACCTTTATCAGTTTACTCCCGTAATCAGTTTACTCCTGACCATGTAAACATGGTCAGGGAGTGCCATGCATCAGATGGTGCCCTGCCTGCATGGGATTGTATAACTAATTTTGTACAAGTCATACAAAACATGACTCGTATGCCTTTGTAGGTGTAAAGGGGACAATATATAGTACAAAGTGTCTGTTTGGATATAAGGAGGTGCGTGCGTGTGCGTGACATTTTTTTTATTTGGTTTTCTCATCTGTTTAAGTGATATTTACACATTTTATTAGTTTTGAGTTGTTTATGTATTTGTTTACCTGTTTGTTTACTCCAGGTGATGGGTGTGATCTCGTGATTTGGGGTTCTGTTTTGTGTTTTGAGGGAACTAAGCAGGGGATTGTGAAATGTGATTTTCATTTCAGTGTTGATACATTCTGCCACTAGGCTGTGCTGTTGCACAGGAAAAAGGGCATGCCTTTTGTCAGCATAGAATAAGATTGGTTTCTATAGAAACAGAAACCTGGGGATGCTGATGGTTTTTTGCCTTCTTGTGAAAAAATTTTCTTGGTCTATGGAATAGAGGGTATGCACATGATGTCACAGAACAGAACTCATGGCAGTTACAAAACACTGAGTGGCAAAAAATGAGTGGCAGCATTCAGGTTCAGGTTACTTTATTTGTACCCGTAGGTAGATTATGCATTAAAACATAAAAAATACATACAGTATTCAATCACAGAAGTACACAGAGTACCTGCTTGCATTGTGGAAAGCTAATCTTATCATTTCATCTTCTGTTAATTGGCCAAAAATGAAATAAATAATTAAATGCTCTAAATCAGTTCTTATGTGTGCTCTTATCCACACATCACTACAGTCAAGTAGTGATGTGACGAAATATTTTGTGTGATTTTTATGTTTTGTTGCATACAAACTAAAGCTGCCACATGTTTGTGCCACTTATTGCTAGGTAACTACGGTGATTGCCCTGTTACTGCCAAGAATTCTATTCCAATGCATCCCATCTATAAAGTTGTTTTTGTGGAATTTTTGGTCAGGCTGTCTACTCTCTCAAATAATAATAAAAATGAGTCACAATATACTGCCAATTAGGCATTTTCTTAATATAGAGGTTAAACTAAGATCGTATTTCTAATCTTTTTTTATACCGTGGGAAAAAATATGCATGAGAGATATTGATCAAGTGAGCATGGGGGCCCACCAAGATGGTTTGTACATAGGGCCCAGAATTTCGTGCTACACCCCTGTCTACAACTAAACAATTCTTCTTGGTTAATCATCAAACGTGAAAAATTTACAAATTAACAAAAAAGTAGCAAATGTATGAGTAAATAAATTGTAAATTTATGAGAAACAGTCCCAAATTTATGAGGAAAAGCTGTAAGTTTACAGTTACAAAAAGCTGTAAAATTTTGAGAAAGTTGCAAATTTACAAGAAAAATGTTGCAAATTTATTGGAAAAACAAAAAATTTATAAGAAAAATAGTAAATTTATAATGACAAAAGTAACAAATTTATGAGAAAAAGTTGCAAGATTACAGTAAAAAGTGGCAAATTTATGAGAAAGTTCCAAATTACAAGAAAGTCAGCAAATTTTCAAGAAAAAAGTCAAAATTTTACAAGAACTAACAAATTCATGAGAAAAAAATTTGCAAGTTTACAGTAAAAAAGTTTCAGATTTATGAAAAAGTTGCAAATTACAAGAAAAAGCAAGTTTTCAAGAAAAAAGTCAAAATTTTACAAGAACTAACAAATTCATGAGAAAAAAGTGGCAAGTTTACAGTAAAAAAGTTTCAAATTATGAAAAAGTTTCAAATTTTCAAGAAAAATTTGTCAAATTAGGGGGGAAAAGTCACAAATTTGCAAAAAAATAGCACATTTATGAGAAAATAAGTGGAAAATAGGTAAACAGGTAAAGTCCATGTTGGTAAACACAGTTGGAACCAACATGGAATCCGTGGACAAACCCATGTGGGACCCATAAGACAGCCCAGATTTAAGTTTTAGTGGGGCCCACATGGCCATGCTGGCCGGGATTGATCATATTTGCTTCTTGGAGTACAGAAATTAGATGCTGTCAAATGTAGTGAGGAGTGTGACGATCTGTATATCGGGGAAACAAAACAGCAGATCTGTAAACTCATGTCACATAACAGAAGAGAAAATTCGTCTGGACAAAATTCAGCTGTCTATACTCACCTGCAACAAAAAGAGCACACCTTTCAAGACCAAGATGTCCACATCTTAGACAGAGAAGAGGGGTGGTTTGAAAGAGGCGTTAAGGAAGCCATCAATGTTAAAGTGGAACGGCCCTCCCTTAACAGAGGAGGGAGACTGAGATATCATCTGTCCTCAGATTACAGTGCCATGTTAAAAAAAAAAACAAAAAAAAAACTGTTCCTCAGCACTTTATGGACAAATGAAGCTGCTCCAACTCCAAGTTTAAGGGGAGAGCACCATGTTTTTTTTTAATTATTATTATTTGTTTTGTTTTCTCTCCTTTCTCCTCTTTGGTCACACACCATGGACTACATTTCCCACAAGTCATGTGACTTCATGTCCTTTTGTCATGTGACTTCCTTGTAGGTTATTGGCCAGAAATACTTCCTGCTGCAGCCTTATAACTGATGATGGTGTTTGGATGAACATCTAAACATCTTAAATTTTGATTCGTTTTTCATTATCAGTCCTGTTTGCCCACACATTCGGAGCATAGAGCCTCGACGAATGAACGCCAGTGGTCTTATCTAGTGGCCTTGGTCTTAACTTCTATCCAGGTCACCTTCATCGACTTCATGTTCTTTTCCACAGCTCTTCTTCACGAAAGCCTTGGTCTGCCTCTTTTACGCTTTCCTTGTGGGTTCCATTGCACTGCTAGTCTAGTGATGGAGTTTTGCGGTTTCCGAAGAGTATGGCCCAGCCAGCGCCATCTTCTTCTACGGATGGAGATTTCTACTGGTTCTTGCTGTGCACATTGGAGCAGCTCTTCATCTGTGATTTTGATGGGCCCCTAGATCCTCAGAATGTGACAGAATTGCTTGTTGATGAAGGTCTGCAGTTTCCTGAAGTGTTCCTTTGTCAGGCTCCATGTTTCGTACCCATAGAGGAGGATTGATTTGACATTCGAGTTAAAGACTCACAGCTTGGTTCTCGTGGATAGACTGTTTAGCTTCCAGACTGGCCGGAGTATTAAGAATGCAGTCTGAGTCTTGCTGATGCAAGCATTGACATCCTTTGTTGTGCCTCCTTCTGTATCTACTATACTGCCCAGATATGTGAACTCTTCCACTTGCTCAAAAATGTCTCCAGGTTTAGCTCTTCCAGTTGGGCGTATCCTTATTTCTTTGTTTTTTCGGTGTTAATCTTCAATCCTACACACTTGGCGTTGGCCTCGAGGTTTGTTCTCTTCTCCCTCATATACCGAATGCTTTGGCTCAACAAGACATTGTCCGTAAAATCTAGATCTTCGAGCTTCTCTGTAGGTGTCCACTGGATTCCTGTTGCCTGCCCTTCTGTGGTCTACTTCATCATCCAGTCCAGCTCTAGAAAGTGCATGGGGCTGAGGAGGCACCCTTACCTTACACCTGTGGTCGTGGAGAAGGGTTCAGTAAGCTGGTTGTCGTGTACAACTTATGCTTGGCATCCTTCGTAGAAGATTTGTATCGTGTTGACAATTTTTCCAGGGACTCCATAGTGTCAAAGCATGCTCCAAAGAGTATTTCTGTCTACAGAGTCGAAGGCTTTTTCGAAATCGATGAAGAGGAATGAGGAGGAGGTATAGTTAGGAATTGAACTCGATGAACTGCTCTATGATAATTCTAAGGGTGGCTATCTGATCACAACAAGAGTGGTTCGGCCCGAACCCAGCTTGATTTGTCACAAAGTTTACTTTCCAGGGCATTGGCTGTGCGATTGAGGATGATACTGCACAATACCTTGCTGGCTGTGGAAAGGAACATGATCCTTCTCCAGTTCTTGGAGTGGGTCAGGTCATCTTTCTTGGGCAGTTTAATTATCTGTCCTCTTTTCCAGTCCTTGGGAATACGTTCCTACATCCAGATCTTGTTAAGTAGCAGCTGTAGGGCTTTCAAGGATTGCTCGCCACCTTCTTTCCATGCTTCTGGCAAACTGTCATTACAACCTGCTGCTTTTCCATTCTTGAGGGACTTCAATGCCTTCCTTATTTCCATCTTGGTGATGATGCTTGTCTTTATAGGGAGTGGTTCTGTTGCAGGTTCTAGCTGTGGGGGGTTCTCTGGAGGAGGTCTATTTAAGACTTCCTTGAAGTGTTCGCGCCATCTCTTGAGTTGCTCCTGAGTTACCCCAATTAGTTTGACTTCTCTGCAGTATACCGGTTTACGCTGTTTGGTCCCTTTACCACTAAGAGTTCTTGTAAGTTGGTGTAGTGTCGTTGAGTCATGTTTGGCTGCTGCTTCTTCGGCACCTTTAGCTATTCCTTTGACCCACTCCCTCTTATCCTTTCTACAGCATCTTTCACCCTTTTGGCAGCCTCATTGTACTGCCTCTGGGCATTTGTTTTCTGCCCTTGAGTCTTTTCATTGTCCACCTTTGCTTTTAACTTGCATTTCTTCTCTAGTTCATTCCAAGTGTCTTTGCTCATCCAGTCCTTCTGTTCCCTTCTCCTCTTCCCAAGTACTTCTTCACATGCTCCTACGTAGGCTTTTTTGATCTTCTTCCAATTGGTCTCAATGTCATCATTGTCTTCCTCATTGTCTTCCTCAATGTCATCATTGTCTTCCTTTTCTTTCTCTTCATCTGAGCCCATGTACGGGCAGTCAAAGCGGTTTGCTAGCTCCAGTTTGAACTTTTCTTTCACTTCTTTTTTCTTGAGCTTCTCCACTTGGTACTTGGTGGTCATTTGTGTTCTCTTCCTCTGGGCAGCTAGCCTTATTCTTAGGGTACACATTACCATATGATGATCAGATCCAGTATCTGCAATTCTCCTCACCCGACAGTCCTGCATGGTTCCGCACCATCTCTTTGTGATCATGATGTGGTCGATATGATTTTCAACATTGGCGTCAGGCAACCGCCAAGTGCGCTTGTGCGCTAACTTGTCAGGGAAGAGGGTCCCACCAATCATCAACCCCTCCACTGCACAGAAGTCTGCCAGCCATTTGCCATTCTCATTCATGAGCCCAACTCCATGCCTTCCCATGATGTCCTCGTAACCTTGATTTGAATCACCCAGTTTGGCGTTGAAGTCTTCCATCACAATTGTGATGTCTCTTTCTCTTGTTCATGGTTGCATGAAGTAGCTGGTAGAAGTCATCCTTTTCCTCATCCGTGGCCTTGTTTGTGGGGACATACACCTGGATGATAGTTGCATTCTGACACTTAAACTTAAATGCGGCTGTGATGATTCTCTCAGACACGGCTCCCACTCAGTTAGGCTCTTTGCAGTCTCCTTGGTAATGACAGTTCCTACATCTTGGCCGTGATCCTTGTGTTCTTCTGGTAGACCCGACTAGATGAAGATTTCTCCTCCTTGTAGTGTTATCTTCCCTGTGCTGAGCCATCTCGTTTCACTGGCTCCCATGATGGCAGTGTTCATTCCTTTCATTTCAACAGTGGCTTGCTTGAGCATCCCTTTTTGGTACAGTGTTCTTATGTTCCAAGTTGCAATCCTTTTGGGAGTGGTAGAGGACAGAAACTTTGAACTTTCCAGCCCCATAGGCTGTCCCCTATAGTCGTCGTCTAATGATCCTAGGGTCCTCCGGCGAGACTGCTCTCGAGCTGGAGTTGACGTTCGTTCTGAAGGTTTCGTAATCAAATGAATTCACTAGTGGGTGATTGGCCCAAAAGCTTCACGCATGCCCGTTAGCCTCAAATAGTTTTAATGCAATCTGAGTTTCACCCTCCCACCACCACTTTGAGGTGGGCACTCCAACTTCGGTGGGGAATTAGTTTTTAGTCCAGTGTTTTTTAGATAAAACTCTAGGTTGTCACAGTGCAGGTGTTTACATTGGCATTTTATTTTCTGTTTATTCTGATGTCAGCCATTACATCAGTGCAGACATACAGCGGCAGATGCAGACAGATGGGCTTCTCCTTCACATATGCCACATCAAACCACAACAGATCATCAGACCGAGTCCCCTGTGGCAGTATTAAGAAATGCTGCCACATCTGCATACAGTCTTCTGGGAAATGCATGTGCTTCCTATAGCTGTTTAATATGTGTGAACTCCCTCGGGACTCAAACTAGTCTGCATCAAATATTGGTAAAGATGGCTGTTAATATTCTCACTGAAGTTTTCATACTTTTTTTGCTGAGTGCGTGTTTTGTGATGTCCCGCTTCACGCATTCACACCTGGCAGATGGCCAGAACAATCTGTGGATTTTGGGGGGGGTGAAGTGTTATAGTCAAACTTCTCTCTACAGTAGCAGGAGGTGGGATTGTTTCTTTTTAGCTGCTTTATATTTCAGGCAGGCTTTCATTGCTTCAAAGAGCATCTATATTACACTTTCCATATGTTGATATGGGTCCCAGAGGTCTCAGTGAAATGTCTGTGTGACATGTGTGGGTCAAAACATCTCAGGGTTTAAATATTACAGTACTGGTGTACCCCAAACTGAAGGAGCCTTCCTTAAAACGTTTCATTTCTGTGCATTTTGCTTTAAATGCTACTGAGCCCCAGTTTGCCCACACGCCGTCTTTCATCATTTGTGAGTTCTGCTCTTGACACAGCTGGCACCATATTGAGGCTAACAGCTGCTAGCTTTACTAGCAAACACAACCTGAGTTTACAAAAAAAAAAAAAATAGCTGAATGTGAAAAAGTTCAAACAAGCATTATTGGAGACAGAGATTTGTGGTTTGAATAGGACTGACAAGTCCCTGGCACATTAGCACAGAAACAACCCTGAATGAGTCGAGGAATGTCACAGAGTATAATAAACTATAGTCAAATAAGCTAAAATAAATGTCTGAGAATGAGATATAGTATGGACAACTGATAGTTGATGATCTGGCTTAGGAAACGGTTGTCCAGTAAGGTTAATCATTTAGAGAAAATAACCTTACAAACTGACCTAGACTCCCAGTTAAGCTAAAGGCTAGCAGGGTGCTCTCTCTGTTTATACTGTCCAGTAGAAAACTTAAGTGCAAGTGCACCATTAGTGGCCAAATCTACCCAGTGCAATCAGGCTCCATTTTGGTTATCACAGTCAAAATATAACAAAATCATCCAGAATGGCACAGAATATAACTGTGGATTAATGAACCAGCTGACAACAACAAATATGTTATTAGCGCAAAGTTCAAAAGTCAACCTCTGTGATGATATCCGGGTGTGTTAGTGCCCATGTCATGGGTAACTTGCACATCTGTGAAGGCACCATTAATGCTGGATGGTGCATACATGTTTTGGAGCAACATATGCTGCCATCCAAGCAACGTCTTGCTTATTTCACCAAGACGATGCCAAGCCACATTCTGCATGTGTTACAACAGTGTGGCTTTGTAGTAAAAGATTGTGGGTACGAGACTGGCCTGCCTGCAGTCCAGACCTGTCTCCCACATTATGAAGCACAAAATATGACAATGAAGACCCCAGACTGTTGAGCAGAAGTCGCACATCAAGCAAGAATGGGAAAGAATTCCACCTACAAAGCTTCAGCAATTAGTGTCCTCAGTTCCTAAACGCTTATTGAGTGTTGTTAAAAAAAGAAAGGCGATGTAACACAGTGACAAACATGACCCTGTCCCAGGTTTTTTGGAACGTGTTGCAGGCATCAAATTCAAAATCTAAATTTAAACTTTTAAATCATTGTATTCTGTTTTATTTACATTTTACACAAATTCAAGATTCAAAGGCTTTATTATCATGTGCACAGTTAAGAAATGCTACATTTCCTGAGCAGTGAAATTCTTACTTTGCTCTCCGAATGAATGCCAAGGTAAAGGTACAGAAACAACAGTTCTAATAGGCCATGACACACTAACACAGTAACTCAATCCTAATACTAATGGATGTTAATAACACACACACCAACACACAGTTAGGCAGTAGAGGAATGAAACTGAAAATTCACTGGATGACTAAAGTGATAGTGGTATATTGATATCAGAGATGATGTGAACCTGAGATGGCATAGACCTATGCATTGTGCAAATGAGCATTGTGCAACAAGCAGTGTATAATTAGAAATTATTTCTGTAATGATAGTACCAGTAGACTGTGCATGATAAGTATCAGCAGAGATGATATGGACATCAGACGGGTGAGACTATATCTACTGTACAGGTGAGCAGTGTGCAAATTTAGCAGCAGGTGTGTGAGTTCCTATATGCAAAACTGTGTTAGAGTTTTGGGAGTTGTTTTCTGTTCAGGAGTCTGATGGCAGTGGGAAAGAAGGAGTTCTTCAGTCTGGTTGTCCTGTATTTCACACTTCTGTACCTCCGGCCTGAGGGTAGAAGTGTGAACAGCCTGTGCTGGGGGTGGGTGGGGTCCCAGAGGATGGCGACAGCTCTCTTTTGGACTCTGCGGTGGTAGATGCTCTGCAGAGAGGGGAGTGGAGTCCTGATGATCTTCTCCGCTGTCTTCACCACTCTATGCAGGTGTTTGTGCTCCAGGGCAGTGGTGCTGCCGTACCACGCAGTGATACACAGCATCCCAACTTCATTGGAATTGGAGCAAAACACTAAAAGGGAATCACTCCTCAAAAAAACCAAAAAAAACCAAAACACAACTGAGTGGTCTTGAAGTGTGCTGTATAGTCTCTTGACTGATGCTGAATTCCACTCAAGTTTCAATCACTTCCCGTCACCTCTTTTTTCTCACACAGCAAAATGTTGCCCAACAACTGCTGCCAGTTTGCCACATTTTTAATTAGAAACTCTTTGTCATTTCCTTTGTCAACACTTTTTAGAAACGCCACATAAATTGCCAATTTATAGAAATTACTGTAAGTTGAAATTTGATGAATTAACTAAAAGACAGCTACACTTGAACAACAGGTAAATGAATTATCAGCTCCATGGAGTGTTTGTGTTAACTCCTGCTGTGACTTTCTGAAAACTAAAGATATGAATTAGAGCAGTCACAGCTTCTCTGTGCTGCTAAATAAGATCCAGGAAGACTTTGATGTGTGTCAGAAAGCAGCAGAGAAAAAAAGGTGTTTGCATCTGCTGCTTAACACTTCTCATCCCACAAGAGAAACAGTTTAAACTTGGCTTGAGCTGCAGGCTTTAAATTTCTGTCTGTGGTAGTCTTTCTGGATAGTGTGCATATTAAAAACTTCAGATTTTCTTCTGTAAATTCTTAAAAAATATTGTATCTTGTTTTTTACTTCCTTTTGAAGACTTGGTCAAAGGCAGTTTGTGTATAAGTTTGACTTTTATCGACCCATTAAAAAAACATAATATGCATGGAAAAGAGGGAAAACTGTGAGTTACATGCTGTCCTGTACTAGACTGTGTCAGTCACACACATGTCCATGATACTGGATTGCATGGAGAGATATTACATTTGACATAGCATGGACTGGTATTTGAAGCTTTATTACTAACAGCTAAATGCAACTCTGATGGCAGCGGACTAACAGAGGTGTTTTGCTAGTTTATAGTACCCGTGTCCCAGCTGGAAAGTCTCCCACAGTTCCTTTGCGGTCTCCAACAAGCAGAGCGGAAGGGTTACACATCAAAAAAGCCCCCTAGTAAGTGGCTGTTGGAGGAGGGAAAGCTAACAGTAATACGAACAGCAGTAACCATTGGACATAAATAAATAACAAAAGAAGCCACATAACCACTGGGACTAATGGCCTGATCATAGTCACTCTGAGGCGAAAATGTTTGCATTCTGTAGACTGCGTTTGTGAACACGGCAATATTCAGAGTGTTTTTTGAGCCACCTTAGCTATCACTCAGCAGCCATGTTTTGCACATGTGCAATGAAAATAATCTGTAGTTCATATGCCCGTACTGTCAGCGGTACAATTGTGTCCACTGCACTCGCTTGCGTACCAGCATGTTTTTGCCACCATGAACTGGGCTTAGGATGTACTGTATTTTGGTTTGTTTCACTGGTTAATGGGATGATATTCTTGTAGGATGACTTTAGAAAGCAAGAAGAGGAAGAGAGTGAAGGCAGAACCAAAGATTAAGTGGGGGACGTTACAGAAGGAAGAAGGTTGAACAGAATTCAGGAAGGAGTTGATACAGGCTCTGGGTGGTAGGGAAGAATTACCAGATGACTGGGAAAGTACAGTAAAAGTATTGAGGGAAACGGGTAGAAACGTATGTGGTGTATCCTCTGGACAGAGAAAAGACAAGGAGACTTGGTGGTGGAATGAGGAGATACAGGAAAGGATTCAAAGGAAGAGGCTAGCAAAGAAAAAGTGGGACAGTCTGGGAGATGAAAAAAGTAGATGGGAGTATTTGGAATCTAGAGAGGTGGCAAAGAGATCGAGCTGGAAAGGCTGTGCAACAAGTTAGGTTGATCAAGGGCAGAAATGGTAATGTACTAACAAGTGACAAGAGTGGCTGATGAATGAAGAAAATGAGAGGGAGAAGATGATGGATGAATGAAAGATGGTGAACAAGAAAGTCCCGAGGATTAGCAAGGTGGAAGGTGAGGGCAGCTTTGAAGAGGATGAAGAATGGAAAGGTGGTTGGTCCAGATGGCATACTTGTGGAGGTATGTAGATGTTTAGGAGAGATGGCAGTGGACTTTTTAATCAGATTGTTTAACACAATCTTGGAGAGTGAAAGTATGCCAGAGGAGTGGAGAGGAAGTGTTTTGGTACCAATTTTCAAGAACAAAGGCGATGGTTAAAACTGTAGTAACTACAAAGGCATAAAGTTGATCAGTCACACTATGAAGACATGGGAAAGAGTTGTTGAAGCCAGGTTAAGAGGAGAGGTCACAATCAATGAGCAGTGGTATGGTTTCATGCCAAGAAAGAGTACGACAGATGCAGTGTTTGCTCTAAGAGTGCTGATGGAGAAGTATGGAGAAGGTCAGAAAGAGTTGCACTGCATACTAGCCTACAGCACCAACTACATCATCAAATTTGCGGACGACACGACGATGCTGGGCCTCATCACAAACAATGAAGAGGCCAACTAAAGAAATGAGGTGAGTCAACTGGTCCAGTGGTGTAAAGACAATAATCTCTTCCTAAACTTGGGACAATCAAGGAGATTGTGGTCGATTTCAGGAGGGAACGCGCACAGCATCCCCCTCTGATCATCGATGGAGCAGCTGTGAAGAGGGTGAGCAGCACCAAGTTCCTGGGGGTGCACATCTCTGAGGAACTCTCCTGGTCCAATAACACCACATTACTGACCAAGAAGGCTCAAACTCGCCTTCATTTCCTCCGCAAACTGAGAAGACCACGACTCCCACCCCCCATCATGTGCTCATTCTACCAAGGCACCATTGAGCGCATCCTCACCAGCTGCATCACTGTGTTGTTTGGAAACTGCACTGCCTCCTGCCGGAAGACTCTACTGCCGGAGGACTCTACAACATCCAGTGAAAGCAGTCAGCAAGATCATCGGTGCCACTCTGCCCTGCCTCTCGGACATCTACCACATCCGCCTCACCTGCAGAGCCATCAACATTGCAGGTGACACCTCCCACCCCTCACACTCCCTCTTCAGCCCCCTGCCCTCAGGGAGAAGGTACTGGAGCCTGCGGGCCAGCTCCACAAAACTGCTAAACAGCTTTGTTCACCAGGCCATCAGGACCCTGAACTCTGCCTCCCCCATCCCCCCCCCGCCCCCTGCCCCTGGACTGTAACACACTCACCCACACAATAACTCTACCTCAGCTGTTTGCACAGAAAGACTTGGCACACTAACAGTACCACATCTGATGCTGTATGTCTTGCACCGTACTGCAACCATTGGCACAAATGCCATACTTGCTGCTGTCTGTCATTGCAATACTGATCATGTGCAGACCAATCTGTCACTGTCTGCACCCCCATTACTGCACTGAACTTGCAATTTACCGGTATTACGGTTACTGTACATAGGATTGCTGTGTTTTTACCGTTATTTGCACTATGGGTAGCTTTACTGTACATAGATTGTTGTTGTTGTTGTTTTCCATCCTTATTTCTTCTTGTCTTATATATTGCGCACACCACTAAGAGAGAGAGAAATGGCATTTCAATTCTACTGTATGTCCTGTACATATAAAAGTATTGACAAATAAAAATCTTTAAATCTTTGTGGATGTAGAGAAAGCATATTATAGGGTGCCAAGAGAGCAAGTGTGGTACTGTATGAGAAAGTCAGGAGTGGCAGAGGAGTATATGAGGGTAGTGAAGGGCATGTACTGTATGAGGACAGTGAGATGGTGGCGAGGTGTACTGTAGGAGTGACAGATGAATTCAAGATGGGGTGGGATTACATCAGGGATCAGCTCTGAGCTCCTTGTTTGCCATGGTGATGGACAGGCTGACAGACGAGGTCAGGCAGGAGTCTTTGTGGACCATGACGTTTTGCAGACAACATTGTGATCTGTAGTGAGAGTAGGGAGCAGGTGGAAGAGAGCCTGGAGAGATGGCATATGAAAAGTCAGTAGAAGGAAGACAAAATAAATGAGTGTGAATGACAGTGCAGGTGTAATGGTGAAGATGGAAGGAGTACATGTAGTGAAAGTGGAAGAGTTTAAATCCTGGGATCAACCATCTAAAGCTGTGAAAAATGCACAAAAGAGGTGAAGAAGAGAATGCAAGCTGGGTGGAGTGGATGAAGACAAGTGTTAGGGGTGATTTGAGATGGAAAGATAGCAGCTAGAGTGAAAGGGAAGATTTACAAGACAGTAGTGAGACCGGCTATGATGTATGGTTTGGAGACGGTAGAGACAGGAGGTGGAGCTGGAGGTGACCGAGTTGATGATGCTAAGATTCTCATTGGGAGTGACTAGGAGGGACAGGATTAGAAATGAGTATATCAGAGAGACAGCTCAGGTTGTGTGGTTTGGAGACAAAGTAAGAGAGGCAAGGCTGAGATGGTTTGGACATGTGCAGAGGAGGGATAGTGGATATACTGGACAAAGGATATTGAAGATGGAGCTGCCAGGCAGGAGGAAAAGAGGAAGACCACAGAGAAGATTCCTGGATGTAGTGAAGGAGGATATGGAGAGGGTTGGTGTTACAGATGAAGATGCAAGGGATAGAGTGAGATGGAGGCAGATGATCCACTGTGGCGACCCTTAGATGGAGCAACCAAAAGAAGAGGAAGAAGGCACGAGAGTGTGGTATTGTATCACTGCGATGTCGTAGTAAATTAGCATAATACAATAAAATTTCGACCTATTGTCATTTCACACACAAATTAAACATTGTCCAACATTGTCCATCCTGGCAGAAAAACAGTTGAGATGATGCAGATAGCCGTTAGAGGCTCACAGCAACTTAGCTTCAGACTTCTACATGTTAGTTTCCATGCATTTCATACACTTTTTCTTGGCATCTTCATATGAAATAAATAGCTAATGTGATAGCTATTTATTTTCATTGCAAGCTGTTTTACTTTTTTCTGCTGTTTCTAAACAGCGCTGACTGCGCTGCTTCCAGGTAAGTCTGCAGGCACATCTTAAAGGGGAACTGTATGAAAAACTCTCTATACACATGCATACAACAGGGACAGGGGAAAAACTGAAAAAAACAACATAAGCAACATAAACATAGTTTTTGCCCCCGAATGTTGGTTTCGGCTTTATTTCATTTAATCGCCCAGCCATAATTCACGGGGTCATTAGAGCTCATGCAGCGGTATTTGGAATGGGTAAGTATTTAATAACTTGTGCAGATGACACACTAGCTGTGCAATGCGGTGACGTCCTCCTATAAACCTTTGCAGCATGATTGCAATTGACGTGTTTACGTCTCTAATTATCCCCCGCCGGACAAAGCCCAAAGTGACTGAAGAGCCCTTTAGGCGAAGCTGAAGGGGGATTATGTTATCGGTCAGTCCATCTGTCCACCCGTCCGTCTGGCCATCCGTCCAGCCGTCTGTCCCACTTTTGGCGGGGGATTATGTTATTGGTCAGTCCGTCCATCTGTTCCACTTTTGTGAAATCAACTCCTCCTACAGTTTTGTTCCAATTGTTTTGAAACTTGGTACCATGGTTTGATATAGAGGAGATGCATTGGACCAGAATTCTTGGCAGTTACAGGACAGTTACCATGGCAACACAGCACTGAGTGGCAATCACAGCATTCCATTTGCTCTGTTACTATAAATCTAGTAAAGCTCGGGCCACTAAACCTGGTACACAGGTTCAGCCTGGGATGCTGATGTCAGGCTGTGAGTTTGGGGTCAAAAGATCAGAGGTCAAGGTTAACATTCCCTATGCCTTATTACTGTACAACAAGTAAAGTTAGGGTCACCAAACTTGGTACACAGGTTCACCCCGTGATCCTGAAGTGTGACTAGGATTTTGGGACTGCAAGGTCAAAAGTCAACATCAAAATGGCTTATAAACTATATCTCAACAACAAAGAAAGCTAGGTTCACCAAACCTGGTACACAGGTTCACTCTGAGGCCATGACTTCTGACTACAGGTTTGGGATCAAAGGTCAAGGTTGACACTCCCTGTGCTCTCTTACTATAGAACATGTAACGCTCTCTTGGGTCACCAAACTTGCTACATGGGTTCTCCTTGGAATCCTGCCCTACAACTATGGCTTGTATGCTTTGTTATATATTTGTGAATGATGGGTTTATCATACTTTGGTTCTGCCACAGTAAATATATTGAAAAGTTGAAAACTGCTGTCCATTACTAAGTATTGGGATCTTCAAAGAAAACGGAGCCAGGCAATATTGCACTCACCTCAGAGTGTTCGTTATTAAACATGCACCCAAGCATCAAGGGCAGGCCAGATATTTCAAAGGGAAGCAGGGCAGGCAGTGTAAAAAGAATAAAAAGGAGAGTTGGGGCAAGTCAGTGCTCAACAGTGTCTGACAGCACTCAGCCACTCCTGAAGATTTCAGTTGTTCATTGCTTGTAATAAAAAGTACAGAATTTACAGCATATTTAAAGAAACAAATGGATTGCACTTCTTGTGCCTTCAGTTCTGCAAGTTGGTGTCACCATGGGTTGAGATGCCGTCTCGGCACTGAGCCCATGTTTTCCCTCATCCCTGCCTCCCATTGAGCGGCGTCTCAGCTGGCCCCCAGCTGGCAGCATTATGGACGGCTGGGGCCAATTAGTCTTCATCAGCTGGGGCGCTGCCAATGAGGATAAATAGGAGCAGCCTCGATGACTCGGGGCTGCGACATAAACACATTGCTAAGCTGAAGCCCCTTCGTCTGGTGTCAGCTTATACTCCTCTTGCAGCATTCCTGTGTTTGTATCCCGCTGTGAGGATGTACGTCTTGCTACCCCCACGTCCGGTACGAGCTGCTTACCTCTGCGCTGTGCAACCTGTGAGTGTACCTCTGCATGAGTATCTGTGCTCTCCTCATCCCTTCCCCTTTACCCTGAATAAAATATCACGACTCACTGGCTTGCCCCTGGCTCTGATTGCCCGGCTCCCTAGAGCCGGATATGACAGTATGTCGCAGCCAGAAGAGCTACCGGCGGCCGTGAGTCGCTGTGGAAATGTACCTTTCTGTCGGGGTGTCAGCGCTGCTAGCATGCCGTTTCCCAGGAGTCACTTCCGGCGCCAGGGCGACGAGCTGAGGTCCATCTCGGAGGCTGTCGACGGGACGCTCTTCACCCTGCACGACGCCTCCAACGCGAGACGCTGGCATCCGGGCCGTGCTGAGGAACTCCTGGACTGTCACCCTCACTCTCTGTACCATCTGGAGGACAGTGCCAGGATAGACGCTGCAGGTACACAGCAAGAGAAGCTCCACGGGGTGGATGGAAATCCCGGCAGGGAGTCGAAGTGGGCGACGTCTTTCCCCGCTTCGGAGTCCCGTTCCTGCCGCTATTCCAGTCCGGGAGTTCGCGCCAACCAGAGGACTTCCCCCGACCTGCGTCACGTCACTCGGGATTCCCTTCAAGGAGCCGCAGCTGACAGCAGTTATGTCCGGGGTCGAGTGGCTGTCGCGAGCTCTACTGTGTTTCCTGTCACCACCTTCAGGCATGTGGCGGCGGCAGTGAGATTGATGGTGAGGACTTCAGGGCTACGAAGCTTTCCCGTGCTCGACGCCTCCCTCGTCTCGATCTCCGATCTGGAGCGGCGAATCCTGGGTCTCCCCCTCGCTTCGTTCCCTGGGAGTAGTCGTCATCACATCGCCGAGTCACCTCTGCACGAACCTCGTCCGGATCCAGTTCTGGGTCATCGTCAGGACCGTTCCTCCCACGCAGCTGTCATCCCTTCGCCTCATCAGTGTGGAGATTCTACAGCCTCGTCCCCTGAGCCTCGTTCCCCCGCTGTCATTCCTGGACATTCGGGCTGGCTCACCCCGGCTGTTTCCCCCTCCTCCTCGACGCGCTTCCTGACCGCTGTGTGTGCCTGGAATCCCGGCCTGGTGAGCTCTCTGCTGGAGACAACGCGAGCGATCCTCAGACGAATTCCCGGGGGGTCCTCCGTTATCGCCGGGCGGGGAGAGGAAGAAGCAGATTCCACTACAGCAGGCGATACTCAACCTCCAGGGGGCAGGCAAGTCATTGTTTTTTCACACCTGCTTAATGATTTGCTCTGTCACATCCCTGGAGGAGAAGTTCAGGGTTCGCAGCTCCCTGAACTCTCCCCACCTGCTGTAACCTGTATTCCTAATCCCGCATCCTCTGTGTCTCTCTCCGCCGAGCGGTCCCCGGCTCCGGGTCAACGTGGTGGGATATGGAGAGGGCCTGTGGTTCCGCAGCTACATTGCGGACGGAGGAGGGGGACTGACTGCTGCGTGGAGTCTACGCTGACGACTGAGCGTCCCTGGGTCTCCACGGAGGAGCGGTTCGGTCCAGCGGGACGAGATTCTTCTGGCTTCACGCCGAGTGGGTCGTCGGCGGGGTTACCTGCGCTGGAGGGATCTCAAGCTGCGCTGACCATCGTGCTGGCTGCGGGGCCCGACGCGGCTAGATGGGAGCCTGACAACGACCTCCTGACGACGGATCCTGGATCTTCGCAGTCCTGGACGGCGTCAGAACCCGAGATCAGGCGAGTGCTCTCCTTTCTTTTCTCTCTTTTTATCTTTGAGCACTTCAGCCTATCTCCAGGGGAGACGAGCAGGGTGCAGCCGCCCGCTGCGTCTGAGCTCGTCTCGCCGGGTTCTGGCGCTGCCGGTGATCCTGATCCCGGTTCTGTTTTCTCTTCTGAGCCTTCTTCCAGGGTCACCGGCGAGGAGTTGCTGTTCCTCGTGGTGCTGGAGGGTCCGGGTTCAACGTTGGAGGTCGGTTCTGGTGCAGTGTCCAACGTGGGTTCGCCCGAGACCCAATCGGGGTCCAACGTGGGTTCGCCCGAGACCCAATCGGGGTCCAACGTGGGTTCGCCCGAGACCCAATCGGGGTCCAACGTGGGTTCGCCTGAGGCCCGATCGGGGTCCGACGTGGGTGCTGCCCCAGTGTTGTCCAGGTCCGGTGAGGAGGTGGCCGTTTCCCTGAGGCCCGCCGCCCTCGTCATCGGCTCTCCCCTGAGCCTCTTCCACCGGGATCCGCTCTGACCCTTCGTCCGTCTCAACGGTCCTGGTGGTTGAGTGATGCGGGTCGACGACCCGACCCGCAAAACTTTCGGTTCGGCGATCTGGTTTCCCCCCACTGGTCTGTGTTTGCCTTTGGGCGGCCTGGTTCGGCAGCCGTTGGACTGGATTCCTGGGATCTGGGTCCAGAGTTCGCCGTCCGAACATTTCTCTTCCCCTGATTCGCCAGCTGGACAATGGGCGGGGAGATCTCCGGAGCCATCTCGGCTATTTTTGGACTCTGCCTGCCATACACCTCGGGTGTCACTTTTTCTTTTATCGTTATTAAGGTCACTTGGGTGTAATGTCTGTCCTGTTGGTGGATGTGTATTTATAGTGCTGTGCGTTTTCCTTCCCTCGTACCCAGCATTTTATTTTTTGTACCATGTTTTTAGTCTCGTTTTTGCATTGTAGAGTTATGTTTTGTTCCCTTTCAGACCATACTCTGCAGTTGCCCATTCATTCCAGTCACTTTCATTTCTTTAGGTGACTGTGGGTATTTATATATTCATGTGTGGGTTTTTCTTTGCCTGCACTCAGTATTTCTTTTTTATGCCCTGTTGGTTCATTATAGAGTCATGTGCCTTGTTTTCCGTAACACCATGCTCTGTAATTGTCCATTTGTTCCAGTCACTTTTCTTGGTGACTGTGTGTATGTACTTATATTGGTGCTGTGTATTGTGTTTTCCCTTTATTTGACCATACTCAGCATTTTTTGCCCTGTACCTTTTTGGTGGTTCTTTTTTTTTTCTTGCTCTGGGTCACGCATGGTTGGTACTCTCTGGGTAGTATGTAACCGGCGTGCTGACCCAGTTCTTCTCCCCATCTGTACCTGGGTTAATTATTCAGTTTTGTCAGTATTGTATTTGGGTTTTTCTTTCCCGCTACCCTACATTGCCCCATTGGTGTTGTCCTTCCCTTGGCTTCTTCCCCTCCGGTCCGCCTCCCTTCCTCCCACCCTAGGTGGGGGGGGGGGGGGGGGGGCTGGGATGTTCCTGGTCGTTCAGGGGCCCGACCTTGAGGGAGGGGCTCTGTCACCATGGGTTGAGATGCCGTCTCGGCACTGAGCCCATGTTTTCCCTCATCCCTGCCTCCCATTGAGCGGCGTCTCAGCTGGCCCCCAGCTGGCAGCATTATGGACGGCTGGGGCCAATTAGTCTTCATCAGCTGGGGCGCTGCCAATGAGGATAAATAGGAGCAGCCTCGATGACTCGGGGCTGCGACATAAACACATTGCTAAGCTGAAGCCCCTTCGTCTGGTGTCAGCTTATACTCCTCTTGCAGCATTCCTGTGTTTGTATCCCGCTGTGAGGATGTACGTCTTGCTACCCCCACGTCCGGTACGAGCTGCTTACCTCTGCGCTGTGCAACCTGTGAGTGTACCTCTGCATGAGTATCTGTGCTCTCCTCATCCCTTCCCCTTTACCCTGAATAAAATATCACGACTCACTGGCTTGCCCCTGGCTCTGATTGCCCGGCTCCCTAGAGCCGGATATGACAGTTGGCAGATCAAACAGACCCTGACTGCCTCTTTACTTTTGATTAGCCAATTCAAAAGACCATTACCCAATCAGATTAGGGGCTCAGGGTAGGCTAGAAACTTACTGTTTCAGATAAACCTGAAAACAATCTCTGGTAAATGCACTATATGGGATTTGGCTGCTTGCTAACTGAGTTTTTAGAGAGAGATTATGTCAAAACGTCTAAATAAACCATAAACAAATCACTAGAAATTAAATTACATTGCAGCGCGGTGGCAGAGTGGTTAGCACTGCGGCAGTACAGCAACTCACCCTTGGTCGGGGATCCTGCATTTGATCCCAGCCCCCGACCAACAGTGATCTGTGTGCAGTTTGTATGTTCTCCCCATGTCTGTGTGGGTTTACTCCGGGATTTCTCCGGTTTCCTCCCACATGCCAAAAATATGCAAGTTAGGTTAATTGGCATCAAACTGGGGATTCTAAATTGTCCTTAGGTATGACTGTGAGAGTGAATGGTTGTCTGTCTCTCTGTGTTGGCCCTGCAATGGCCTCGCGATCTGTCCAGGGTGTGCCCTGCCTTTCGCCCAAAGGTGCTGGGATAGGCTCCAGCCCCCCCACAACCCGAAAAGGATTAAGCGGAAGAAGATGGGTGGATGGATGGATTGATGTAATTCTATGTCAGATTCTTACCTAACCCTTCTTTTAAATATGAAAGCTTCCTTACACAAGGCAAAAGTACTCACTTTTCAATCTTTAGTTTCCTGTCACTTCCCACTGAAAGCTTCAGCCGCCCAGGTGTGATATGGTAAAGTAGACGTAGAGATGCGCTAAGAAACTGAGGTGCAATAACCTTAACAGAGCAGCTGGTAAGTTGGCAACACATCTGCTTTGACAAAAGAGTGAAAAAATAGGCACTGGAGGAAGTGGCAGGAAAAACGGCAAGGACAATGGTCAGGTTGTGAATGGAGACGTCTGAGCAGCTCTGAATTACTCTGCGTAAAATGTAACCGTAAATAGTATCATTATGATTCACAGTCAGGGGACAGGGGATTAGCTCAGAGTGGAAGGCTAGATTCAGAAGTGGCTTGTTCGTAAGAAGGTGTATCTTTTTTCTACTTTTTCTGTGGCATTTTTAAAGTCAGTCGCCACAACGGTCTACACTTTCAAGGAACAGTCACTTAAATGTCACAAATTAGCATCTCTGCTGGGGATGATTTGTATGTCTCTATGTCAGATAATGACTGTACAGTAGGAATAACAGGTCAGCTTTTAAACCAGCCATCACTAGATTCACCAAGGGCCTCATGCACAAAGACTTGCGTGGATTTCCTACTGAAAGATGATGTACGTTTAAATCAAGAAAACGCTGTAAGCCAAAAAAAAAATAAATCCAGATGTATGAAACAGTAGGCAGGAATCCAAGCACATTTCCTTTGTACATCCCAATCTGCTTGAAATTGAACACCGTACCCCATCCCAGATGGAGACGCCGTAGACAGTGTGAGATGAGACGGAAGCGAGGTAAACGCGGACGTATACCGACGAAGCTAACTGCTAACCCGCACAAACCCCCAATCCCTTCACTGATTCTGGCCAACGCGCACTCACTCGATAACAAGATAGACCAAATACAGCTCCTGAGATCCACACAACATGATGCGCGGAACTACTGTGTTTTTATCTTTACGGAAACATGGTTAAATTATAATAAACCGGACTCTGCCATTCACCTAGCTGGGCTAACATGCTCTCACAGCGACAGAGTGCTAACGGTAGTGCTGACCCTTTTACACGCCTAGAGAAATTTCATTGGTTCTACTTACCGCCGTGTATGTCCTGCCCACTGGCGCCAGTGAGAGGAGGGAAGCACTGAAAGTACTCTATCAAGCTATAAGTGAGACACAAACAGCGCATCCGGATGGATTTGTCATCACAGCAGGAGACTTCAACCACGCAAATTTAAAGGCCCTCCTACCGAATCTATATCAACATGTAAGCTTTGCAATGAGGGGAGACAGCCTGCTGGATCTGGTGTACACAACCCATAAGAATGCATACAAACCCTTCCCCTCCCCCCTCTGGGCCTCTCTGATCACATCATCATCCTATTCAGGCCGGCATACAAACCCAGAGTGAAAGCCATCAGATCAACAAAGAAGCAGGTATGTGTGTGGCCAGAGGGGGCCTCTGATGCTCTGAAAGACTGCTTCAGCACCACAGACTGGGACATTTTCAAGCATGCAGCCACTCAAGATGGACACACAAACCTAGAGGAGTACACTGAGGTTGTTGTAGCATACATAGCCAGATGCACTGATGATGTTACTCACTGCAAGACCATCACTGTTCGTGGCAACCAGAAGCCATGGATGACAGCAGAGGTCCACAGACTCCTGAGGGCTCAAGACGCAGCCTTCAGAGCTGGCAACACTGCAGGACTCACACCAGCTAGGGCCAACCTGTCCCGTGGCATCAAGGAGGCAAAATGACAGTACAGCAAGAAAATATCCAGATACTTCCGCAACACCAGAGATGCACGTTCTCTCTGGCATGGCATACAGACCTTCACCAACTACAAACCTCCACATCAGACCTGTGCGAGTGACATCACACTGCTCAACAACCTA
Source organism: Pholidichthys leucotaenia (assembly GCA_020510985.1). Classification (NCBI taxonomy): domain Eukaryota; kingdom Metazoa; phylum Chordata; class Actinopteri; order Cichliformes; family Pholidichthyidae; genus Pholidichthys; species Pholidichthys leucotaenia. Next base: position 49,475,047 of record CM035849.1, on the reverse strand, counting down.
AACGACTTCTTTGGCCGATTTGAAGCACAAAACAGCAGACCAGCACAGAAGACCACTCTTCCTCCGGACGAGCTGGCCTTGAGTCTGGATCCGGCTAGCGTGAAGAGGACCCTCTGCAGGATCAACCCACACAAGGCAGCTGGCCCAGACAACATACCGGGTCGCATCCTAAAGGACTGCGCAGAGAAGCTTAAGAATGTCTCGGCTGACATCTTCAACATCTCCCTGTCTCAAGCTGTTGTCCCCACATGCTCCAAGACTGCCACCATAATATCAGTCCCGAAGGAGCCTGTCCCATCCAGCTACAATGATTACCAGCTGGTAGCACTGACCCCCACTATAATGAAGTGCTTTGAGCGGCTAGTCATGCAGTACATCAAGTGCACCCTGCCTCCCTCTCACAACCCATTCCAGTTTGCATACAGGTCAGACAGATCCACAGAAGATGCTATCACTGCTGCTCTCCATCCAGCCCTCACCCACATGGACTCAAAAAACTCGTACGTGCGCATCCTGTTCTTGGACTTCAGCTCAGCATTCAACACAGTCATCCCACAGCACCTGATACAAAAACTCAGACACTTAGGACTCAAAACCTCTCTCTATAACTGGGTGCTGGACTTTCTCACAGGGAGGCTACAAAATGTGCAGGTTGGCAGCAACACCTCCCAGACCATCACACTGTGCACAAGGGCCCCACAAGGGTCCATGCTGCTCTTCACCCTGCTGACCCATGACTATGTGCCAGCCTACAACACCAACCACATCGTGAAGTTTGCGGATGACACAACGGTAGTGGGCCTCATCACCAACAATGACGAGGCGAACTACAGAAACGAGGTGAGCCAACTGGTCCAGTGGTGTAAAGACAGCAACTTCTTCCTGAATGTGGGAAAAACCAAGGAGATTGTGGTTGACTTCAGGAGGGGTCACACACAGCACCCCCCCCCCCCCCCCAATCATCGACGGTGCAGCTGTGGAGAGGGTGAACAGCACCATGTTCCTTGGGGTGCACATCTCTGAGGACCTCACCTGGACCAACAATACAACATCACTGGCCAAGAAGGCCCAAACTCGCCTACATTTCCTCCGCAGACTGAGGAGAGCACTAGTCCCACCCCACATAATGCAGTCTTTCTATCGGGGCAGCATTGAGAGCATCCTCACCAACTGCATCATGGTGTGGTATGGAAGCTGCACTGCCACCTGTCGGAAGACACTACAACGCATAGTGGATGCAGCCAGCAAGATCATCAGTGCCCCCCTGCCCTCCCTCTCAGGCACCTACCCCACCCGCCTCACCTGCAGAGCTATCAACATCACAGGCAACACCTCCCACCCCCTACACTCCCTCTTCAGCTCCCTGCCTTCGGGGAAAAGGTACCGTAGCCTCCGGGCCTGCTCCACAAGACTGCTGAACAGCTTCGTTCATCAGGCCATCAGGACCCTGAACTCTGCCCCCCCCCCCCAAGTCAGTAACACCTGCACAATAACTACCTCAGATGTTGGCACAGAAAGACTGGCAACACCAACAATAATACTGTTGTTCTGTTGTACTTTTGATGCTATATGTTTCTGCACATTAACCGCAACCATTTGCACAAATGCCATATCTGCTGCTGTGTGTATATCACTGCAATACTGATCATGTGCAATCATATCTGTCACTATCTGCACCTACACTACCACATTGAAAGGCACTACGGGTATTCATCTCTAGCTGTCTGAATATAGGATTGCTGGGTTTATTACCACTAACTGTTCACCTAAACTAATCGTTTACCTCTATAGAAGTCAGAGTCCTTCTGGCTGCCATTGGCACCACAGGTTGCATCACTGTATATAGACTGTCCATAGACTGCTGCTGTCACTGTTTGTTCTTGTTTTTCTTTTTTTAATCCAGCCTAATTTCCTTTTCTTTTTATAAAATGCACACCAGTGTAGAGAGAGACAAATGCCATTTCAATTCTCCTGTATGTCCTGCACTTACAGTAGTATTGACAATAAAATCCTTGAATCCTTGACATGCCTCCATTTGAATATGCAATTAGATGCAAATAGATATATACAAGCCCTGCACATTTGATTCTCCTGTATCTACGATCAAAAATAATGGATTTAATTGAATTTCACAGACTGTGAGTTGGAGGTGCTCCTGAATGAGGCAGAGGCGCTTAAAAATGTTTTGTTTGGCACGCTGTCCTCCAGCATTAGCGCCAGATACAGGTAATTCAATGACCTGCTCACAGCCCTGTAAGATGAGTTTACTGTTTTCCTTTATTTAGACAGGGATGAGAAAAAGATGTTTATTAAACCTTGACATGTTTCGGCTGACGTCTGTTGTCATCCTCAGAAGCATCAGCTGATCACTGTAATTTGTATGGTGTATAGCTTGCTGGTTAAAGTGCTAGACTACAAAGTGGAAGGTTCCAGGTATGTGACTAGCTGTAACCACTTTTTGGGACCACAGTGAAAATAAGTGTGCACACTTTCTTGTCATCCCATTGTTTTTAAATATATGTGATATCTTTTATACAATGTTATTTTTTAAACGATGAATTAATCAATCAATCAGTCAATTTGTGACCAGCCAGGTGGATCAGCTGGTTGAATTAAAGGAAAACGATCATGGAAAAAACCTATTTAGTGGGTGGCCAAGGTCACCTGTCAGTTGAAAGCAGTTCATATTAGACTTGACAAGTACATATTGTATGTCCGAAATGCAAATCTCATCCTTTATAGTTATATGCATCTTACATGGATTACACACACACACACTATTGTAAATGAATGAAGTGCACCGAGGAAAGAGTGACACTATTGCATTTCAAACTTTACACGTGTTCACTGACATAACTACTGTACACACAGAGGCAATTGGAGGCTTGGTAGAATGCTGTAAAACTGTAGTTTAATCAGCAAAAAAAAAAAAAAGTAATTTACTCAACCCACTGACTTGAGATGAAGCCTTGAAGACAGGGTGATATTTGGGGGTGCACAGGCGCATTGCGCATGAGGTGGGTTATTATTATGACAATTACATGAATTTACTCACCAAGAAGCCACCCAGCCACATAGTGCCAGCTTGTAGTTTGTTCCCAACAATGCTGTTCATTAGAATCATTAGGAAAACCAGCTTTCACTGCAAATTGCGCTTTGATGTTGGCCTGTTCAACTACATTGTATGGTAATATGATGTACCTGGGTGACAGCTGGATAATGCCATCCCACACAGCTGGCATAGCTTGGCTCAGGGTTGACTGGGAAGTTCCTGATCGGTCTGCCAGCTCACTCTGGCATGCTCGCGTTGCCAGAAACCCCAGCGTTGTCAGCACCTGCACTGGGATGGGCAGCACATGGCTTCTCGCCGTGTTGCGCTCCAAGAACGGTCGTAGCTCTGAGCACAGTTCCACAAGGACTGCCCATGGAAACCTAAACCTGTTGACAAGCCAGTCATCATCCTGAGCAAGAAAATCTTCTGTCTCTAAAAACCCTTTCTCTTCTCACTGCGCGATTTGCAATATCCGCTAATAATGCTAACGCCATTGTTGTTCAAGGCATTTTCTGCACTTCTTTGTGCTTGCTTTTATATCCACTCATCTAATTGCACACACATGGATGTTTGTTCATCATGTGTCTCTGGTGTGTACAATCATTTTCATGCCATCATCAGTCTCCCAACATCACCTCCAAGTGTCGCCAACAGACCGATGTCAGTAGAAACATACGTACGCCAGCCATGAAGTTGGCGTGGGGCTGCGTATATTTCTACAGTCATTTCATTCTTGATACAGCTGAAATTGTCTGTGGAAAAGGACCTACGCCATGTTTTTGTGCATAAGTACCCTTTGTACATGAGGCCCCTGGTGTCGATAAATATATCATTTTTCACTCCAAAAAGCAAAATTGACTCTTCTAGGTTTCTTCTTCTTCTTCTTTAAGATTTGATTGGCAGTTGGCAACCAGCTTACAGGTGCATTACCGCCACATACTTAATTCTATATCATCACTGTATATCTTTGTATCAGGAGTTCTTATAAGGTTTGCTACGGGATGTCACTTATATAGTAAACCCAGCCCCGCATACCCTTAATACCTGCCCGCTGCTCTATTATTGGCCAGCCTAGCTGTCAGTCATGTGGACAACAGTAAGCTACCAAGTGTGGTTTATGTAATTATTTTGTTTAGATTTCAGTTACCCTAATGGACATCACTGTTTCCACCTGGTTCACTAATCCACAGTCAATAATACAGTATATCTTGTGCCATTCTGGCTTATTTTGTTATATTTTCCCAGTGACGCTACATTGAACTCTGTTAGCATTAACTTGGCTAGGCAGTCAGTCAGCATTGGTCACATGACCGACAGGCCACCTAGTGTTTGCTTAACTGTTGATTTGGTTGGTTTGGATTGCTAATTTCTATAAATTCTATTCACCCCACTTGGAATCCTCGTCATTCTTAGATGTTATTTTGAGCAGTTATCTAACAGCAGCGAGCTGCTAACAGCTAGCTCTGGTTGTCAACTAACCGGGATCGTCAGCTAATCTTGATCATCGGCTAATTCCAATCGTCAGCTAGCTGTCATCATCAGCTAGCCGCTATAGTCAGCTAACTGTGATCATCAACTAGCCGCTCTCATCTGCTAGCCGCTATAGTCAGCTAGCCACTATTGTCAGCTAACCACTAATTCAGCTAGGTGCTATCGTCAACTAACTGCTAACATCAGCTAATGGGTAATGTCATATAGCTGCTATCATCAGCTGGCTGCTAACATTAGCTATCCACTATTGTCAGCTAGCCGCTATTGTCAGCTAACCGCTCACGTCAGCTCGCCACTGTCATCTCCTAGCTGCTATAGTCAGCTAGCAATTATTGTTAGCTAGCCACTAATGTCAGCTAGCTGCTATTGTCAGCTAACCACTAATGTCATCTAGCGGATACTAGCGGATAATGTCAGATAGCCGCTATCATCAGCTAACCACTAACATCAGCTAGCTGCTATCATCAGCTAACCGCTAACGTCAGCTTGCCATTGTCATCAGCTAGCTACTAGCATCAGCTAACTGTTATTATCAGCTAACTGCTAACATCAGCTAGCACCTATCGTCAGCTAGCTGCTATCATCAGCTAACCACTAACATCAGCTAGCCGCTTAACCATCTGTAAGCTAACAGTTTAGCCACTCATTCGTGAATGTGTCTGTGCTTATTGTACTCCAGGGACTGGTCGTGTCTTATCAGCCACTGAAACAACACATCGCTGTCAACCATCCATCCATCCATCTTCTTCCGCATAATCCTTTTCGGGTCGTGAGGGGGCTGGAGCCTATCCCAGCATCTTTGGGCGAAAGGCAGGGTACACCCTGGACAGATCGCCAGTCCATTGCAGGGCCAACACAGAGAGACAGACAACCATTCACTCTCACAGTCATACCTAAGAACAATTTAGAATCCCCAGTTTGATGCCAATTAACCTAACTTGCATGTTTTTGGCATGTGGGAGAAAACCGGAGAAATCTCGGCGTAAACCCACGCAGACATGGGGAGAACACAACCAGTGATGCTTTATTTCATTCATCCTTTCAGACAAATGTTAATTGGCTCAGGGGTAACAAGTCAAGTTGACCCCAGGATCCCCAACAGCACAAGTGGGGAACCCCCCCGCAAAAACTGTTAAAAAGATTTTTCTCGGCCACCAAAGATCCCAGGACTGACCTGAACTGTATTTGGCTCAGGACACATCCGAGCTAATGGCTCGGAGCTAGCCAGTCAGTGTTAGCAATCATGATGTGAGAGGGAGGGCAGAATTGAGTCCAGTCTGAAGATTAAAAGAACAGACACTCAAATAGACTGTGTTCAGAAAAGCTGGAAAAATTATTTAAAAATTGCTGCAGGGATTAAATAATTAAAGAAAATTTTAACAAAATGTGACAAACATCTCCCGCGACCCAAAAAGGATTAAGCGGAAGAAGATGGATGGATGGTTGGATGGATGGATGGTGTGTGAGCTGTTAAAATGTAGGGAAAAAAGTGTAATCAATGACCCCTTTAAGTTGTTTTGCCTGTCGCTGAAGTGAGGTGGAGTTACAGTAACAATACAGTGCTGATATAACTGCACATTTCAAAGCTGCACTGACAGATTGTGTTTTAAATTTAGCAATGTTTGTTCTAAAGAGCAACAGCAATCGGAGAGGTCACTGCAAATCAAAGTAAAAGCACAGATACCCACGTTTTCTGCAGATGTATAATAACAAGAGTGACTAAATGGCTGTGTTGAGATGCTTTTCCCAGCTCTGTGAAGTCACCATTAATCTAATAAAAACTGAAAATATATCAAATGACAGTGTACCCTACTACGTTGGTGTAATTTAGTGGTATGAATGTAAAAAAAATAAAAATAAAGACATGAATAGTGTACCACTAAGCGACATGCTCTCTTTTTACTTGCTAGATCTCCATGGCAACTTAACCATCCAGTACTGTTTTTCTGTGGTTATTTTCATTCTCTTTACTACTTGATATAATACACGTATTCATATACAAGGGTAGTGAGGAGAGGAGAGGAGGAGGGAGGTTAACAGAGAAGCCAGCCCTTCATACAGAAAAGGGTTTATTTAAAGAGAACAGAACACACAGTTACAGATATTGCAGATTCAAGAGGAAGATAGAATTATTCTGTTTTATACAACAGTTAGTTCCGACTGAGCAATTTGATTGGATAACAGAGATTCCAGGAGTTACTATATTCCATGATAATTGCACTCCGTTTCACTGGATATGTATCACTCTGCTTCAAAGGTGTTCTAGTAGCTGTTAATTACTAACAGTAATTAACTGTCAAGTCTACAGACTTGAGAATTGCAATACTGTGTTTGATACCTTAATTTCCATAGGGAGGTGCTGTTTGAAAAGCAACTACAGTCTCAGTCGTCTCTGATCCGGAAGTCCTGTCCTTTTAAACATCCGGCCATGTATTTTGCCTCTGTTTAAACTAAACAGACTGGCTTGAGTTGAATGTATTGACTCGATTAGAAAAAAAAAAGCAGAGAAAAAGCAAGCGAAGTGTGCCAAAGTCAAATTGCTAGCATGTTAACGAGCCACTGGTATTGATCTGGGCCCTTCTGCTATACAGACTCAACAGGTGACCGGTATGTATTTAGGTGTTTAGCAACAGTTACAGGGTACATTTAGAAAGGTTTTTTTCTCAACTGTGCAAAATAACTGGTTAAACAAACAAATGGCGTTCACTTATATAGCGTTTTTCTTCTCATCTAGGATGACCAAAGTGCTTTACAGATCCTGCAGTCCACCCATTCACACACACATTCACACACTGATGGCGGCAGAGCTGCCATACACACAGGCACTAACCAGGCCACCAGGAGCAACTGGGGGTCCAGTGTCTTGCTCAAGGACACTTCGACAAGCGGACAGCAGACAGAGCGGGAATCGAACCCATGACCCTCCGATAAGTAGTCGGTCACACTACACCTGCACCACCGCTGCCCAAAACAAATCATAATATTTTGTCTAGTATTACTATCATTTAACACATTGTGTTTGCGGAACTGTTATATAAAAGCAATACTACCCTTGAGGTCACACGGTATCAATGAATATAGTAACTGTGTGATACGTCTAATCGCACCCGCAGTTACTATATTCATTGATACTGTACTCCCTCTTGTGTAATATTGTTTAATTAGAGGGTTTACCACTGTGTCATTTTTATTAGCTCATAGCACAAACTGGACAAATTAGAGAGTTGTCACCTCAACCCCAATATCATCATAAACCTTTCTATATCAAGTTACATAAACAAATAAAATGCATTTGAAGCACCAGTGCTGAGCAAAAATGCAAATGTTTTTCTTCTTATAAATTTGCAACTTTTCTTTTAAATTTGCAACATCTTTTCTTATAAACTTGCTACTTTTCCCTTGCAAATTTGCGTTTTTTTCCTCATAAACTTGCAACTTTTCAGCACATTTCGGAGAAGCAGAAAGGAGCTAAAGCGTTGACACAGTGTCCGCCATCCGTCCGTTGTTTGTTGTGAGTTCGATCTAGGGCTGGGCCTTTTCACGTCAGTTTCAGATTTTTTTCCCCTCCTTTCTCTTCCCTTATAGTTCACTGACAAGGCTTGTATGAAGCAATATTACACAAGAGTGTGGTATCACATCACTGCGGTGCAGCAGTAAATGAGCATAATGCAACAAAGAATATTGTCATTTCCACACACAAATTAAAAATTGTCCAGTGCAGAAGTCAGTGTTTGTTTACATGCCTCTTGAGGGTTTGTAGGTCATGTGACTCATGATGGCGGCTAATTAGCTTGTTAGCTGCATTGGGGGAATCTTTTATGCAGCCACAATTGTGTTACCACCACATAGTGATTGAGTCTGTTATTGGGGTCTTAAATATAGCTTTATCTTGTTCATTCTTTTATGCATTCCTGCTAGAAAACAGTTGAAATGATGCAGATAGCCACCAGAGGCTAACAGTGACTTAGCCTCAGGCATCTACGTGTTAGTTTTAGCGCATTTCGCTTGCTTTTTACCTGGTTTAGGATCAAAGGTCAAGAGATCTGAGCACTCTCATGGTGATTTTATCAGTCCAGAATGAGCTACTCTTGCCATTGATTGTGTGGTTTCTTGTTAATTTGCTAGGGTTTTTTTGAAAAGTTGTGTTTTTTTTTAATTTGCATTTTTTTCTCATAACCTTGCCTCTTTTTTTCTTGTAAATGTAAATTTTTCTGATTGATGTGATATTATTTTCTTGTAAACCATGTTTTTTCTCCAAAATTTGCTCCTGTATTCCTAGTAAATTTGCATGTTTTTTTGAAGTTTCTTGTAAATTTCATAAATTTTTGTTCTCATAAATTTTCACCTTTCATATGCTGAATAAAGTTCCATTCTATGTAATGGTGACCCAAGTTAGCTTTTTAATGTTTTGTCGGAGGGAGAGTTTTTTTTTTCCCATTTTAAAGGGTTTGAACTCTTTAAAACAGAAAAAAAACATCACAAAAATAATGTGTTTTGATCAATATTGTTTCCAACCCTCAAATCAGTTTTTACAGCAAATTAAACTGTCCCGATGGAGCGCTCATCAGTCGCATCACAAATCGTGCCCTACAGTGGTTGTAAATTTGGAAGTCATAATTTGAGTGAGCAAAGCAAATGGGACAGGAGTGATGAATTAAAGCAAAAGCTCTGTCATATTCTAGCTCAGCCACAACTCCATATTTTCCTGGAGGGCAAATCAACCCCTTGAATTAATTTTTCCCCCATCACGACAGATGCTCAGAGCCTGAAGAGACAAAAACGAACAGCTGGAAATTGTAAAGAAAAGTTAACTTGTTTTAGGAGAAAGTTTCCCCCCGACAATTAGCCATGCATGAATAGACATAAAATATTATCCTGGAAGGTTGTCTTGAAGAGCATGTCAACAGTATTCTGACTTTGTAGCTAAAGGCATTTGAAAAAAAAATATGCAAAATAGAAGAATTTTACACATTGGCATATAGTTTTTGTTTTTCTCTCCATTCTTTAATCACTGTCACACAGCATAAAGGTCCCTGAAATAATGACAGAAAAATTGTAATTTATTAGAAAATTTTTATTTCCTGAAGAACAGGCTCAGTAAATATTGTGAGCTGAAAATGCTTTAAAAAGCTGAGAGCTGCAGCTTCAAAGTAAATCACGTTGAGTAATTTGCTGAAAGCATTAAATAACTTAAAGCTGATATTGTGGGCGACCCCCACAGCCTACGGACAAGCAGAGCGCTCAGCTGGAGCAATTAGCAGAACAGTGAGATGTATGGACTGATATCAATAGGCAGCTTCTCTTTGTCTAATCCCTGCGCCAGTAATCCTGCTATTGATATGTGTGACTCTAATGCAAATGTCCATGCCTTCCTGCAGTTACTGTGATGCTAATGGGCCATGCATGCATTGTCTAGCTGGGTATATAAGTCAACCATATCGCTTGCTCTCTCTCTTATTCACTGTTTGATCACTCGCATTGCCTGTTTGCTGACTAGAGACAGAGGGCTCGCTCCAGTGTGCTCCCACAGCGCTGGAGTGACCCTCGTGCTGGAGGATGAAATAAACACCCTTTTAAACTTCAGTTCGCCGTGTCCTGCCTGCACTTATTCCGTGCCTCCACATCTGGGTACCCTTATTTTCATCCGCCACACTGGTGACCCCGAATACAAGAACACGCTGACGACGAACGAACGCAGCCCCCGGCGGTGACTCCAACGACAAGCGAATGCAGCTGCCTGACGCAAATGGACTGCCCTCCCTTCTGCCACACGGGAGACCTCGACGCAGAACTGACACCAGGCGAACTCCCTTGGAGATCATCCACGACCGGGAAGGCTGCAGAAAGCGTCATGGTGCGACCCCCGCCTGAGATCGGGACATCCACGCTGGGACCGGCCGAGGGACACAGAACGTCTACTCCCTCTCACCGCTCCTCCGCATCCACACGAGCCCGAGGGACAAAGAACGTCTACTCCCTCTCACCGCTCCTCCACATCCACATGAGCGCACACGCACCTCGTCCTCTCTCCACGATGGCGACCTCCAGGGCCAGACGGAGAACGCAGTGCGTGGACCAGAACGCACCATGACCCAGCACAAGCGAACGACAGCAACAGCCTGAACAGGGAAGACCATCGGCACCGACAACGCTGATCTCCATCAAGCTCCCTGACCCTGACTCGCCTCGCGACAGCGGACCTGCCATGCACCGAACCCCCGCACGCACATTGGGGGGTTACGAGGACAGCGCACCACGCGCGGGACAATACTGGCTCCACAGATCGCCATCGTCCTCCGCCGCTGCACACGCCCGAGAAACACGGCCGACCGCCATCCTCGGAACCTTCAGGGCTGCTCACACACCTGATGCACACACGCAGCCCGCTCACAGGATTTTGTATGGGTCTCAGCCACGGCGCACAATGGGAATCCAGCCGTCAGCTGTCCCCGAGGGCTTTAGGGCTGCGCGCGCACCTAAAGCCAACACGCCAAGTCCCTCACACAGCTCCAGCTCCTGTTTTTTCTTCATGGCTGCTACGCGTCCTTGCAGTACTGAACCGCGAGAAGAGTCAGAGACAAATTTTTCTTCTCACAGCCGCTGTGGATCTCCGCCACGTTCAACGGGACAGCCCCTCAACATCGTGGATCCACATGCAATTTTTGCGCGGCACAGACAACTTCGCCGTCCCGGGCCGGCACTTGCTACCCCCACCCCCCCTCCCTCCACCTCCGCCTGCACAGAGCTTTTAATAATAATAATAATAATAATAATACATTTTATTTAAAAGCGCCTTTCAAGACACTCAAGGACACTTTACAGAAACAGATAAAACACAATATTAATAAGCAACAATAACACAAAACGACAATCCTAAAAACCATGGCAATTACAAAGAGAATGCTAATCTGAACAGGTGCGTTTTAAGAGCGGATTTAAACTGAGAGAGGGAGTCGATGTTTCTGATGGCAGGTGGGAGTGAATTCCAGAGTTTTGGAGCAGAGCGACTGAAGGCTCTACTCCCCATGGAGCTGAGTCGAGCAGGAGGGACAGCGAGGTAGACAGAGGAGGAAGATCTGAGGGAGCGGGTAGGGGTAACAATGAGAAGGAGGTCGGCCAAATAAGGGGGGGCGAGGTTATGGATGGCTTTGAAAGTAAGAAGAAGGATTTTGAAATCAATGCGAAATTTGACCGGGAGCCAGTGAAGTTGCAGGAGGATAGGAGAGATGTGAAGGAAGGAGGGGGTTTTGGAGATAATGCGGGCAGCTGAATTCTGGACTAACTGGAGCTTGTGAAGGGATTTCTGAGGGAGACCAACAAGTAGGGAGTTGCAATAGTCTAAGCGGGAAGTGACAAGACTGTGTACAAGAATAGAGGCAGTATGGGGGGTAAGCGAAGGGCGAAGACGATTTATGTTGCGAAGATGAAAATAAGCAGACCGGGTGATGTTATTGATGTGGGAATGAAAGGAAAGAGAACCATCAAGGATGACACCCAGACTCTTAACCTGAGGGGAGGGGCAAACTGAGGAGCCGTCAATAGTGAGGGAGAAGCTATCAACTTTTGATAATGTGGATTTGGTGCCAACTAAAAGGATTTCTGTCTTATCACTGTTGAGTTTGAGAAAATTTGTGGTGAACCAGGTTTTTATTTCAGAGAGACAATTGGTCAGGGAGGAGGGAGGGAGGGTGGAATTTGGTTTGGTGGAGAGGTAGAGCTGAGTGTCATCTGCGAAGCAGTGGAAGAGAATATTATATTTACGGAAAATAAAACCGAGGGGGAGGAGGTAGATGATGAAGAGGGAAGGCCCCAGGACTAAGCCCTGGGGCACACCAGAAGAGACGGAGGAGGGTTGGGAACGGAAGGATTTGAGTTGGATGAACTGAGTGCGGCCATAGAGGTAAGAGTGAAACCAGTCAAGGGGAGTGCCAGTGATACCGATGGAAGACAATCTGTTGAGGAGGATGGAGTGGGAGATTGTGTCAAAGGCCGCACTCAGGTCAAGGAGAATGAGAATGGAAAGCAAACCAGAATCAGCTGCAATGAGGAGGTCGTTAGTAATTTTCAGAAGGGCAGTTTCGGTGCTATGGTGGGGGCAGAAACCCGATTGAAAATCTTCAAACAGGCTATTGTGAGATAAGTGAGAGTGAAGTTGAGAAACAACAACCTTTTCAAGAATTTTGGAAATGAATGGAAAGTTAGAGATGGGACGGAGGTTATTAAAATTATTAGGATCTGAACCGGGTTTTTTGAGGATTGGAGAGACAGCAGCAGTTTTAAAAGATAAGGGAAATGAACCAGAGGTGAGTGAGGAGTGAATGATAGCAGTGATGAGAGGGAGCAGTGAGGGGAGGCAGGATATGACCAAGGCTGTAGGAAGAGGATCAAGAAGACAAGTGGATGGTTTGGATTTATAAATGAGGTCAGAGATGGCAGAGGGATCAGGAAGTTGAAAAGAAGAGAGTGAAGAACTATAGGAGGGAGGTGCCGAGGGGGAGGAAGAAGGGGGGATGGGACACAGGTGCTGGTGGATCTTTTCAATTTTCGCATTAAAAAACAAAAGGAGGGAGTTGCAGGTGTCCACCGAATACAAATGGGGGGGTAGGGAGTCCAGGGGTTGAAGGATTCTGCTGAGAAGTGAAAAGAGTGTTTTGGAATTGCCATGGTTGGAACAGATGAGACCAGAGTAATAAGCAGATTTGGATTGTGCAATGGAGTCCTTGTACTGTGAAATATGAGTTTTGTACATGTTAAAATGAATAGTGAGACCAGTCTTTTTATAGAGACGCTCAAGTTGGCGGCCTTTAGCTTTCATGGAGTGGAGATGAGGGGTAAACCAGGGGGCAGAGAGGGAAAATGAAACAGACCGGATTTTAACAGGAGCAAAGGAGTTGAGAATAGAAGTTAAGGAATTGTTGTAGTGATCGACCAGTTCATCAGGGGGGGAAGAATACTCGGGGACAGGTAAAGTGGCAATAATGGAGGAAAGGGTGTCTGGATTAATGTCCTTGATATTCCGGAATGAAATAAGACGTGAAGGCTTGGTTGAGGAGAGGCGGAGTGTGACATTGAAAGAGACGAGGAAATGATCGGTTATGGGGAGTTGATCAGCTGTGCAGCCAGAGGGTGAAAGGCCAGAACAGCAGATGAGGTCCAGAGTGTGTCCTTTAATATGAGTAGAAAAATTGGTGAAGGTATGAAAATCAAAACTCTCAAGGCAAGAGGAGAAGTCACGGGTAAGGGGGAGGTTGGTATTGTCCATATGAATATTAAAGTCACCTAACAGAATTACATTAGGTGAGAGAGTGGTGAGATGAGTGAGGAGAGCAACAAAATCATTAAAAAACTCAGTATGGGGCTTAGGTGGGCGATAGATAATAGCCAGGATGGTGGGAATGGGACCAGGCAGTTTACAAGCAAGACATTCAAATGCCTTGGATGCTGGAAAGGAGACAAGCAGGACTTTCCACTTCTCGCGGTAAATTACCGCGAGACCTCCACCGCGACCGGAGCCACGGGGTTTGGAGAGGTAAACAAACCCAGGAGGAGTAGCATCGTTTAAATGGGAAAAGTCATTTGGATGCTGCCATGTCTCTGTCAGGCAGAGAAAGTCAAACTTACGGTCGACGAGGTAGTCTTGAACAAGATGGCCCTTGCTCGTGAGTGAGCGGATGTTGAGAAGCCCAAAGTTAACGGTGGTGTTGTCAGTCTTTTCCCACAGCTCGCACCAAAGCCGGACGATCGAGGCCTCAGCCCCCTGCTGAGCCCTCTGGGGGGGAGTAGTGTGGGCGACCCCCACAGCCTACGGACAAGCAGAGCGCTCAGCTGGAGCAATTAGCAGAACAGTGAGATGTATGGACTGATATCAATAGGCAGCCTCTCTTTGTCTAATCCCTGCGCCAGTAATCCTGCTATTGATATGTGTGACTCTAATGCAAATGTCCATGCCTTCCTGCAGTTACTGTGATGCTAATGTGCCATGCATGCATTGTCTAGCTGGGTATATAAGTCAACCATATCACTTGCTCTCTCTTATTCACTTTTTGATCACTCGCATTGCCTGTTTGCTGACTAGAGACAGAGGGCTCGCTCCAGCGCGCTCCCACAGCGCTGGAGTGACCCTCGTGCTGGAGGATGAAATAAACACCCTTTTAAACTTCAGTTCGCCGTGTCCTGCTTGCACTTATTCCGTGCCTCCACATCTGGGTACCCTTATTTTCATCCGCCACAATATCAGCTTAAACAAGGAAGTATCTGAAAATTGACAAAATTTAGCTTAAAAGCTGAACTAGTTTAGAGCGCAACACTGTTAGCTTCAAAACTAAAAAATAAACCTTTATTTACCATTTTTAATGTAGCACAGATAAATACTAGCTTAAAAGCTAAAATTGTGTAAATTTGCATAGCATTAACATAAAAGTGGAAATGATTTTTGAACAAAGTTAGCCTAAAATACTAGCTTAAAAACTAACCTGAGTTTAAGTTGTACAGTATAGGCATAAATGGTGACAAGACTTTAAGCTGAAGAAAGTTACCTTAAAAATGTTAAATAAAACCTTAAAGCTAAAAAAAAAAAAAAGTTAACTTAAAAGCTAAATTGCATAAATTTTCTCAGCATTAAAGGTGAGCTATGTGGACTTCCCGTTATGGCGGCCACGTAGGAAGACGTGGTTCACTCTGCTCTGCTCCTAAAAATAAAAAGTTGGCAAATAACTCTCTCAACTGGAACAAAACCTATCCCAGCGTTTGGGCGCGGATATGCCGGTAAAGCCTAAGGCTGGGAAATTGGGTGGAGGAAAAGCTGAATCGTCGAAACAGTCCAAGCTAACAGACTTCCACGCTCGTGACGAAGCAGAAAATCCAGAGACTATGGCGGCGCAAGCTAGCGGCGGAGCGGTGACTGCTGGCGAAGGCACAGGTGCGGTGCTCGCTGCCATTAGCTCAATGAGAGCAGACTTTTCCTCTAAATTTGATGGGATTATAGCAGCGATAGAAGGAATGAGAAAGGAAATAAGTGACTGTATGGAACGAGTGTCGCAGGTGGAGCTCCGAATTTCCAGCGCTGAGGATGACGTCACCAGCCTACAATTAAAGGTGCGCACATTGGAATTAAAAAATAAACGTCTGGAAGATAGTGCCCTGGACTTAGAATCCCGGTCGAGACGGAACAATCTGAGGCTGGTGGGCCTCCCGGAGGGAATGGAGGGACGGGACCCATGTTCCTTTTTGGAAAAGTGGATTCCAGAAGCGCTGAACAACGCGGAGCTGCAGTCATCAGTCGTTTTAGAGAGCGCCCACCGAATCGGCCCACTGAGAGATAATAAGGCACCACCGAGGATGCTGATTATGAAGTTCCTCAGCTACAGAGACAAGATGACGATCTCCAACGCAGCGCGAGCTAAAGGAGAAATTAAATACCAGGATCAACAGGTGCGGTTTTACCCAGATTTGGCCACAGGAATCCAACAATTAAGGAAACAGTTTGACCCCGCCCGTAGAGAGCTGCGCAACCTCGGGATTCGTCATGGAATGATTCATCCGGCAAGACTGCTGGTCACATATAAAGGGAGAACCCACACCTTCAAGACCCCTGAGGAGGCGCAGGTGCTTATCAAGTAGATCCAAGAGGAGACTGGTGGGAGCTAAGCATGAAGCATGAACAAGATATAAAGGTAGAATATTTAAGCATTTGCACAGGCATCTGACTGATCTGAAGCAAATAGCAAGTTTACAAAATATAGATTGTATTATATAAAAAAACAAACAAAAAAACTATGATGTACAAAGTTGCTATAAAATTTTGGAGTTAAGTTGGAAAACTACAGAAGAGAGTTAATGTTATGTCATTAAAAGCAGTAGTCAGGGTGATTGAGAGGAGAAAGAAAGAGTGATTTTGACTGATCCTCGCGGTTGTGGAGCAGTCAATGGCTATAGGGGGAGACAGAATTTTTTTTTTGATTTTGGGGGGATTACCATGAATGTGGGAAGGGGGAATTTGTTTGTGTGTAGTTTGTAGGATGAATGTTCAACCACTCATGTTTTTGCTTCTCTGTATGAGCATGTTTATATTGCGAGGTAATCCCAAACTCCTTATTGATCATAGACCAAAGCGTTAATCTTAATTTAACTTCATGGAATTGCAGAGGTGTACAAAATTTAAAAAAACTTAAACAAGTTATGAATAAAATAAAAGACATAGGTTCAAAAATTGTGTTTTTACAAGAAACTCATCTAATAGAGGAGGATGTAAAAAGAATTAGGAGAAGATGGCAGGGAAGTGTGTTCACCTCATCATTTTCGTCTCGAGCCAGGGGTGTTATGACTCTCATACATAAATCAGTCCCATTTCAAGTGAAAAATGTAATTGGAGACAAATTAGGAAGATATCTAATCATCCAAGGATCTTTGTTGTTAGAAAATATAAATTTGGTGAACTTATACGGTCCCAATATAGATGATCAAAACTTCTTTGCTAATTTATTTCTTATTTTATCATCACTTACAGGGCAACATATAATAGCAATAGATTAATTGTAGATTAATTGTACATTGAATCCCAGTATAGATAGATCAAGAGGACTGGATTGTACGCACAATGGATGCAGGATGATCATTAATCATTTTATGAAAGAACTGAGATTGCTAGATATATGGAGAGAAATGAAACCACAAGTTAAAGCCTACTCTTGTTATTCTAATACCTACAAGACATTCTCACGTATTGACTATTTTTTGATCTCCACAGAATTAAGGTCCAAGATTCAAAACTGTTTCTATGATAACATTGTGATCTCTGATCATGCACCCTGCTGTTTAATATATGTAGATAAGGAATTGACAAAGGAACCAGGTAGGTGGCAATTTCAGCATAAATGGCTTCAGGATGAGGAATTTGTTAAGTACATAGAAAAACAGATAGATGAGTACTTTGATATCAATACTACACAAACATCAGCATGTATAAAGTGGGAGGCTTTCAAAGCTTTTATTAGGGGGCATATTATTAGTTATACAGGTTCAAAATCTAAGAAGACTCGAGAGGAGAGAGTCCAATTGGAACATAAAATAAAAATTCTCCAAGACAAAGTGTATGCAGGAAGTGACCCAAAGTTAGAGAACGAATTACTGATTCTGAGAGCTGAATATGACAAAAAATCAGCGAATAGAGCTGCCTCGAGTCTTCTAAGATTGAAGCAATCTTTTTATGAACAAGGTGAAAAATCAGGGAAATTATTGGCATGGCAGATTAAACAATTAGAATTTAAAACACCAATTACCAGTATTATAAGTAATGGACAGGTAGTTGTAGATCCTTTAGAAATTAACAGTGCCTTTAGAGATTATTATGAAAAACTATATGATACAAAAAATGAAACTGACTTAACAAAACTAAATGGGTTTTTGGACGGATTATCTATACCGTGTATTCCAAATGAAAACAGGGAGATACTGGAGTCTAAAATTAGTCAAGAAGAAGTTGGGCTAGCCATTGATAATATGAAATCAGGAAAAAGTGCAGGACCAGATGGTCTTCCAGTTGACCTCTATAAAAAATTTAAGAATCAATTAATAAAACCATTTTTGGAAATGGTTTTAGAAGCATTTCAAAATAGTAATTTACCACTATACATGAATAATGCCTTAATTATACTGTTGCCAAAACCAGGTAAACCATCTAATACATTTGAAAATATGAGACCAATAAGCCTATTAAATGCTGACCTTAAGATAATCTGTAAAATTTTAGCAAGACGACTACAAGAAATATTACCAAATATTATTAAACGAGATCAGAATGGCTTTATAAAGGGAAGACAAGGCTTCCATAATGTAAGAAGACTATTTAATATTATTTATTTTAATAAAGAAGCACCGGATACAGCTCTCCTATCACTGGACGCCAAAAAGGCCTTTGATAGAGTTGAATGGCCCTTTCTTTTTGAAGTCCTACAAAGGTTTGGACTTGGAAATAATTTCATAAAATGGGTTCAGATAATATACAATAATCCTACAGCAGAAATCCTAACAAACAGCAATATCTCAAAATCAATAAATATCAATAGAGGATGTCGACAAGGCTGTCCATTTTCACCCTTATTGTTTACTATGGCAATTGAACCTTTAGGGATGGCAGTACGTTTACATCCACAAATATATGGAATTAAAGTAGGACCAACAGAACATAAAATCTCCCTGTATGCCGATGACATAATTTTGTTTATGTCGAATCTTAAAAAAATCAATTCTGAGCTTGTTGAATTTAATAAAGAATTTTGGGGAAGTATCAGGATATAAAATAAATAAAACTAAATCTTCAATATTAATGCTAAATGAGACCCAGAGAAATCACCCAGCTCCTGAGGTAAATCAATTCAAAGTTGTAAATCAGTTTAAATATTTAGGAATCCAAATTGTGCCTAAGCTAGAATCAGTCGCCAGTGCCAACTATGAAGCCTTAATGACAGACATTAATGAGTTACTTCAGAGATGGATGTCACTACCAATGTCGATGATTGGGAGAATTAATATACTTAAAAGTAATATCTTACCAAAAATACTTTATTTATTTCAATACATTCCTTTACCACCACCTTCAGATCTATTCTCAAGAATTAAAAAAAAGTTAGTGGAATTTTTATGGAACAATAGGAAGGCTAGATTACGTCTGTCCTTACTATATTTACCATTTGATCATGGAGGTCTGAAATGTCCAAACTTTATGTTGTATTACTGGTCAGCACAACTGAGGTCTATGACATATTATTTTTCATCAAATGATCTCCCTCACTGGACTGAAATGAAATCATACAATTTACCTTTACCTCTTCCCATATTCATATACTCAGACTCGGCAAAAAAATTACAGAAACAAGTTAAAAATCCATTTATAAAGCATATGATCAAAATATGGTGTGAAACCAAAAAATATTTAAAAGAACCACACTTATTGTCACAATTTAGCCCAATATGGGGTAATCAATATTTTAAACCAGGGAGAGCGGATGCTGTATTTAAAGTATGGAATTTAAAAGGGATTCAAAAGATTCGAGACTTATATTTGTCATGTTCAGATAACATGTCTTTTGAAGGACTGAGGATCAAATTTAATCTTAATAGAACACATTTTTTTTTAAATATCTTCAGCTTAGGAACTTTATTCAATCAAATCAAAATAATGCTCTCATCCAACCTACTTATTCATCCTTGGAAAAAATCTTGACGAAAGATAGTAAGAGAAAGGGTATTATTTCAGAGTTTTATAACTCATTGGCATTATCCTCAAGTGAAAACTCACAGAAAAGATTGAATTACTGGAAAGAAGACCTGCAAACTGAAATTTCAGAGGAACAATGGGAATTGGCTTGTACAGAAGCTCAAACCAAATCAATAAATGTACGTCTTAAATTGATACATTTTAAATGGTTAATGCGGATGTATGTTACACCGGTGGAGTTAAATAGATATAACAAAAACATACCAGATACGTGCACAAAATGTATGGAAAGTAAAGGAACCCTATTTCATTGTTTATGAGAATGTAGAAAAATTAGAATGTTTTGGGAAGAGGTGAGGGTAACAATTGAAAAAATAATTTCAAAACAAATCATATTGAATCCTAAATTGTTTTTGTTGGGTCTGTATCCAGAAAAGCATAACTTTAATAAGAGTGAAAGAGCATTCATAGACCTCAGTTTGCTTAACGCCAAAAAATGTATTGCACTACTGTGGAAAAAGACTCATAGACCAGATGTGACTCAGTGGTTAAGACAGATGTTAACAAACCTTCCACTAGAAAGAATAACATACATACTGAAATCAAAGGAAATTGTGTTTGAGAATATATGGAGACCTTTCATTGATTATGTAAAGAATTTAAACATAACTTTTGAAGAAGAAGGTGAATGATGTGTGTGGACCTTGCAAATTCCAAACTGGTGAATGTATAATATGTTTACTTATGTAATGGATTGCCTAGACTAAACAGAGGAGCATTGTTGAAGACCTGCCTTTGTTAGTGGTTGTTGGTGTTTTTAGTACATTTTTTTTAAATTACTTTTGTGTTAGTGTTTGATTGTTTGTGTTATGTTTGTAAAAAAAAAAAAAAGGTTCAATAAAAATATTGTGGAAAAAAAAAAGGTGAGCTATGTAGAAATTGCAAGTGATTACTATCAACACCAGATTGGCAGTAATGAACAACATCATCCACTAGTCCCAGCTGAATTTGATGAAGTTTTTTTTTAATTGATGACCCATGATGACCTCTTTGAGTTTGTCTACCCCAAGTGAACTGTAGCTAACAGGTATCATCACATGTTCTGTCCTACTCTACAAATTAGTGTAATGGACCTCTTGCACAGTGAAGAGTGACCTACTTCCGCATTCCAGACGAAGAGCAGCTCCAGTTCTGGTTCTGTTATATTTGCCCATTCCCTGGTGCTTTCTCGTCAATAAATCAACTTTATCACTTTTACTTATCATTGTATATTGGAAACAGTGTATGGGCAGATTGTTTTTTTTCTTTATAAAGTTCATGTTTCATATTTTGGTCGTTTTCGTAATCAAACTGTTGCGTTTAATAGTTTGCCCAGTTAGCTTAGCATAGTGCAGCTATCCTGCTGTTTATGTCTCTGCCATTCCAAATACCACTGCATGGGCTGTAATAGACCTGTGAAACTCACTGAAATGTTCGTCTGACTCCCAGTTGTTACAGGACTTGTTTTAATATTACTTTGTGTATGCAGAATCCCTCAGTTATTAAGATCAGATAAGATAAGCCTTTATTAGTCCCACAATTTTAGATTAGATTAGATTAGATTTCAATTTTATTGTCATTACACATGTATGAATACAAGGTAAGGAAACACAGTTTAGCATCCAATCAGAAGTGCAAAGGACAGCAGTGCAGTATATACGGTAATTAACAGTATGTGCAATTTAAGCAAATATATGCAAATATATGCAGCAGTGCAGAAAGTTAAGAGTACTGTTATGTGCAAATAATGTGCAATAAGTTAGATGTAGGTATGTAGTTATGCAGTTATGTACAGGTGAGGATGGTAAGAGATGATGGTAAGAGAGTCATCGGGGAACTAAGTTCAATAACGTGACAGCTGTTGGAAAGAAACTGTTCCTAAACCTGCTGGTTCTAGTCCGAAGGCTTCTGAAACGTCTTCTGGAGGGGAGAAGCTGGAACAGTCCATGAGCAGGATGGTTGGAGTCCCTAAGAATGCTGCGTGCCCGGCGCAGACATCTTTTCCTGTAGACGTCCTCTATAACTGGAAGTGGAGTCCCTGTGATGCGTTGGGCGGTTTTCACCACCCGCTGCAGCGCCTTGCGGTCAGCGACAGAGCAGCTCCCATACCAGACTGTGATACAGTTGGTCAGGGTGCTCTCTATCACGCAGCGGTAGAAGTTGCCCAGGATGTCAGTTGACAGATGGTTCTTCTTCAGTGTCCTCAAGAAGAAGAGGCACTGATGGGCCTTCTTGATCAGGCTGGTGGTGTTAACTGACCAGGACAGGTCCTCCGAGATGTGGGTCCCCAGGAATTTGAAGCTGGGGACACGTTCAACAGCTATGCCATTGATATGGATGGGGTCATGTGTCTCTTCCCTCTCCTTCCTGTAATCCACTATGAGCTCCTTGGTTTTGCTGGTGTTAAGGAGCAGGTTATTGTCAGCGCACCAAGTAGCCAAGTGCTCAACCTCTGCCCTGTAATCTGACTCGTCGTTGTCCCTGATGAGTCCAATCACCGTGGTGTCATCTGCGAACTTTATGATGGAATTGGATCCATACATAAGCCTGCAGTCATGGGTGTAGAGGGAGTAGAGGAATGGGCTGAGCACACAGCCCTGTGGTACACCAGTGTTGAGTGTGATGACGGAAGAACGGTTGGGGCCTGACCTAACATGCTGGGGTCTTTTGGTCAGAAAATCCATGATCCAGTTGCAGGTGGAGGTACTGATTCCCAGGTCCCCAAGTTTAGTGAGCAACTTGGAGGGGATAACTGTGTTGAATGCTGAGCTGAAGTCAACAAACAGCATTCTTGCGTAGGTGTTCTTGTCATCCAGGTGTGAGAGTACATAGTGCAGCGCTGTAGAAACCGCATCCTCTGTACTCCTGTTGCTCCGGAAGGCGAACTGATGAGGGTCCAGTGTAGGGGGCAGGCCTTTTTTGAGCTGTGCCAAGACCAGTCGCTCAAAGCACTTCATGACTATGGGCGTCAGTGCCACAGGGCGATAGTCATTTAGGCACGATGGTGTTGAATGTTTCGGCACTGGTACTATTGAAGTGGTCTTGAAGCACGTTGGTACCACGGCCTGGGCCAGGGACAGGTTGAAGATGTCTGTGAAGACCCCTGCCAGCTGCTCAGCGCATGCCCTCAGCACACGCCCAGGAATGCCATCAGGGCCAGCAGCCTTACGTACGTTGACATGACTCAGTGCGTTACGGACGTCGGTGTGGGTGAGTGTGAGGTGGTGGAGGTCATCAGAGGGTGGGAAATTGATGTTCTTTTCGTTGTTGTCCTTGTCAAAACGAGCATAGAAGTCATTTAGCTCATTGAGAAAGGGCACAGTCATGGCTATAGGTATGGAGTTGCTGGGCTTATAATCAGAGATAGCTTGAATGCCCTGCCACATACGTCGGGGGTCAGAGTCCCCAAAATGTTCCTCCACCTTCAGCTTGTAGCTGTGCTTGGCCTTCTTGATGCCCCTCTTCAGATCTGCCCTGGATGAACTGTAGGCCTGTGCATCACCAGATCTAAAGGCATTGTTACGTGCTTTTAGCAAAAGCCGCACTTCTCTGTTCATCCACGGCTTCTGATTTGGGTACGTGGTGATCTGTCTTTCCATGGTGACACTGTCAATAGTGGTGTTGATATGGTCCAGGACTGAGTGGGTGTAAGAGTTGATGTTTATGTGGGAGCCACAGGTAGCCTGAGAGATGAACATACTCCAGTCTGTGTTCCTAAACTTCTCCCGGAGTACAGAGTCAACCCCCTCTGGCCACACTTTGATGGTCCTCACTGATGGCTTCACCCGGTTGATGAGCGGTACATACTTGGGGGTAAGGAACAAGGATAAGTGATCAGACTGACCTATGTGGGGGAGGGGAGTTGCTGTGTAGGCTCCCACAATATTGGTGTAGACATGGTCCAATGTTTTGTCCCCTCTTGTGTGACAGGAGACATGCTGGTAGAATTTAGGAAGCACTGTCTTGAGGTTAGAGTGGTTAAAATCACCCGCCACAATAAATGCTGCCTCTGGGTGTGCAGTTTGTTGTTTGTTAATAGCTGCATGCAGTTCTTTCATAGCAAGCTTAGCATTAGCATCCGGAGAAATGTAAGCGGCTGTTATGATGGTACAAGTGAACTCGCGTGGCAGATAGAAAGGTCTACATTTAACCATGAGAAACTCCAGGTTAACTGAGCAGTGTCTCTCAACAGTGACAGAGTTCGTGCACCAAGCCTTGTTAATATAAATGCACACTCCCCCCCCTCTTGTCTTACCGGAGTCAACTGCTGCTCTGTCTGCCCGGAGCGTGTGTAGGCCGGCTAGCTCGATAGCATTGTCGGGTATTCCACTGTGAAGCCATGTTTCCGTAAAAATCATGATATTGCAGTTCATAAGTCTCTTAATGTTGGTGATCCGAAGCCGTAGTTCAGTCATTTTGCTCGCCAGAGACCATACATTAGCAAGGAAAATACTGGGTAGCGATAGCCGGTACGGTGTTAGCTTTAGCTTAGCTCTTAGCCCACCGTGCTTACCCCTCCTTTGTTTACGATCTTTACGCCGCCTGCGAACACTTCTGGTCGGCCGGGAAGCCTGCCGAGCGTCGGGAGTTCTCCAGAGCTCCGGGATCCCACAATGGGGAAATTCCAGGATTACAACAGCAAAGGGATAGCAAGACTCAGAGCAAAAGTTAATAAGATAATAAGAACTGGTTAGCCAAAGCAGTAAATGAATATGCACATGTGCACAGATATATACGCTGTGCAGGAGCATTGCAGCTAGATGGAATAAACAGCATTCCAGTCTATTAAGTTACCCTGAAGAATATGAATATGTACCCAGACAGTATATTTCATATTTGAATCAACAGTGTTGTTGCCACCCTCAATAATGAATGATATCATCCTAGTTGTATAATGGAGGGGACGATTTATTGTGCAACGTTGTTATGCTTAGTACATTCAATACGATCTCTATGAGCAGTCCTGGTTAGGTTGTAAAGTCTGACAGCCGTAGGTAGGATGGACCTGCAGAACCTCTCCGTCGTGCACCTAGGATGGCACAGCTTACCGCTAAATGAGCTCGGACTCCAGCAGAGATGACAGCTTAGCCACCATCCTCCTCTCTCCTATCTCCTCCACTGGTAACAGTATTGCTGTTACCATTACTGTTATTGATATTAGCCTAGTTAGTTTCCATTTGCTGGTGTTGTGGAGAGAGGAATGACCAGGCCAAGCATTCAGAGCAGATGAACTTTATAACCTCTCTCACATCTCTCAGAATCAGAAAACCTTACATTCTGTAGCAGGGACTCTCTTTTATATTACCACACTCACACAACCCTGCTGCCTGAGGTCCTGCATCACATTACATTCTCGCATCACAATCCCTTTTGTCCCCCAGCCCCTTAATCCCCATGTTCTTCAGTCAGGGGAAATTACTGCATCTCCCTTCCTTCCAGTCTGAGATGAATACCACAGCATGGGTCCCCCATACCCCCCCCCCCCCCCCAGAGTCTCAGACTGAGTTTTAACCCTCACGTCCTCTCGGCTTCAGCATCCGCCCATAGCTGCTGTAATGGGGGGTCTTCAGCTCCGAGGCGCTGCTGTGCCGGTGGGGGGTTCATGGGGGTGCGTTCGTCTGTGGGTGGACAATGGAGGCAGAGGAGGGGAAACATTCAGCATGCTCGTGTGACTGTTCTGATGAGTCGTTTACCTGGGGAGTTCTCGGGGGGGGGGGGTCTTCCACGCAGAGGAGTTCGAGCCAACTCCACCTGCTCATCTGCCACCACAACGGCAGGCTTAAGTCTGTCTATACAGATTTTCTCCCGGCAACCCCCCAAGTCTAACACAAAATGTTTGTCCCTGGGTTCCAGCACTCTAAACGGGCCATCATAGGGTGGGCGCAATGGGGGTCGGTGGGCATAGTGCCTGACAAACACGAACGCCGCGTTCTTCAAGGTTTTCGGCACAAAAGCGCGGGGAAAACAGTAGTGAGCCGGGCCAGGTAGCGTCCTTGCGTCTGCGCTATGCCGTGAACGCGGGGACGGATGGGTGTTCGGCCCGAGGTTATCTGGTAAAAATTCCCCGGGGAGCCGCAGCGGCTGAGAAAAAACAAACTCTGCTGGGGAAGCCTCCAAATCCTCTTTCGGTGCGGAACACAACCCTAATAGAACCCACGGCAACCAGTCCACCCAATTTGCATCCGTAAGCGAAGCCCTGAGCGCTGCTTTCAGTGACCTATGGAAACGCTCGCATAACCCATTGGCCTGTGGGTTGTACGCGGTCGTGCGATGAATTGCGATACCCAGGCTGTGGGCCATTGTGGACCAGAGGTTGGAAACAAACTGAGGGCCCAGATCGGACATGATGTCCGAAGGGGTGCCAAAACGTGCCACTCATGTTGTCAAAAAAGCGTGTGCCACGTCTGCGGACACGGTGGAAGCTAGCAGGACTTCTTCTGGCCATCTTGTGGTGCAGTCCACCACTGTCGGGAGGTGCGTGAACCCCTGCAATGTTGGGAGGGGGCCCATGACGTCCACGTGAACGTGGTTGAACCTCTTAGCCGGGATATGGAATGGCTCCAAAGGGGCCTTTATGTGCCTGTGCACTTTGGCTCATTGGCACGCTACGCAGGCTGCAGCCCACTCTTTCACCTGATTGCGCAGGCTCGCCCAGACGAACATCGCTCCCACCATTTTCACTGACGCGCGCACTCCTGGGTGCGCCAGGGAGTGAACGGACTCAAAAACGCGGCAGCGCCAAGCGCGTGGGACCAACGGGCGCAGGCATCCTGTGGAGATGTCACAGATTGGGGGGGGGGCATCTTGCAATACCCTGCTCTCCAGCCTTAACCCTGTTGGTCCAGACTGGAGCGCACACACGTCCACATCGTCGATCTGCTCCGTGGCCATGGCCGTGTAATCTATCCCTATGTAGACTGGGGCCACTAAGGCGCACAAGAGGCGGTCAGCCACCACGTTAAGTTTACTGGTCACATGCTAAATGTTGGTCGTAAACTCCAGGATCGCGGCCAGCTGTCTCTGCTGCCGGCCCGACCATGGTTCTGAAACCTTGGCCATCGCGTACGTTAGCGGCTTGTGGTCCACGAACGCAGTGAAGCTGCGCCCTTCCAGCCAGAACTGGAAGTGGCGTATGGCCAGGTGGAGAGCCAGTAACTCTCTGTCGAACGCGCTGTATTTACGCTCACTGTCGTGCAAAGCCCTGCTAAAAAAGGCAATCGGCTGCCAAGAACCAGCGACACATTGCTCCACGACAGCCCCCATGGCCACGTCCGAGGCGTCGGTAGTGAGCACTAGCCAAGCCGCCGGGTCCGGGTGCGGCGTTTACCAGGGCTGTTTTAACTTTAGATAACGCCTGCTCCTGCTCAGGAGTCCAGTCGACCCTCCGGTCCCCCTTTTTAAAAAGAGGAACCACCACTCTGGTTTGCCATGCCAAAGGCACTGTCCCCAGCCTCCACACAATGCTGTAAAGGTGTTTCAGCCATGACAGTCCTACAACATCCAGGGCCTTGAGGTACTCAGGGTGCATCTCATCCACCTCTGAGGCCTGGCCACCAAAGAGTTTTTTAACCCCTTTGGCAACCTCAGCCCCTATGATGGGCGAGTTGTCCCCTTCGTCCTCAAGCCCTGCTTCCTCTGTGGAAGGTGTGTCAGTGGGATTGAGGAGATCTCGAAGTATTCCTTCCACCGCCAGACGATGTCCCCAATTGAAGTCAGCAGTGCCCCATCCGCACCATACACAGTGTGGACAGGGAGCTGCTTCCCCTTCCTGAGCTGTCGGACAGGTTGCCAGAATCTCTTTGAGGCTGACCGAAAGTCTTGTTCCATGGCCTCACCAAACTCCTCCCACACCTGAGTTTTTGCTTCAGCAACCACCCAAGCTGCATTCCGCTTTGCCTGCCGGTACACCTCAGCTGCTTCAGGAGTCCCCCAAGCCAACCAAGCTCGCTAGGACTCCTTCTTCAGCTTGATGGCTCCCCCACCACTGGTGTCCACTACTTGGTTCAGGGGTTACCACCGTGACATGCACCAACAACCTTGCGGCCACAGCTCTGGGCAGCTGCTTCAATGGAGGTGGAGAGCATAGTTCATTCAGACTCCATGTCTCCAGACTCCCTCAGAATGTGGTCAAAGTTTTTCCGGAGGTAGGAGTTGAAGACCTCAAGAACAGGGGCCTCAGCCAGATGTTCCCAGCACACCCTCACTACATGTTTAGATCTACCAGGTCTGGGTGGCATCCACCCCGCCATCAGGTCCAACTCACCACCAGGTGGTGATCATTTGACAGCTCTGCACCTCTCTTTACCCGAGTGTCCGGCATATGGTCACACGTCTGATGGCACGATAACAAAATCGATCATCGACCTGCGACCTAGGGTTTCCTGGTGCCAGGTGCACATATGGACACACTTATGCTTGAACATGGTGTTCGTTGTGGACAAACTGTGGTTGGCACAGAAGTCCAATATCTGACCACCACTTGGATTCAGCTCTGGCAGGCCGTTCCTCCCAATCACACCCCTCCAGGTTTCACTGTTGTTGCCCCAGTGAGCATTGAAGTCCCCCAGTAGGACAATGGAGTCTCCAAGAGGAGCACTCTCCAGCATCCCAGTCAGAGACTCCAAAAAGGGTGGGTACTAACTAACTAACTAACCTGTACTTATATAGCGCTTTTCTAATCACAAAGCCCACTCAAAGCGCTTTCACTAATACTAACCCTCTATTCTAAGGGCCTATAGGAAACAGATATCTAGGGACAATTTAGAACAGCCAATTAACCTAACATGCATGTCTTTGGATTGTGGGAGGAAACCGGAGCCCCCGGAGTAAACCCTGAACCGTCATTTGGTGCATAGGCACAAATGATGGTCAGGACCAGTTTGCCAACCCGAAGGTGTAGGGAAACTACCCTTTCATCCACTGGGGAGAACTCCAATGTCGAGACAGCAAGGCGGAGGGATACAAGAATACCCACCCCTGCTCGCCACCTCTCGACTGGGGCAACTTCAGAGTAGGCCAAGCTCCAGCTCCTCTCCAGGAAACTGGTTCCAGAACCGGAGCTGTGTGCTGAGGTGAGCCCAGCTATATCTAGCTGGTATCACTTAACCTCGTGCACCAGCTCCAGCTCCTTCCCTACCAGAGAGGTAACATTCCACGTCCCAAAAGCCAGTTATCAAAGCCAGGGATCAGACCGCCAAGGTCTCTGTCTTCGACCGTCACCTGATCCCCATGGATCACCACCTTATCATGGTGGGGGGTTTACGTGTCCTAGTGATACCTGGAGTTATGTTGTGTGGGGAATTTGCCTCTGGTAGGGTCTCCCAAGACAAACTAATCCTGGTTGAAGGGCCAGACTAAGAGCGATCAAATAGACTCCCATGATGAACAAAAAATCAAGGATTCACTGGACCCCGCCCAGTATGGGGTTACCGGGGCCCCACCCTGGAGCCAGGCCTTGGGGACGGGCTCGATGGCTAGCGTCTGGTGGCCAGGTTTCTGCCCATGGGACCCAGCTGGGCTCAGTCCGAAGGAATTACATGGGTCCCCCCTCCAGTGGGCTCACCACTTGCAGGAGGGACCATGGGGGTCCGATGCAATGTGGACCAAGTTACAACACAGGATTTTTTTCTCTGACCTGAAAACTGGCTCTATACTCACCCTACTGGTGTAAACTCATATTTATCACTTTATCAGCCCTGCAAATATCATAAATGAATTCATGGCTGTGTAATATCATAAATTATCATAATTGGCATGACAGTGAAAGAGATGCTTCATTACACTAACTATATTTTTAGGTATTTCTGGAATATTTGAAAGTTGAAAATACAGCATATTTTACCACTAACCTAAAAATAACTTATAGTGAAATAAGACAGCCTAAAATGTTAGCTTTGAAACTAAAATGGTGTAAATTTGCACATTAACATAAAAGTGGAAATAACTTATTGCTAGCTTAAAAGATAAATTGTCTTAAAGTTGTACAGTCTTGGCATAAATGCTGACATGGCTTTAAGTTGAAGAAAATTACCTTAAAAATGTTAAATAAAACTTTAAAGCTAAAAACTGCTTGCTTAAAAGCTAAATGGTGTGAATTTGCTCAATATTTACATAAAAGTGGAAATAGCTTTTTTTTTTAAAGAATGTTATCTAAAGAAAATGCTAGCTTAAAAATAAAACTGGCTTAAAGTTGTACAGTATTGGCTACAATCTTGACATGGTTTTAAGTTGAAGAAAGTTATCTTAAAAACATTAAGAAGTTAAAGTTAAAAACCTGCTATCTTAAAAGCAAAATGCTGTAAATTCAGTCAACATTTACATAAAAGTGGGAATAGCTTATAGCGACTCGACCCCTCTACTTCCGCACATAGGACCTTAAATCAGAAAAAAAATCTCCATTGAGATGAATGGCAAGAGCGAAATTATTATTTGATCACGATCAAATTTTGCTGCGAGGTACACATAAGCTGTTTGCCAATTTAAAAGATAATTTTCCATGTAAGATAAGATAAGATAAGATAAGATAAGCCTTTATTAGTCCCACAACGGGGAAATTCCAGGATTGCAACAGCACAGGGATAGCAACACTCAGAGCAACAATCAGAAGGCAAGAAAAAAAAAACAAAAAACAAGCAAGCAAGAGCAGCTAATATACATATGTACATATTACTATAAAATATATATATACACACACACACACACAGACACACAGTGCAGAGCATTGTAGCTGGATGGAATAAATATATGAATATATGAACACACAGTGCAGCGCATTGTAGCTAGATGGAATAAATATGTAAATATATAAACACCCACAGTACGGAGCATTGCAGCTAGGTGGAATAAATATGCAAGTATATAAACACACACAGTGCGGAGCAATGTAGCTAGATGGAATAATATGTAGATATATAAAATCACAGTGCGGAGCATTGTAGCTAGATGGAATAAATATATAGATATATAAATATAAACACACCCAGTGCTGAGCATTGTAGCTAGATGGAATAAATATATAGATATATAAATATAAACACACCCAGTGCAGAGCATTGTAGCTAGATGGAATAAATATGTAAATATATAAACACACACAGTGCAGAGCATTGTTGCTAGGTGGGATGAAACAGCATAACCGTCTATTTAGTTATCCTACATGGTATGATTATGTGCCCATACATATTCTCACCCTCCATAGCGACCGGTATGTTCCTAGTTGTATGCCGGAGAGGACCATTGTGTAAGTCTATTGCATCTTTTGCATTCAAAAAACTATTAGTTTGTTACGTCTTTTTGCTATCTCTGCGAGCAGCCCTGCTTAGGTTGTACAGTCTGACAGCCGTTGGTAGGAAGGACCTACGAAACCTCTCGGTTGTGCACCTGGGATGATGTAGTCTGCTGCTAAATGAGCTCCTCAGTGCATCCAGTATGTCCTGCATAGGGTGGAACTCGGACTCCAGCAGAGATGACAGTTTAGCCACCGTCCTTCTCTCTCCTATCTCCTCCATCGGATCAAGGCGTTGCCCCAGGACAGAGCTAGCTTTCTTAATCAGTTTGTTCAGTCTCTTCCTATCGGCTGCAGTAATGCCACTGCCCCAGCAGACCACTCCAAAAGTGATGGCTGATGCCACCACCGTGTCATAGAATGACTTCAGCAGCGCCCCTTGTACACCAAAAGACCTGAGTCTCCTCAGCAGGAACAGCCTGCACTGTCCCTTCTTGTAGAGTGCGTCAGTATTGTGTGACCAGTCTAGTTTATTGTTCAGATGAATACCCAGGTAGGATGTCACCATCTCGATGTCTGTTCCCTGTATATTTACTGGTGCTGTGAGGGGCTGCCCATGCCTGCGGCAGTCCACCACCAGCTCCTTAGTTTTCCTCGCGTTGATCTGGAGGCAGTTCCGATGGCACCAGTCCACAAAGTCCTGGATAAGCCCTCTGTACTCAGCTTCATCTCCGCTGGAGATGAGACCAACGATCGCAGAGTCATCAGAGAACTTCTGTAGATGGCAATGTGTTGTGTTGTGTGAGAAGTCCGCAGTATAAAGAGTGAACAGGAAGGGAGCCAGCACCGTTCCCTGGGGGGCCCCCGTGCTACTGATGATCGTGTCGGAAACACAGTCCCGGGTTCTCACAAACTGAGGCCGGTTCGTGAGGTAGTCCAGGATCCATGATGACAGGTGCTGGTCCACCCCTGCGCGCAGCAGCTTGTCCTTCAGGATCATCGGTTGGATGGTGTTGAAAGCACTGGAGAAGTCAAAGAACATGATCCTCACCATATTCCCGGGCTTCTCCAGGTGGGACAGAGAACGGTGAAGGAGGAAGATCACCGCATCCTCCACCCCAATGCCATGCTGGTAGGCGAACTGGAGTGGATCCATCGCTGGTTCCACCAGGGGGCGGAGATGAGCAAGGAGCAGTCTCTCCAGGGTCTTCATCAAGTGGGACGTCAAGGCCACCGGTCTGAAGCTGTTCAGGTCTTTGGGGTGGGAAGTTTTTGGTACAGGTACCACACAAGATGTTTTCCACAGCTGTGGTACCCTCCCCAGTTTCAGGCTCATGTTGAAGATATATGTCACAATCCCACACAGCTGGTCTGCACAGGACTTGAGGAGCTTTGCGCTGATGCCGTCCGGTCCCGACGCCTTCCTCGCCTTGATCTTCCTCAGCTCCGTCCTCACCTGGGTCTTGGTCAGGGTCAGGATGGGGGGCTGTGTGTTGGGAGTGGGGGGGGGTGTCGGTGGAGTGGGGAGTGGGTAGCAGGACTTGATTTCTTAGAGGCAGCAGTGGTTGTTGTGCAGACAGGGGGGAGGGCGGTTGGTCAAATCTATTGAAAAACAGACTCAGGTTGTTCGCCCACTCCCTGCCCCCCGTGGCCTGGGGGGAGGTATTCTGGAGCCCCGAGATGGTTTTGAGGTTTCTCCAGACCCCGCTGATGTCGCTCTGTTGCAGCTTGTCCTCCATCTTCTTCCTGAAGCTGTCCTTGCCTTCTCTGATCTTTCTCCTCAGCTCCCTCTGTACGGACTTCAGCATCTCCCTGTTCCCCGACCTGAAGATCCTCTTCTTCTCTCTCAGAAGTGTTTTTATCTCAGGGTTGATCCAGGGTTTGTTGTTTGAGTGACGCCGTATGGTCTTGGTGGGAACGGATTTGTCCACACAGAAGCTGAGGTAGCCCGTGAAGGTGTGAATGAGGCCATCGATGTCCTCACCATGTGGATCGCAGAGCTGCTTCCAGGCAGTGGCTTCAAAACAGTCCTTTAGAGTGTCCATTGTCTCCTCAGACCATAACTCCACAGTGTGCATGGCCGGAGGTTGTCTGTGCACTAGGGGTTTGTACACCGGTCGGAGATGAACCAAGTTGTGATCCGATCTCCCAAGTGGGGGGAGTTGTGATGAGGTGTACGCCTCCTTAGTGTTTGCGTAGAACAAATCCAGTGTTTTATTGTCTCTAGTGTGGCATGTGACATACTGGGTGAAAGTGGGCAGAATGGGAGACAGTGAAACGTGGTTGAAATCGCCTGAGATGAGGAGAAGAGCATCTGGGTGTTCTGTCTGCAGCCTGCTGGTTACTGAATGGATGACGTCACGCGCTGTCCCAGCGTTCGCCGTCGGATTTGCATAAACAACAATGCAGATCACGTGTGAGTGTTCTCTCGGGAGATATGTAGGCCTCATGCTAACAGCTAGCAACTCAATGTCTTTGCTGCAGTGTCGTTGTTTAACAGTGATATGTCCCGGTCTGCACCAGTTGTTGTTAACATACATTATCACTCCACCGCCCCTAGTTTTGCCACTCTCTGGTGTTCGGTCAGCTCGTATCATGTGAAAACCCTCCAGCTCAATGTTAGCATCTGCTGCTAGTTCAGTTAGCCACGTCTCAGTAAACAAAAGGAGAGAGCACTCCCGGTAAGTGCTATCATAACGGGAGATAGCCGCTAGCTCATCTAACTTTCCCAGTATCGACCGTACATTTCCCATGACAACAGATGGAAGGGAGGGTCTGTACCTTATATTTTTTGTCCTCCGCCTTACTCCAGCCCGGCAGCCGCGGCGTTTTCGCCTCAGTTCTCTCGGTATGTCGAGTTTTTCCAGTGGGACCGGGTGGCGGTTAAATGCTAGCAGCTCTTCCCTGTTGTATCGAATCCTGCTATAAACAGTGGCTCCGTCCACCGGCTCAGGAGACATTTGGGACGATCTGTGTGTCCGTGATATAAGTGGGGTGAAAAAAAAAAAGTGATCAAAAGAGAGAGGAAGGGAAAAAAAAACTCGGAATCGAGCCGCTGTTGCAAAAGGCAGCCGACTGGTGTGGCGCCGAGAGATGAATGTAAATAATGGTGTTGGTTGTTGTCTAACTGTTAAGGTATAAGGTTGTGAAAATACATAAATTAAAAGACTACAAACAGAGGCACGTACCTTATGTCACGTATTCAAAGCGCGCCCAGGGGGAAGTAACCAACAGTCCTCTGAATAAACTGCAGCTCTCACAATACAAAACAATGCATTTGTGTTGTTTTTCTTCTCTTTGGATCCTTCTTTCATTGGTCAACAAACAGGAGGTGAGGTTTTAGTAATCTCCCGCTTTGATCGTGTTTGGTGATGTGGGATGATGGGAGATGTTGTCTGCTAAATTTTGTCACAAAAACTAAATATTACTCTGTTATTATATGACAGCCAGCAACTTTAATTACGTGGGAAATTATCTTTTAAATTGACGAGCATCATGTATTTAACTTGTGGCAAAATTCAATTGGGATCAAAAGATAATTTCGCTCTTGCCATTCATTTCAATGGAGATTTATTCCAATTGGTGGAAGTGGAGGGGAGTGACTTAGGCTCTCTATTGAACAAAGTTAGCTTAAAAATGCTAGCTTAAAAGCTAAACTAGCTTGCAGTTGTACATTACTGGCATAAATACTGACAATATTTGCAGTTGAAGAAGGTTACCTTAATGATGTTAACTAAAACCTTAAAGCTAAAAAATGCTAGCTTCAAAGCTGAAATTTCCCTCGTGTACGCAACGTTAGCATAATAGCAAAATATCTTAAAGTTGAAGAAAATTTGCTTAAAAATGTTAAATTAAAACTTAAAAATGCCAGCTTAAACGCTAAAACCTGAACAATGTTAGCATTAAAGCTGAAATAGTTTAGTATATTAAAATTTAAGAGTGTTTGATTAAATAAACTTTATTATCTCCGAGGGGAAATTTGTCTTGGGCTCGGTGCCACATCCCGTTGCCACGCAAAACATTCAGACATGATACATAAAATGCAAAATCAGCTAAAAAAGGAAAGTTTCATACACACAACTACCTATCATTAACGAGCAGATCATGCCAGCGCTATTAACACCAAACCCATTTCCTCCAGTCTTTCCGACTTCTCAGTTTGATCTGGACCAAACTTTTAGGTGTTAAAACTCCCCTGAACCACAGTCTGGACCAAAGAGTTGAAATCTGGACCAGCAAAAATAGGTGGTCTCGGTCCGGCTCAAACTGAACCCTGGTCCAGTTTGTTTAGAGTGTGAAAGCTATTTTCAGAAAGGTTCTGGCAGAAAGGTTCTGGCCGTGAGAGCACTGGGGGAAAAGAACCCCAACAGTACTCATATGTCGGCCCAACATCAGTCCACCGTACAAAGTTTATATCGGGAGTACATCTTATAGAGGTTGTTAGCTCATTAGCAAGGCGTCAGCATGCCAACGTCTCGCTACCTAACAACCTCTATAAGATGTATTCTCGATGTAATCTTTGTACACTGGGCTGACATTTGAGTACTGTAGGCTGAGGTTTCTAGCATAGAGTATGAATAAAAAAAGATAATGGCCAAAAAAATGGTCAACTCAAATAATAATCAGGACAGAACAAGTTATAGTCCCTCACCAGAATCTCAACGACGATGAAGGTTCACTTCTGAAACAGTCTAGGTTGAATAAAAGAAAGTCGGCAGCTTTAGACTTGGCAAAGCTCATTGGCAGATATCAGAGTTTCTATGACAATAAGTCAGTGTGAAGGGCGATGCAAAACGTCAGCCTTTATAGACGGTATCCAATGAGAAACTGTCTGGCTTTTGTGGCATGACACTGCATGATTAAAGTTTCTGAAGGAACGTGAAAAAGGAAGCGTGATGAATATAAAGAGCACATCTTCTTGTTCTGTCAGACCAAGATAAATTTATTCCTCACGCCATTGTGTGAATGTGGCCAAAACTATTTAAGCACAGGGATTTGTGGGTAATAATAAAGGGATGCATGCTGTGTAATTTTAAACCTGGTTACAGTATGTATAGTACAGTAGATGGAATAAAACACTGAATACAAAATGTCTGAAATGTTCTCCAAACCTCTTCTCTCTGGGCAATTCCCCCAAAGGAATATTCCCCCCGGGCTATCCCCCCATAGAACTTGACTGAAAGTGTAGCGGGTTATCTAATTTTACAATTGAATAGACTTCATTTGACAAAAGAATGCAATTCAGCTTGTGATATAGAAAAATGAAACCATAAAATAACAATAAAAAGCACTTTGATACAGAATTTGAATATATTTAAAATAAAAATAAAACCATAAAATGTAAAAACAGATAATCTGAATTTTGACATTTCAAAAAACATATAAAATAAGAAATTTTGATACAGAAAGTTTATAATCTATAAGATAAAAATAATCCTAGGACAATGTGAAAATGTGCAAACATATGAATTACAAGAAAAACATATGAAATAACAAAATATGATACAGAAAATTGAAAAAAATGAAACTATCCTTTCATCCATTCATCTTCTCCTGCTTTTCCGGAGGTCCGGGTCGTGGAGGCAGCAGTTCAAGCAGAGAAGCCCAGACTTCCCTCTCCCCAGCCACCTGCTCCAGCTCTTCAGAGAGGATACCAAGGCGTTCCCAGACCAGCTGGGAGACATAGTCTCTCCAGCGAGTCCTGGGTCTGCCCCGGGGTCTCCTCCTAGTGGGACGTGCCCGAAACACCTCAAGTAGGAGGCGTCCAGGAGGCATCCTGATCAGATGCCCATACCACCTCAACTGGCTCCTTTCAATGTAGAGGAGCAGCGGTTCTACTCTGAGCCTCTCCCGGATGACTGAGCTCCTCACCCTATCTCTGACAGTGAGTCCAGCAGTCCGGAGAAAGCTAATTTCAGCCACTTGTATCCACGATCTCATTCTTTCGGTCATTACCCAAAGCTCATGACCATAGGACCTATGGCATAGGTGAAGGTAAGAACACAGATTGACCAGTAACTTGACAACTTTGCCTTAGACCTCAGCTCCCTCTTCACCACGACAGACAGGAAGACGAGAATGGTAGGTGACGGTGGAGGAGGTGGAGGCTGAACTTTGCTGCATCAAACGACCCGGTACTTATTGATCTGACACTAAAAGGATATCATGATCAAAATTTGAAAGCAAATGCTTGGAGGAACATGTTCGCATCTGTGGGCGTGCCAGGTGAGCATTTATGCCTTTGTAATGGTCATATTTCTTACAAGTTTGTTGCGGTAAATAATATGGATCCTATGTAAATTTGTAGTTGATAACTGCAAAAAAACGGTTTGGAGAAGAGAGGAGAGAGAGAGAGAGAAAAAAAAAAAGAAAACCGACCTGAAAGATCCAATAAACCATGATGCTGATTTAAGGTGGAATTGCCCAGCCCCAATGTATGGTCAATACAATTATGGCAGTCTTGTTATTATTAATATTATTGTTATTATTATTATTATTATTACTAACAGACAGAGAAATGACAGCAAAAACAATATGACTACATTATAATAATAATAATAATAACAGATTGCATTTATATCTGTGCATTTATTGGTGGGGAGTGGTGACCTAATATGGTTAGGGATGTGGACTGGTGAGTGGAGGGTTGCGGGTTCGATCCCTGGACCGCCAGGATTAGATCTGGGTGGGACAGATAACATAGCAGTGTTTGCCCCACCCTCCTTAACTCCACCGTGGTGCCCTTGAGCAAGGCTCTTAACCCCAGCTGCTCCAGTGGAGCTGCGCAGTGGCTACAGGTCAGTCTGTGGTTGTACTGGGCAGCTTCCAGGTATGAATATGTGAGTGTGAGCAGGGCGTCCTTGAAAAGAGAGGTTGCCTCTCAATGGAACTACCCTGTAAAAATAAAGGTTAAATAAATAAAATAAATATAGCCCCTTTCATTCAAATTTTCAGGAAATTTTGGTGATGATCTCAAAATGCATACCTCCGCCAAGGCTCTTCTCACAGAGTTTTAGCAACAATACTCCAAAACTACTGCATGGATTTTGGATGAAATTTTCACCAGAGGTGGTTCTTGGGCTACAGACAAATTCATTACATTTTGGTGATGATCTGAGAATGCATACCTCAGCCAAGGCTCTTATCTTTCATAGTGTGTTAGCAACAGTGCTCCAAAACTAATGGACAGACTTTGATGCAGTTTTCACCAGAAATGGCTCTAGGCCTACACACAAACCCATTACATTTTGGAGGTAATCCATGAAGGACAGAAGGAATCTTGGCGGAGGTCTGCACTCTCTGAGTGCTTTCTAGTTAACCAGCATCACACAACAGTGTGGTATCATATCACTGCAGTGCGTAGTAAACAAGCATAATAGAACAGGCCTATTGTGATTTCACAAACAGTAAAAATTAAACATTGTCCAGTGCTGAAGTTTATTGTGTTTACATACTGTGTGGGACATGTGGTTCACATCCTTGTCTGCCGGTGTTCTGCCGATTTGTGCTGCCCTATCAAAAAAATACTCCCGGTAGCACCGATCGACAGCAGAGTCCATCGATTTCAGCAACTTTGTCAAAAACTGCTACCGTTGCTTATCGGTACAATTTGTGCATACTCTGCAGATCATATAAATGTTTAATGTGTTTAATTAGTCCATAATGTGCAGTTTAGTTATTTTATATTCCTTAATTTCTTTGCTCCGTCAGATTGCCAAATTCATTCTAAACTTTAAAAATTCCCATTTCTGTATGTGAAACATTATTTTCACTAACTACAAACAATATCATTTATTTATTGTTCAATTTCCAATACCCACTTATCAGAAATTACTTTTCTATTGACTAGTTTCCATCAAAACTATGGGGATTAATTTGTGATCAGAAAGTGAAGAATATTACGTGAAGACCAGTTGAAGACTGGAACCAAGGAGCTTAAAAAGGAGGAGGGAAATGAAGATCACCTTTTACCTTGTGGGAGTCGGTCAGTAGTGCTCTGCTCCATTTTTATTTTTTTTTAATTTAACCTTTATTTATACAGGATAGTTCCATTGAGAGGCAACCTCTCCTTTGCAAGGACGCCCTGCTCATTCACACAGTTACACATTCACACCTGGAAGCTGCCCAGTACAACCACAGACTGACCTGTGGCCACTGAGCAGCTCCACTGGAGCAGTTGGGGTTAAGGGCCTTGCTCAAGGGTACCACAGTGGGGTTAAGGAGAGTGGGGCAAACACTGCTATGTTATCTGTCCCACCCAGATCTGATCCTGCTGGTCCAGGGATCAAACCCATGACCCTCCGCTCACCAGTCCACATCCCTAACCATTAGGTGACCACTGCCCACTCTATGCGGCTGTGGTGTAAAACTATCTGATCAAATATAAGAAAGAAATTTGTCCAAGCTTTGTCCTGAAATTAACTGTACACAAGAGGACGATATGAGTCACAAATCAATCTGAGATTGGAAGGAATAGTTGGCCTTGCTCCAGGTACATTCTGAACATTTTAATATGCCAGTATTCCCCATCAGATAATGCTCCCAGTTAAAAATACTCCCAGTTGTAAAAAATACTTTCTCCAGCATTAGGCTACAGATCATTCATGAGCTTGAGGCTCCTTTGTTTCAAAAATGCACATAAATGCGGAGATCGTGATCCAGATCATTAGCAGAATCTAATCATCTGTTCCTCGTGCCATTACACACCTTTCCTGAAAATGAAAAAAAGA
Organism: Pholidichthys leucotaenia; assembly: GCA_020510985.1. Lineage (NCBI taxonomy): Eukaryota > Metazoa > Chordata > Actinopteri > Cichliformes > Pholidichthyidae > Pholidichthys > Pholidichthys leucotaenia. The sequence continues at coordinate 49,435,298 of CM035849.1, read as the reverse complement.
AAAAGAAAAAATTTCAAAATCGTTCAGATACAAATCACCAAATGCAATCAATTCTTTTAAAGAGGACTTGCTGAAGCAAGACTGGACAGAAGTCTATGTATCAGATGTAAATGAAGCCTATGACACATTTATAAACATTGTAACCACTCTTTATGAAAAAAACTGCCCATTAGTAAAAAAAAAAGCTTAAACACAAATTTGCTGATAAGCCATGGTTAACCAAAGGACTACAAAAGGCGTGTAAAAAGAAAAATTTATTATATAAAGCTTTCCTAAAGAAAAGGACAAAAGAAGCAGAGCAGCGGTATAAAACATACAAAAATAAGTTAACATATATAATAAGATGTAGTAAAAGAGACTATTACATTAAAGAACTGGAGAAAAACAAAGACAATATTAAAAATACATGGACAATACTCAACAGTATCCTTGGAAATAAAAGCAGAAATACAAGCAACCCAACTAATATTCCAAAAAATAATAAAACGACTCAGAGTGTGAATATAGCTTCACCTGCAGATGAATTTAATAATTTTTTTGTTAACATTGGACCTAATCTGGCCCGAGAAATACCCACTACGGTGCCTACAGGTGATACAATATGCAATAACACTGCTGTAAAAGACTCCATCTTCATAAAGAACACAGACGAAAGAGAGGTCATTGAAATTGTTAAATCGTTCAAAAGTAAAACATCTACGGACTGTGATGGTATTGACATGCTATTAGTCAAAACTGTTATCGAATGCATAGTAAAACCACTGACGTATATCTGTAACCTGTCTCTCCAATCAGGTATATTTCCCAATGCAATGAAAATAGCTAAAGTAATTCCAATATACAAGACGGGCGACAGAGGGGAACTCTCAAACTATAGACCAATTTCACTATTACCGCAATTTTCCAAGATACTTGAAAAAATATTCTATGAGAGAATTGACAACTTCATACTGAAGAAGGATTTATTGTGTGAGCAGCAATATGGGTTCAGACACAAGAGGACAACTGCATATGCCCTAATGGAATTTACAGAAAAAATATCAACAGCCATTGAAAATAAAGAGTATTCAGTTGGAGTATTCCTAGATCTTAAAAAAGCATTTGATACAGTAGATCACAATTTATTATTAAAGAAACTACAAAATTGTGGTATTAGAGGGGTAGCACTGTCCTGGTTAAGTAGTTACTTAAAGAATAGATATCAGTATGTATGTGTTAGCAACAAAAACTCAGAGTTACTGAAGGTCACCTGTGGAGTCCCACAGGGTTCAGTTTTGGGACCATTATTATTCAATATGTATATAAACGATATATGTAAAGTTTCAGAAAAAATGGACTTAATACTGTTTGCCGATGATACTAGTCTGCTATGCAGTGGAAACAATTTGGAACAACTTCTGGATACACTCGGAAAGGAATTAGGAAAGCTTAAACTGTGGTTTGATTCAAACAAATTAACGCTCAATTTAAGTAAGACAAAATTTATAGTCTTTAACAACCATCACAACTACCCAGTACCCAAACTTAGTGTAAATGGTGTAGAGATTGAAAGGGTATCTGAAACTAAATTTCTTGGAGTAATAATTGATAACAAACTGTGTTGGAAGTCACATATTAATTATATTAAAGGTAAAGTATCCAAATCAATTGCAATATTACACAGTGAAATATTTGCTGAATCAACCCACACTATACACCTTGTATCATTCATTAATACTCCCATACATGACATATTGTAATGAAGTATGGGGAAATACATATAAAACAAACATATATCCACTCTTTATGCTTCAAAAGAGAGCTATTAGAATAATAAACAAAGCAGCTTACAGGGAACCAACAAACCCACTTTTTCTTAAACAAAAAACTCTCAAGTTGAAAGATCTGGTTGACTTTAAAACCGCAATAATAATGTTCAAAGTGAAGAATTTATCACTGCCCGCAAATATCCAAAAGTTGTTCCAAACAAGGGAGAAACGATATCACTTCAGAGGAACATGTATATTTCAAAAGCCTACAGTGAGAACAACCACCAAGCAACACTGTATTTCAGTGCAAGGAGTCAGATTATGGAATGATTTTGGACCTGAATTAAAATCATGTACAACGCTTGGACAATTTAAACAAAAACTAAAGGAAGAAATACTCCAAACATATTTACAAGACGACATGTAAACTCACATAAGGATTGACATATCCAGCCTGTGTTGTGTTGTAGCTTAATTTTTTTTTCCTTTTTTTTCTTTTTTCTTTTTTTTCTCTGTGACATTTTGTCTTAGATTTGTTTTTGAATAGTAACCGCTCAACTTAGCCTAGCTCAGTTTTCTTTTTTCTCTCAGTCACATTTTGTCTTAGCTTTGTTTTAAATTGTAATCGCTCTTGTCTTGTTTTTCTCTTTTTTCTCTTTTGAATTCTTGGATGGAATATGGGTGGGCAATATAAGCTGCGGCTTCAGCCATCACCCATTTCGGATAACTTACGTGGAATTGTATAGTAGGAGGAGTCTTTGTCTAATTTGACCTTGTTGTTATATTATACAGTTTCTTTTAACCTGTACTGTACTATCCGAAATAAATTCATTCATTCATTCAAAAAAAAAATGTCATCAAAATCCGTTCATAACTTTTGGAGTAATGTTGCTAACAGACAGACAAACCAACAAGCAAACCAAACAATGCTGGCAAAAACATTACTGCCTCCCGTGGTGGAGGTAATAAAAAAACGTGGTACAAGAGGTTGAACCTAGAATTTTTTTTTTTTACAAATATATGAAAATACACATTGAGCATTTAAATTAAATTAATTGATTACACTGGTAGAATACAATAAACATAGAATTACATTTTTACCAAATGAAAGTAATTTCAAGTGTAGAATTACATACCACATTATACTTTTTAAGTTTATTCCGGGGGGAAATTGCCTGGGGAGAGAAGCCCTGGGGGATGTGGGATGCCCAGGGTGAATAGCTGAGGGAGGGAATGGCCTGGGAGGGGTGGGGGAGATTGGGCTTTGAACCACCTGAAATTCTGAAATACACAGAACAGAAGGAATGGTGCCATTTCATGCTGCCGACTGGTGAGCGCTGGCATCCCTCAGGCATCTGTACTGGGTCCGGTGCTATTAGTGAATGTTTATCAAAATTAAATTCAGAATAATTAAGCATAGTAAATTCAGTCACTTTTCAGTTATTTATCTGTCTGCATGTATTTAAAAAAAATCATTCCCCCACTGGGTTTTTATACATCACACACAGAGACAAGGATACCTTAAAACAGGAGAAATCTTTTTTAGAAATGTGCTACAGATTTGCTAATCCAGTTCTGAAGGGAAGCTTAGAAAATTACAATTACTCTTCTATAAGATATTATAAAACTTTTTTAACCCCAGAGAAAATTCCACAGCTGACATAGAGGTGAGCTCTGTAAGCTTACTCACAGATTATTCCATCCCCTTTTGGAATAATAAGTATGGGGACTCATTAAAACTATTCCCAGTTACATTTTCTGTTCAGGGAAGAATAGACCTTTGCACACTTCCTGCTGTAAAAGCCTGAGTGGACTGATAGTGCTGTTCTTTATTTTGTTTCCATTTGCTGTAAATACTGTTTTAAATGGTGGTGGTTATATTGAACAGCCTAGAAATTTACCATCAATTGTATACAGTATGATGTAATGTAATCAGGAAACAAAAACGTTTTTCAGACATGATCTTTGTGGTTGCCCACTGTTGGACAGCTGATAAAATGCAGGTTTAAAGAATTCCCACGCTGGCATGAGAACAAAATCTATCCCTGCCAGCATGTCCATGTGGGCCCCACCAAAGGTTAAACTGGGCTGTCTTGTAGATCCCATGTGGCCCCCTCTGTGTCTGCCCACATGGACTTTACCTGTTTACCTATTTTCAACTTATTGGGCCCTATTTGGACAGTCATCTGTGTCAGGAACTGAGCCGGCTTGGTTTCCCCCAGCTCGGTCCTGGCCTCTCTGTGGGTTAGGTGCCACTTTGTATGTATGTTAATATGTATTTCTGTGTGCTTTGCCGTACCCATAGCCACTGCTTTCTGGCCGGCAGCAGTGAGGCAGCCCCTTGGGCTCATGCGGGTGTGAGCGCTGTCTAACTGTCTGCCGGTCCGACCACGCCCCCTCTCTTATTATTGTCAGCTGTTCCCACTCCCGTTTGCCATCTCCCCACTCCTCACCCAGGTGCGACCAATTTACCATCCCCAGCAATGCGTGTACTTAAGGAGCCTTTTGCCAGTCACGCATTGCTGGGTCATTTCACTAGACATGCGGTCGTTAATCGCCGTATGATAGTCAAAGTCATTAAAGGATTGCTTTCACTTGGTGCTGCATTTGGACTACTCGGACAGCTCCAGTCCTGTGAGTATAATCTGTGTGTGTTTTCCCCGGTAATCCTCACCTGAGACTGTTGAGCGTCCTGGAGGACTCCTTAAGCTATTGTGGAGTATATGCATTGGAACTGTTTGTCAGTTTTCGTGTTTAAAAAATGTGTGTGTGGTGTAAACCCAGCACGTAAATCCTCATCCTTTCACCCCCTCGCCGTGGGCAATGGAGAGGTGCACAGGAGGGTTCATGACACATCTGTGCACTTTTCAGATAGAATTTCCACCGTACAGCAGTGTTTTTGTTAGTTTCTGTCAGCGCATTGTCTGTTTTTTATGCCTTGAGTCATGCCATCAAATTACCAGTAGACAGTGCGCTCTGAGGAAGCGCCTCATTTCAAAAAGGTGTGGCAGCGTGCAATCTAATGCGCATTACTATTATAGTGCATTCCATGAGAATCCACTTTTCATCAGGAAAAAGGAGGTCTATCGTCAGAAGCGCATTGTTTAATGATATTTCAGTGAAGTGCTTTGACATCGCACAACTCTGGAACTCAGAAAATGGCAGGCGCTGGGTTTAATTATGTAATGATCACACATTAGTTTTTTTTTATTCCATCCACATTCATTTTAATTGCGGACTTACCGCTGGAGTCTATAGATTAGGCAGTAATGTATGATTTTTTTTTTTTAGGGGAATGAATGAATAAACAGGGAGCATATGTGCCAGTGTGTTCCATTTTGTGATGCGCAGTGCACGGAGGAAGGGTGTATTTTCATTTTCATCACGGACTTATTAGGCATTCATGTGTTTATTTTTAGGGGAATAAATAAATGAACAAGGAGTGTGCAGCATTCTACTTTCTAACTCCCCAGAGAGACAGGAGATTTCTCTACATCTGCCTCTGCCATGCGCCCCGGGTTTCCAGCCCAGCAAGCTCCCCGACAGCCACCCGTCAGCCCCCAGCAGAGGTTGCAGAGAGCGGGCTCACTTCATGGCAGGGCTGGAGGTTGACGGAACGCCACGCCAGATCGCCTCCTTCCCTCCTACCCAGGACGGATAGGGGGAGACCCTCGATCAGCAAAAGCAACAGGAGAGGGAGCACTCCATCTCCCCACAGCTGGGAGCAACTTCCACGCCATCGTTAATGAAAGTTTATGAAAGTTTGCACAGGCGTCATCCTCTTTTCTTCATGTGTGTGTTGCATTCATGTGCACATTAAACAATTCAGCTGATTTTTTTCAGTCCATTCTTCACCATTTATTCTTTCTAACATAACTAACTGGGCATCAACTGTGATTGATGTCTTCCTTATTACCAAGCAGCATTACTATCGTGTGCATTTTGGCTCACACACACGGGCTTTGGTCACTGTAAAACCTGTCTTAATCCGTTATGATCACAATTCACGTTAGATAATGTGCCTCTTTGCATTAAAGGGATGGGAAGGAGCGCTTTGGATTGTATTATCCAAAACACACCTCTGAATGATTAGACCGGCCTCTTTGCATCATGCGTCAGTGGAAAGTTTGTTTTTATGCCATTGTTATAAGGAAATGAACTTGGAAATGCCCATAAACGCGTTCTGCGTCAGTGACAACTCATCAGCCAACCCCATCGTTGTAATACGGTCAATTTTCTCATAACTTTGCTATTTTCTTGTAAATAGCAAATATCCTGCCGTTGTGTCCCTGGGCAAGACACTTCACCCCATTTGCTCCTGGTGGGTCTGGAAGCGCCATGTTAGGTAGCATGCCGCCACCAGTGTGTGAATGTGTGTGTGAATGGGTGGATAGCAGGATCTGTAAAGCGTTTGGTCATCAAGAGATGATAATAAAAGCGCTATATAAGTGAATGCCATTTACCATTTACCATTTGTGACTTTTTCCACCCTAGTTTGATAAATTTTTCTTAAAAATCTGAAACTTTCTCATAAATTTTCAACCTTTTTTTTACTGTAAACTTGCAACTTTTCCTCAAAACTTTTTTGATTTTTTTTCTTGCAAATTTGCTTTTTCCTGTCATTTTGGAATTTTCTCATAAATTTGCCACTTTTTGACTGTAACCTTGCAACTTCTTCCTCATAAATTTGTTGCTTTTGTCCTTGTAAATTTGCTATTTTCTTGTAAATTTGCGAGTTTTTTCCCATAAATTTACAACATTTTTCTTGTAAATTTAGAACGTTTTCAAAAATTTTCAACTTTTTTACTGTGAACTTACAACTTTTCCTCATAAATTTCAGACTTTTTTCATAAATTTTCAATTTATTTACTGATATTTACAACTTTTTTTGATAATTTGCAACTTTTTCTATTTTTTCCCTCATAAATTTGTGGCTTTTTTTCTTGTAAATGTACTATTTTTTTTCTTGTAAGTTTATAATGCTTTTCAAGTAATTTTACAATTTTTTTTTTGTAAATTTGCAACTTTTTCTCCTGAATTTTCACCTTTTTCTAACAAATTTGTGACTTCTCATACATTTGCTACTATGTTTATTCCTTGGTGCAATGGAGGCATATGGTAATCGCTGTGTGTCTGTGTTTCTGTGTGTGTGTGTGTGTGTGTGTGTGTGCGTGTCAGTCTGTCTTTTTGTCTGTCTGTTACCAGCTCACCCGGTCAAAATTAAGTGCAACTAAAGGCTTGTATTGTGGAGAAAGGAAGCAGGCAAGGCAACGAGCTAGATGACACTTGAACTTTATTCCATCTCCAACATACAGTACAGTAAAAGAGCTCCTGTGTCTCTGTACATTCCTCTTTTATACCTTTAATCTCATGCATTGAGACCCGGAACTTCCGATCATAATACACTGTTTGGAACAAAGACCTGTGTGGCACATTATCATAACATAACGCCGGCCCCGCTGCTCACCCCTTCTCTCTTCCAGTGGCTCCGGTGGTTCCTCCTCTCCCCGAGGGGGTGCAAAGTCCATACTGTCCCGTTTGAGACCCCTGGGGGCACTTCCTCTCCCGGTCCATTGTTCCCCCTTATCCCAGCTGCCTTCTCTGGGTGGAGAATCCCCCACCCATGCCACCACAGTATAATTGTATCGCCATATTTTCTCGACTTTTAATTTGCCAGAATTTCAAGATAAGGCTTTGTTTTCAAAATAAACACAAATTTAACTTGCCATTGCTGTGTAATGGAGCCACAAAAACGGTATTGTAATAACTATGTCGGGCCACTAGTGGTGTCAGTGCGACTTTGTTACAGCTCACGGATGACTTCCTCTCACAGTTGATCTCTTGCTGAACTTTTAAAATAGCAATTGTTACTGAAAACCAAACATGCATTCAGAAAACTACACCATTTATTCATCGTGTTGATTGTTTTCAGACTCCTTTCGCTGTTTAATTTTGCAGAGGAAGGATGAGGTATTTTCTTCCTGTAGTTTTCAGTTCATTGGTAAAATCTACAAGTCCCACATTCCTCGCCTCTAAAAGCGGATAGCTGAGCAAAGGAAAAAACCCTTTCAAAGTAAGTTTTGTGCTTAAATTATGCAGCAATGTCAATATTAAAAGACTAATAACTCCTACAACTGCAAGATTTGATTCTTAAAGCTTTTGTTACGTCACATTATTCTTCCAATGTCCAATTTTTCTTTTGTACTGGGGGCTGCTTGGTTACATTAATTACTGTATGCCTTGGTGCAAAACAACATAGGCATATGATAATCACTACATGCGTCTGTGTGTGTGTCTGTCTGTTACCAGCTTTTCAGCACGCCCAGTCAAAATCAAATATAACTAAAGGCTTGTGACGTAGTATCGCCATATTTTATGAAATTTTTATTTTGCAAAATTTCCAAATAGATGTACTTTATTGATCCCAAACTGGGAAATTGCAGTTTTTATTCTTGTTTTGTTTTGTTTTTTAGATAAATATGACTTTGTTTTCAAAACACAAATTTAATTCACCTTTACCATCACTGGAGCTGGGAAAAAAGGTATTGTAATAACTATGCTGGGCCAGTAGAGGTGGCAGTGTACCTTTTTTACATCCACCCTCCTTTGCCACCCTGCCACAGGCACTGAGGCATCAGCACCGTGGTGCTTTCATTTTGTAAATTTGTCACTTTTTTTTTCTTACAAATTTAGGAGAAAAAATGTGAAAATTTATGACTTATTGTGTATTTTTGCCTATGGCACAAGTGTTAGTGAAACCTTCTCACCCACATTAAATCTAGATGGTTTAAAGTGGGTAAACAGATTACCTGCTTGCCTGTACCACAGGTAAAGTCCATGTGGGCCAACACAGATAAGCCTTTATTAGTCCCACAATGGGGAAATTCCAGGATTGCAACAGCACAGGGATAGCAACACTCAGAACAATAATTCAAAAGATAAGATAATAAGAGTAGTGAATTTTCATATCTACACTGAAAGATACACAGTGCGGAGCATTGTAGATGGGGCAAACATGGAACCTGCCAACAAACCCACATGGGACCCATAACACAGCCCAGCTTAAACTTATCGTGGGGCCTACATGGACATGCTGGCTGGGATGTTTGTCTTTTCTATAAAGGCAATAGTCAGATCTTATAGACTCCCACCTGCAGAGAAGTAAGCAACATGTTTGCAGCATTGTGTAAACTAGTTGGACTTCATTGATAATTTTCTAATTCTTTGCAACTCTACGGGAAGTGTTTTTTGACAATTTTGAATTGTATATAGGTCACACTGATTGACGAGTAATATAAAAATAACATGGACCACTGTGGTGATAAGTGTCCATCCAGCATCCATCTTCTATCACTATTAAATCAAATCAAAATCAAATCAAGTCAACCTTTATTGTCATATTGCTGTACATACAACTGTAGTGCAGGCAAGATGAAATTGCGTTTCTCTCGGCATCCATATAAGTAAAAGAACATGATTTAAGACACACTCACACATATCCTCACCCCACCACATCCCTGAGACATACTTGAAAAAAAAAAAACTAACCAGAATAATATACAAATAATATACATAATGTCCGTAGGTGCAGTAGTATGTATGAGAGATTCCGGATCAGCTGTTCAGCATCCTAACAGCTTGTAGAAGGAAGCTGTTAATCAGTCTGGTGGTTCTGCCACTGATACTCCGGAATCGTTTGCCAGATGGCAGAAGTTCAAAGTGTTTATGCAGAGGGTGAGAACGGTCCTTGACAATGTTCAGTGCCCTGCTCCTGCAACGGTTCTGGAAAAGTTCTTGGACAGAGGGGAGGGAGACTGCAATTACCCTCTCAGCTCCCTTGACTATCCTCTGCAGGGCTTTTTTGTCTGACATACTGCAGCTGGAGTACCATGTAGCAATGCAGTACGTCAGAACACTCTCCACCACACCTCTGTAGAAGGTCCTGAGGATGCAGATGGGGAGAGAGGCCTGTTTGAGTTTCCTCAAGAAGTGCAGCCTCTGTTGGGCCCGCTTCCTGATCCCCAAGGAATTCTTGCTCCAGGTCAGGTCCTGCAAGATCTGCACTCCGAGGAACTTGATGTTCTCCACTCTCTCCACTAAATGGCCACCGATGCTGAGGGGGACGTGTTCAGGCTGTGACCGCCGGAAGTCGATAATCATCTCCTTCGTTTTGTCCACGTTGAGCACCAGATTGTTCTCCCTGCACCAGCCCTCCAGGTCTCTCACTTCTTTCCTGTACATTGATTCCTCATCCCTCTGAATAAGTCCCACCACTGTGGTGTTGTCTGCAAACTTAATAATCTGGTTCCCCTCGTGTCTGGATACACAGTCATGTGTTAGAAGTGTAAATAACAGTGGACTGAGTACGCAGCCTTAAGGGGATCCAGTGCTCAGCGTGACAGAGTTGGAGATGTTGTTTCCAACCCGGACAGACTGAGGTCTCTCAGTCAGGAAATCCAGGATCCAGAGACATGTGGCGGTGTTCAGACCGAGAAGGAGTAATTTCTCCATCAGTCTCTGGGGAATAATGGTGTTGAATGCTGAACTGAAATCAATGTACAGGAGTCTGGCGTAGGTGTCTTTCTGATCCAGGTGGGTGACGACAGAGTGCAGGGTGGTGACTATAGCATCCTCCGTGGAGCGGTTTGAACGATATGCAAACTGGAGCGGGTCATGTGATGCAGGAAGGCAGACTGTAATGTGTGGTTTGACAAGCCGTTCAAAACACTTCATCACAATTGGTGTCAGTGCAACAGGACGATAGTCATTCAGACAGGACGCAACTGGTTTCTTTGCCACCAGTACTATGATAGAGGTCTTGAAGCATCTGGGAACGATGGCCTGACTCAGGGAGATGTTATAAATGTCAGTCAGTACATCCGCCAACTCGCTTGCGCAGTCTCGGAGCACACGTCCCAGGATGTTGTCTGGACCTGCAGCTTTACATGGGTTGACCCGCTGTGTTGATGGTGAAAGCTGGTCCGGCCAATGGTGGGGATGGGCCAGCCCTCCCTCTGATTGTCGGGTTTGATGCTTCAAAATGTGCAAAGAAGTTGTTGAGCCTGTCTGGAAGCGAAGCGTCGTCATCATCGACTCCCTGCCTAGACTTATAGCCCGTCAGTGTCCGAACTCCCTGCCACATCTGCTTGGTGTTCCTAGTGTCACAGAGGTGTCCCTGGATTTTCTCTGCATAGGCGTGCTTCGCCGTCTTAATTCCCTTTGAGAGCGCAGACCTAGCTGAGCGGAGGGCAATCCTGTCCTTTGCTCTGAAGGCTGCATCTCTGGCTGTAAGCAGCGAGCGCACCTCTCCAGTCATCCAGGGCTTATGGTTTCCCCATACAGTGGTGGTCTTCACTGTAGTGACATTATTACGGCAGCAGTCCAAGCAGAGAAGCCCAGACTTCCCTGTCACCAGCCATCTCCTTCAGCTCTTCAGGGAGGATACTGAGACCTTTCCAATCGAGCTGGGAGACAGTCTCTCCACCATGTCCTGGACTGCCCCAGGGTCTCCTCCCAGTTGGACATGCCTGAAAAGCCTCATGTGGAAGGCATCCGAGAGTCATTTTGATCAGATGCCCAAAACCACCTCAGCCGTCTCCTTTTAATGTCAAGAAGCAGATAACTGAGCTCCCCTATCTCCAAGGGTGAGTCCAACAACCCTATGGTGAAAGCTGCATTTGTTATCTCATTCTTTTGGTCATCACCCAAAGCTCATGACCATAGATGAGGGTAGGAATGCAGATTGACTGGTAATTCGAAAGCTTTGCTTAGAGCTCAGCTCCCTCTTTCCACAACAGACCAGTCGTCATCATCATCATCATCATCATCATCATAGCAGTCTGTCGGGGGCGACAATGGCTGTTTCATTTAGGTCTGATCAGATTCCGCCACGCAGCTCTGCCCTTCGCCTTTCGCTGCCATGAACTCCTGGCCTTGTTAACCCTGGTGACGTCCGAGCCAGTTTGAGTTGCTCTCTGACTGACCATTTAATGAAACTGCTTGCAAAGTATTTGAGTACCGCTAGCTTTTGCTGGACTAGCGGCACATTCCTGGCAGATAGAGGCATTATCAGTGGCAAGAACAGGCCAAGACAAACTGACTCCAGTATCTGTTGCAGTGACTGACCAGGTGATAGGTTTGTTTATCTCTGCTCTTTGTGTAGTGCATGTCACGATGCACTGACTGCCAAAAGTCCACCACAGACCTTACGACAGATGTGCTTATCTGCCAGGATGTCCAGTCTCACCCCATGTAACTGGGAGTGGTCCATCACAGACCTGTGACAGATATTGTTTTTAGTTCTGCCAGGATGCCCACTTTCACCCTCCACGCCCTCAGAAGGGCGGGGTTGCCAGTTGAGTCACCGACGGCCCAACCCATGAGACAGGTAGTACCAGTTTTCATGGTTTTCCGGTAGCAAGCAAACCAATGCCTGACCTGACCTGAAACGGCACAGAATATGTGCCTCATTAAATGATCATAAATGTGTCTTTTTCCACAGACTTACCAGCCTGCATGATACAAAATATTTATACAGTTAGTTTAGGTTCTTGACAACAACATCCGTATCACTGCAGATGCTGCACCAATCCGTCTGTCAACCTCCCACTCCATTCTCCACTTGTGAATAAGACCCTGAGATACTGGAACTCCTCCACTTGGGGCAGGAGCTCAGCCCCAACCCAGAGAGGACAGTCCACCTTTTTCCTGTTGAGGACCACGGCCTCGGACTTGGAAGCGCTGATTGTCATCCCAGCCGCCTCACACTCAGCAACAACTGCTCGAGTAAGCCCTGTAGATCACTGCTCAGTGAAGCTAACAGGACCATATAATCTGCGAACAGATCCATGTGGCCACCGAACATGAACCCATCAGTTCCTTTGCTGCGCTTAGAAATCCTCTTCAAAAATATCATAACATCATTTGCAGTGTGGGGGCCCCTCAGGGAACAATTCTGACTCCCTTCCTGTTCACCCTCTATACTACTGACTTTTCACACAACACACCACACTGCCATCTACAGAAGATCTCTGATGACTCTGCAATCGTCGGTCTCATCTCTGATGGGGATGATGCGGAGTACAGAGGACTTATCCAGGACTTGGTGGGCTGGTGCCTACGGAACTGCCTCCAGATCAATGCAAGGAAAACTAAGGAACTGGTGATGGACTGCCATAGGCGAGGACAACCCCCCCACACCACCAGTAAACATGTAGAGAACAGACATTGAGATGGTGACATCTTACAAGTACCTGGGTGTTCACCTGAACAATAAACTGGACTGGTCACACAACACCAATGCGCTCTACAAGAAGGGGCACCGCAGGCTGTTCCTCCTGATGAGATTCACGTCTTTTGGAGTGCAAGGGGCACTCCTGAAGACCTTCTATGATTTGGTGGTGGCATCAGCCATCACATTTGGAGTGGTCTGCTGGGGGAGTGGCATCACGGCAGCTGACAGGAAGATACTGAACAGGCTGATCAAAAAAGCTAGCTTGGTACTGGGGCAACACCTCAACCCAGTGGAGGAGTTGAGTGAGAGGAGGATGGTGGCTAAGCTGTCATCTCTGCTGGAGTTCAAGTCCCACCCCATGCACGACACGCTGAACGCACTGAGGCACTCATTTAGCGGTAGGCTGTGTCATTCTAGGTGCATGACGGAGAGGTTCTTCAGGCCCTTCCTATCTACGGCTGTCAGACTTTATAATCTAACCAGGGCTACTCATAGAGACGTATTAAATGTTTTATACCTAACAACTTTGCACAATAGAGATCGTCTCCTCCAATACACAACTAGGAAATAACAATTATTATTGAGGGTGGCAACAACACTGTTGATTCAAATGTGAAATATACTGTCTGGGTACATATTCATATTCTGCAGGGTAATTTAACAAACTGTAATGCTGTTTATTCCATCTAACCGCAATGCTCCTGCACTGTGTATATATATCTGTATACATATGTATATTCATTTTCTGCTTTGGCTATCCAGTTCTTATTATCTTGTTGACTATTGCTCTGAGTGCTGCTATCCCTTTGCTGCTGTAATCCTGGAATTTCCCCATTGTGGAACTAATAAAGGCTTATCTTATCTTAAAAAGGATTGGTGACAAAGGGCAGCACTCGCGGAGTCCAACTCTCACTGGGAATGAGTTCGACTGAGTGTTGGCAGTACAGACCAAACTCTTGCAATGGTCATATAAAGACCAATAGCTCATAACAAGTCCAATACCCCATACTCCCAAAGCACCCCCCATAAGAGACCACAAGGGATGGGGTTGAATGCTTTCTCCAAGTCCACAAAACGCATGTAGATTGGTTGGGAAAACTCCCACAAACCCTCAAAGATCCTTGAGAGGTTAAGGAGTTGGTCCAATGTGCCACGACGGGATGAAAACCACATTGTTCTTCTAATTTCAAGGTTCATCAGTGGCTGGACCTTGGCATAGACCAGCCCAGTCTCACCAAAAAAAACACACGATTGCATGATTTTTCACTCTAAGAAAACATGCTTAGACACAGAGAAAAACATTTTTCATCGGCAGTGGATATGTGGCGATACCTCTAAGAAATGTGTCTGCCAGCATTGTAACGTTTGTCTCTTTTGTTCTCTTTCATTCTCTTTAACCATTAGAGGTGACAACGGCATTATATGGAAGCTGTAAATTAGAAACCCATTCAGTAAGTTCGGAACAGGTTATTCATAGGTTGGAAATACGTTTTGGGTACGCTAGACATTATATCAACGTATTTCGACTTATGAGTAACTTACAAATAACGTGTGTCAATGATTGCATAACTTACCTGCAACTTATGGCCCACATGTGCAGGACATATGAGCCATACACCGTACTACGACGTATACTAGCATGCTTCCCCGTGCTCTTAACTTACATAAAATTTACCCATAACTTATTCAACGTATGCCAGCGTATTCGCCAAGTTTTTTTTAATGTCGCATACGCTGCCTAAATCGCCAAGGTGTGACAGGGGCTTTTGGTACGTTTTTTTAGTGAGATCGGGTTGCACAGACCTTCCTCGTGAGGTTCTCTCGTAAGGGTGAGAATTGCAAGGGATCTCTCAATTTTGGGTGGTGCGGTGGCGCAGTGGTTAGCACTGTGGCAGCACAGCAACTCACCCTTGGCCATGGGATCCCTGGTTCGATCCCAGCCCCCGACCAACAGTGATCTGTGTGGAGTTTGCATGTTCTCCCTGTGCCTTTGTGGGTTTACTCCAGGAGTTCTCCAGTTTCCTCCCACAGGCCAAAAACATGCAGGTTAGGTTAATTGGAGACTCTAAAGTGGCCCTAGGTGTGAATGTGTGTGTGAATGGTAAAGGGATAGCGCCGTACCGTGGCTGCTTCATCCATCCAGGGGGATGACCTCAATTTCCCCTCTTGGGATCAATAAAGTATACAAAATCAAAAAAAAAAAAATTTGATTTGGATCGCAATACTTGGGTCACGATATGATCCAAGATTCAGTGATAATCACGATATCGTGATATCAGGTATCACAATCCCATATATTTCAAATTTTTTCGACTTACTCAACCTCAAATCATGTCCCAAAGTAAAACTGTTGGCATCTCTTTCATATAATAAAGTATTCTCGGGGCTTCATTTTTCGCAGAGATGCGTCTCTGCACACAGGGAGGGTGGTGGTCGGTTGTTTGGAATAGACTCCCACTCCAGCTACGTTTATCTGACTCTGTGGACTCTTTTAAAAAGCAGCTGAAAACTTTTTTGTTTAACGAGGATTTCCGTTAAGTTTCAACTGCTTTTCAATGGTAAGTCTGATATTTGTTAAATTAATTAAATTGTTAATTAATTAATTGTGAATTGTTTTAATGTTGTGTTTTAACTTGTTTTTGCATTTTAATACAAAAACAAGTTAAAACACAAGATTAAAACAATTTAAAATGAATGAATGAATAAAGATTCATTCATTCATTTTAAATTGTTTTAATCTTATGTTTTAACATGTTTTTGTATTTTTAAAATGACTTTTATCTATCTACTTCTTTTTATTCCATTTTATTGTACAGCGCTTTGACTATATGTCTCTGAAAAGTCCTTCATATATAAACTCAGAGAAAAAGCTCCATGCCAGTGTCTCTTTAGCTTAACTGTTGCTAATGCTGCTCCAAGACGTGTGTGTCCTGCCCTGTTCCGAGTGGTTTTTTTTCTTTTTTATGTGCAGCACTTCTTGCAGGTTGTGTGTCATGTCAAGGTCTTTCTTTCCATCTTCATTATAAAATCCATAAAAAAGGCCTGACATTTGAGCTAACGGCTTCCTAACATTCAAAGCTGGCTGCAAATCTCCGAGACGAGCTATAACTTCACTTGACTGGGTGTTTGCGCCATCTAGTGGACTATCCATCCATCCATCTTCTTCCGCTTAATCCTTTTCGGGTTGCGGGGGGGCTGGAGCCTATCCCAGCATCTTTGGGCGAGAGGCAGGGTACACCCTGGGCAGATCGCCAGTGCATTGCAGGGCCAACACAGAGAGACAGACAACCATTCACTCTCAGTCATACCTAAGGACAATTTAGAATCCCCAGTTTGATGCCAGTTAACCTAACTTGTATGTTTTTGGCATGTGGGAGAAAACCGGCGAAATCCCGGCGTAAACCCACACAGACACGGGGAGAACATGCAAACTCCACACAGATCACTGTTGGTTGGGGACTGGGATCGAACCCAGGATCCCCCAGCCAAGGGTGAGTTGCTGTGCTGTCGTAGTGCTAACCACTCCACCACCGCACTGCCCGGTGTTAATTGTACCAAACTAAAACTCTGTTATCTGTTTTATTTAACCTGATACTTATAGCACTGTAAATCACAGGTTATGCAGTTTGGATTTGTATCTTGTACCAGATTTTATTTCAACAAAAAGTTTCCATTAAAACAGATCCTAAAAGAAGAGAGTCTTTTTTTTTATTGTAATACAACTCATGAATAATCAGTAAGAAATACCACCAATATCTTCGTTGCTGTTTGACTCCAGTGTAGCTAGAACACAGCACACATAAAACAGATGTTATAGGAATTACAACACCTGAGAAGAAATGAAACGCTTTTCATCCACACGCGGCTGTTGCTGTTGCATAAATCTAACTGTATCTCACAGCGATGATGGCTGCTTCTTCCTTCGTCTTCTGCTGGTATGTGACACCAGTCTGCACTGTCACTCTTTTCCCCGGCGATCTGAGCGTGCCAGAGTGTGTGGCCGCATTAGGCTCTCAGTTTGTACTCAATAGTATTTTAATTGAATATCTGCACACAGCAGTGCCGTGCAGCTCGAGGACGACAAAGGCCGGAGGGAGGAGCTGGCAGAGAAGAAATTAAAAGAGTAAGTGGGGGGGGGGGGGGGGGGGTAGCGCTGTTCTGAACTGATGCACACAGTCGTCTTCACCCTGGAGTAAGGAGCATCTGTGGGGGTGGGGGTGCTTGTGTGGGCGCTCGCACAGCCTTCAGTGTAAGAAGCTGTCTGAGTTATAGACCATTGCGTAATGATAGGTGGGGGGGTCCCCCCACCCACAGCCTGGAAAGAGAAAAAGCTGTCCCCCCAGTATCATCATAAATCTTTAGGAGGGGGGCTGAAAAGTTCATAGTGGTCAAATTTAATCATATGCGGTTTATTTTTCAATCACAGGAATCCAAGCGCTGCATCACGGATGCACCAGTGGTTCTCACTGAGGCCTCCCCACCAAATTTTAGTTCAGTTTTTTCCATAAGAAAGGGCAGGAAGGGTGGGGGTACTGCATCAATTTTTTCTTCCTCACTTGCAGTAAAGCAAATTTTACTTGATCAGTATACTGCATTTGAGCATCACGCTTTTGTCTTTAGCAGCCCCGCAATTTTATGTGTCACAGTTTACAGACCACCCAAATACTGCCCTGTTTTAATGAGTTCTGAGTTTTTATCAATAATCCACTCCTCATATAATTTTATTCTCATTTCTGGTGATCTTAATCTACACATTGATAAGCAGGGCGACCATATGTCAGAAGATTTTAATGACCTGCTCACGTCCATGAATTTTACTCAACATGTCATGCAGCCGACTCACAACAGGGGACGCACTCTGGAGCTTGTCATTAGCCATGGCCTGCCCACGAGTGTGTCCTCTGTTGCTGACTTGGCTGTATCCGACCATTACTGTGTGTTTTTTAACATCACTGGTTTTATGCAACGGGAGACCTCAGTGCGAACTGTGAGAAAGCGCCACCTGACACCTGAAGTGGCTGCTGATTTTATCAAACTCTTACGCAATACTCCCCCAGTTATTTCACCTGCATCGTGTGTTTTTATTGTTGATAATTTTAACAGTAAATTAAGATCAACTATTGACAAAGTTGCCCCAATAATCACAAGGATGGTTAGGAATAAAGCGAAGCCTCCATGGAGAAATAACCAAATCCAAAAACTGAAAAGAGAGTGCAGGATGGCTGAGAGGAAATGGAGGAAAAACAAATTAACAATCAATTACCAAATACTACAGAATAAATTAAAAATATACAATAATGCAGTCAAGATATCGAGAACTGATTATTTTTCCAACATAATCTCAACCCATAACAATAACCCTAAAGTCCTTTTTGCAACCATTGACCACTTAATCAACCCAGATTTTAATAAAAACACAAACCTGACATCAGACTCTCTCTGTGAGAGTTTTGCAGACCACTTAAGGTGCAAGGTTGATTCTGTTAGATCCAACATTTTATCTGACCAGAAGACTGCTTTTAATGGAATCTTGGACTCACCTTTAGCTGAGGAAACGCTGAACTGTTTTGCCCTGGTTGATGCTAAGATGCTTGGTAGAGTTTTCTCCCAGGTAAACTTGACCTCCTGCCTTTTAGATCTGATTCCCACATCACTTTTTAAAACATTTTATGGATTCTTCAAACATAAGAGTTTAAACATTGTAAATTGCTTTCTTCAGACTGGTGTTTTCCCTGCTGCCTTTAAAAATGGCTGTGGTGAAGCCCCTTTTGAAGAAGAGTAATTTAGATCCTGATATCCTCAGTAACTGTCGACCTGTATCCAACTTACCGTTTTTAAGTAAAGTTTTAAAAAAAATTGTTTTTACCCAGTTAAATAATTTTCTTATGCACCACAACATTCTCGAGAAATTTCAGTCTGGTTTTAGGACAAACCACAGTACCGAGACAGCCCTTTTAAAAATCATTAATGATATCAGGTGTAACATGTACTCCCACAAACTGTCAGTCCTGGTGCTGCTGGATCTCAGCGCTGCCTTTGATACAGTAGAGCACCACATTTTATTATGCAGACTCAAACACCTGGTGGGCCTCTCAGGTACTGTTCTCGAATGGTTTCATTTCTATCTCACAGATCACCGCTATTTTGTAAGTATGGATACATGTTCTTTGGCAATTCATGAAATCAAGTGTGGGGTACCCCAAGGTTCAATTTTAGGACCAATACTTTTTTAATCTTTATATGTTACCACTTGGGGATGTTATCAGGAGACATGGCATCAATTTTCGTAGCTATGCTGATGATACACAACTGTACACTGCTGCGTCTCCTGATGACACAAAACCAGTTAATGCCCTTTTGAACTGTATTTTAGATATAAAGTCATGGATGACAGAGAACTTCCTACAGCTCAACCAGGGCAAAGCAGAAGCTTTAGTCATTGGTCCTGAAGACAAGAGAGAGAAACATCTACCAAAATTGCTAGGTCTAAAACCTACTACACATTGTGTCAAGAACCTGGGCGTTCTTTTAGATTCTAACTTTAATTTTATTTCATACATTAAAAATGTAACAAAAATCAGATTTTACCATCTTAGGAATGTAGCCAGAGTCCACCCTTTTCTCTCTCTTGCCAGCACGGAGGTCTTGATACATGCTTTTATTACTAGTCATATAGACTATTGTAATGCCCTGCTGTCTGGTCTTCCTCAAAAAATGATATCACATCTCCAACTGCTCCAAAATTCAGCTGCACGAGTGTTAACGAGGACCAAGGGGCGGGTGCATATTACACCAGTTTTAGAATCGTGCGTTTTAGGATCGATTTTAAGGTTCTCTTAGTAGCTTTTAAATGCCTCAGTGGTCTTGGGCCTTCTCATCTATCTGAGTTGCTCTTATCTTATGAGCCCTGGCGGACCCTGAGGTCCTCTGGTACTGGAATTTTAATGGTTCCCAAAGTCAAGACCAAGACCTTTGGTGAAGTTTCCTTTCACTATTACGGTCCTCGTTTGTGGAACAGCCTGCCAGACAGCCTCAGGGCTGCAGAGTCAATAGATGTTTTTAAGAACATGACATGATAATGGGCTCAGGGAACAGGCACACAGGCTCGAGTTAGATTCAAAGCTTTATTCAACAACAGTGGGTGTGTGGGTGTGTGTGTGAGGGATGTGGATCGATTGATGGTGAACAGGAAGCGCCGAGAGCAGAACAGTTCGCCGTGCAGCCAGGCAACCGTGCAGGTGTTGTGGTGGCTGGCGTTGGCTGACGCAGGACTTCTGCCTGGGAGACAGCGCTCCGGTGCGCACTCGGCGAGGAGAGGAGAGAGCTGTGGAGGTTGAGGCGAGGATGGGAAATCCACCGCCTGGAGGGTCCACCTGTGCGCAGGGGAGAGACTGAAGAGCAGGTAAGGAAACAAACAGCTTACGTGCTGGGTGAAGGATGGCGCAGGCCGGGGAGAGTTGGTCATGCGCTGGAGTTTGGGAGTGTAGAAGAGCAGACGGCTCCAGACTGAGGCTGTAGGCAGAGCGGGTTAAATAGCCCGCGGCTGATGAGATGCAGGTGTGCGCGATGCTGGAACTGATGACGGGCGAGAGCGAGTTGTGATAGTACTCCCCCCCCCCCCCCCCGAGCAGCGCCTCCCGGCGCTGGCTTATCTGGGTGCACCCGGTGGAACTCCGTGATGAGATGTTTATCCAGCACCCAGGAAGGGTGCACCCAGGACCTCCACTCAGGACCATATCCCTCCCAGTCCACCTGGTACTGGAGTCCGCGACCCCGGCGGTGGGAGTCCAGGATGGCAGTGACCCCCCACACCGGGTTGCCACCGATCATCATGGGAGGAGGAGGAGCTCTGGGAGGAGGACAGAGACGATCAGAAACCACGGGCTTAATATGGGAGACGTGGAATGTAGGACATACACAGAGGGAGCGGGGAAGAAATGCACAGCCACCGGATTGATTACCTTCGTCACAGCAAAGTGTCCAATGAAGCACTGAGCCAGCTTCTTCTTCTCTGCCTTTAAGTTAATGTCCCGGGTTGACAACCAAACCTGCTGGCCCACCTGGTAGCAAGGAGCGGCTCTCCTGTGGCGATTAGCGACTCTGGAGTTGCGCGCCGCCGTGCGTAAAAGCGCCTGGCACGTCTTGGTCCAAATGCGCCGGCAGCGTCTGAGATGAGCCTGGATCGAGGAAACTGCCACCTCACCTTCTTCTTCGGGAAGCAACGGAGGGTTGTACCCCAGGGACGCCCGGAAAGGAGACATTCCCGTGGCCAATGATAAGGTGGAGTTGTGGGCGTACTCCACCCAGGGTAGACAGGTGCTCCAGGAAGAAGGACTTGAAGAGGTGACGCAGCGCAACGCCGCTTCCAGCTCCTGGTTGGTGCGCTCGCACTGCCCGTTGGACTGTGGGTGGTGGCCGGAGGACAAACTCACCGTGGCCCCCAGTGCGTTGCAAAAGCATTTCCAGACTCTGGACACGAACTGAGGCCCTCAGTCAGAGACGATGTCCACCGGGATCCCATGCAGCCTGACCACATGTTGAACTAGCAAGTCGGCCGTCTCTTGCGCTGTAGGGAGGCCGCGGAGCGGTACGAAGTGGGCCGCCTTAGAGAACCGGTCCACTATGGTCAGGATGGTGTCGAAGGAGTTGGACATGGGGAGGCCGGTGACGAAATCCAGGGTGACATGAGACCAGGGCCTCCCGGGGATCGGCAGTGGGTGGAGGAGACCAGCTGGGGGGGGAGGTCGAGGTCTTACCCGTTGCGCACTGGGGACAGGCACGGACGTCATTGGTGACGTCACTCCGGAGTCTGGGCCACCAGAAGGATCGCTGGAGGAGCTCTACCAGCCGGGAGATACCAGGGTGACAGGTGAACTTCGAAGTGTGTGCCCAGTGGATGACGTCACCCCGGACAGACGATGGCACGAACAGTTTCCCAGCCGGACCGCCGCCAGGATCGGGTTCAGCTTCGTGTGCCTTCTGGACCTTGTCCTTGATCGCCCATGAAATGGCGCCCACGATGCAGGAGGCTGGCAGGATGGTGTGGTCACGGTCCTCTGGTTCCTCAGGAGCGAACTGCCTGGACAGCGCGTCAGGTTTGCCGTTTTTGGAGCCAGGGCGATAGGTGATGGTAAATCTGAAGCAGCCAAAGAAGAGTGACCAACGCGCCTGGCGGGCATTCAGACGCTTGGCCGACCTCAGATACTCCGGATTCTTGTGGTCGGTCCAGACCACAAAAGGCTGTGCTGCTCCCTCCAACCAATGATGCCACTCCTGTAGCGCGAGCTTCACAGCCAGGAGTTCCCTGTCACCGACGTCATAGTTTCGCTCCGCTGCGGACAGACGCCGAGAGAAGAAGGCGCAGGGACGCACCGCCCCATCCACCGGAGATCGCTGGGACAACACTGCCCCCACCCCGTATCAGATGCGTCCACCTCGACCAGGCACTGGAGTGTCGGGTCAACCTGGGTCAGGATCTGGGAGGAAGAGAACTCCGTCTTCAGTTTCTCAAAGGCGGATGCCGCGTCCTCCGTCCACTGGAACGGCACCTTGGGAGAGGTGAGGCGGGTCAGGGGAGAGGCGATGGCACTGTATTTTGGCACAAAACAGCGGTAGAAGTTGGTGAATCCTAAAAATTGTTGCACCTGTTTCCTCAATGAAGGGACGGGCCACTCCACCACCGCTTTGATCTTGGCAGGGTCGGGGAGAATCTTATTGTGGGAGACGACGAAACCCAGGAAGGAGATCTTGTTGGTATCAAATTCACATTTCTCCGCCTTAACATACAACCTGTTCTCGAGGAGTCGCTGAAGGACCTGCCTCACATGAGCCTGATGCTCCTCCCGAGACCGGGAGAAGATCAGGATGTCGTCCAGGTAGACGAAGACAGAGACCCCCAAGAAGTCGCGAAGAACGTCATTGAGTCACTGGAAGACGGCCGGCGCTTTGGTGAGCCCAAACGGCATGACCAGGTACTCAAAATGGCCGCTGGGCGTCCGGAACCCTGTCTTCCACTCATCGCCCTCCCGGATCCAAATGAGGTGGTACGCACTGCGAAGGTCCAACTTGGTAAACCAGGAGGCCCCCTGGAAGGAATTGAAGGCTGAGTCCATAAGGGGCAGCGTGTATTTATCCTTTATAGTGATGTCATTTAGGGCCTGGAAGTCAATACACGGTCGCAGGGACCCATCCTTCTTGGCCACAAAGAAAAACCCG
This sequence comes from Pholidichthys leucotaenia, assembly GCA_020510985.1. Taxonomy (NCBI): domain Eukaryota; kingdom Metazoa; phylum Chordata; class Actinopteri; order Cichliformes; family Pholidichthyidae; genus Pholidichthys; species Pholidichthys leucotaenia. The sequence goes on along the minus strand of CM035849.1, from coordinate 49,412,102 downwards.
GCTCCGACTGGGGACGAGGAGGGCTGGATGATGCCTGCGCTGAGCGACTCCTTGATGTAGGCGTCCATAGATTCACGCTCCAGGGCTGACAGGCTGTAGAGACGACCAGATGGCAAGGCCGCCCCCGGGCGGAGGTTTATAGCGCAGTCATACGGGCGGTGGGGGGGAAGGGACAGTGCCTTGGACTTGCTGAAAACGAGCCCCAGATTGTGGAACTCTGGGGGCACCAAGGAAAGGTCCGGCGGGGGCGAGTCGGGAGCGAGGAGCGGCACCGACGGGGCACAGGCAGCGGACTGGAGGTAGGCGCTCATACAGAAAGTACTCCAGGAGACGACACTGCCGGACTGCCAATCAAATGTTGGGTTGTGAAGACGCAGCCAGGGGTAGCCCAGGATGACGGGAGAAGCCGAGGTGGGCAGGACAAAGAGGCTGAGGTCCTCCCTGTGATTGCCAGAAATGATGACAGAGATAGGTTTGGTTCTGTGGGTGACCCTCTCGAGTGGGGTATGGGCGAGAGTGACCAAGTTAAGAGGGGCTGGCAGCGCTTGGCACGGAATGCCCAGACGGGTTGCCAGGCTTTGAGAAATAAAGTTTTGTTCCGCCCCCGAGTCCACCAGTGCGTGAGTGACATGGCCAATGGGGTTATGACAGAACCTGACCGGGAGGATGCATTTGGTGAGGGGATTGGAAAGGGTTGCGTCTGTGAGGCCCCCTACAGCAACTCGCGGACTACCCCTTTTGGCCGGACCGGGCAGTCCTCCACGGAGTGCTGGTCATCCCCGCAATACATGCAGAGGCCCAGTTCCCTGCGGCGCTGTTTCTCCGCTAGTGGAAGCTTGGTCCGCCCAATTAGCATTGCCTCGGATTCATCGGCGGACTCCGGAGCGGGTAACGCCAGGGGGCGAGGCCGAGGAGCGCGGGCGGAAGTCCCGCTCGAGCAGCTGTAAGCTTTCTGCTCGGCGGCCCGCTCCCTCAGCCTGTTATCTAAGCTAATAGCAAGGGAAATTAATTCGGGTAGCCGTTCAGGCAAATCCCGGCTGGCCAGCTCGTCCTGTAGACTGGAACTCAGACTACGGGTGAAAATGCTGCAAAGTGCGGCATTGCCCCACCCAACTTCCGCCGCAACCACCCGGAAGTCGACAGCGTAGTCGGCGGCTGACTGACTACTCTGACGAAGATTAAGTAGCCAGGTGGTTAAAACGCTGTCCCGATCAGAGTGATCAAAAACCTCGTTGAAATCGTGCACGAACTGGGCGTAGGTTAGGTTTGCGTAGCTGGGCCTCGCCATGACGGCGTAGGCCCAAGCTAACGCTTGCCCTTCCACGAGGTTAACCACATACCCAATTCGGCTATGATCGGACGGGAAATCCCCGGGGACACGCTGAAACACCGACTCACACTGGAGGAGGAACCCGCGCGCTTCGCCGAGTTTCCCGCTGAAGCGCGTGGGCGTCGGGATGGGTGTGAGCCGTGTTGGCGGTCCCGGGATAGCTTGGCTAGCCAGGGAGGCGGTGGGAGCTGGCCGGCTATGCAGAGCCTGGGGAAACGCCTGTTGAGGATCCAGGCGATCCAACCGGTGAGAAATTTGGGTGAGTTGATTCAGTATCACCTGTTGTTGATGAGCAATTAAATCTACTCGAGCCTCGAGAGTGGAAAGCCGGCGTGCGAGCCCGCTGTCCACTGAGCCACTTTGCTGGAGCTGTACTGACATGATAATGGGCTCAGGGAACACGCACACAGGCTTGAGTTAGATTCAAAGCTTTATTCAACAACAGTGGGTGTGTGGGTGCGTGTGTGAGGGATGTGGGTGGATTGATGGTGAACAGGAAGCGCCGAGAGCGGAACAGTTCGCCGTGCAGCCAGGCAACCATGCAGGTGTTGTGGTGGCTGGCGTTGGCTGACGCAGGACTTCTGCCTGGGAGACAGCGCTCCGGTGCGCACTCGGCGAGGAGAGGAGAGAGCTGTGGAAGTTGAGGCGAGGATGGGAAATCTGCCGCCTGGAGGGTCCACCTGTGCACAGGGGAGAGACTGAAGAGCAGGTAAGGAAACAAACAGCTTACGTGCTGGGTGAAGGATGGCGCAGGCCGGGGAGAGTTGGTCATGCGCTGGAGTTTGGGAGCGTAGACGAGCAGATGGTTCCAGACTGAGGCTGTAGGCAGAGCGGGTTAAATAGCCCGCGACTGATGAGATGCAGGTGTGCGCGCCGCTGGAACTGATGACGGGCGAGAGCGAGTTGTGACAGAACAGGCTCAAGACCCACCTTTTTAATTTGGCTTTTAATAAACCTGTTTAACTATTACTGAAGTAGTCATTTATGTTCCATTGTTTTATGTTCTTCTTGGTGCCATTTGTTCTTAGATTTTCTCATCTTCTTATTGATGTATTTAGTTCAGGGTTTTTTTTAAGTATGGTTTTTTAGTTCCTGTTTTTATGTGTTCTTAGTTCTTTTTGTACCTTTTTTAATTTTGGCTTTTAACAAACCGTTTAACTATTATTGAAGTACTCATTTATGTTCTATTGTTTTACATTCTTCTTAGCTCCATTTGCTTTTAGATTTTCTTATTTTAATGTGCTCTTAGCTCAGTTTCTAAGTATGGGTGTTTAGTTCCCTTTGCTCTTTGTGTTCTTTTTTTTTTTTCCACAATATCTTTATTGAACCTTTTTTTTTTTTTTAACAAACATGATACAAACAATCAAACACTAACACTAAAGTACTACAAAAAAAAAAAAATACCCTAAAAACACCAACAACCACCAACAGAATCAAGTCTTCAACAATGCTCCTCTGTTTAGTCTAGACAATCCAATACATTAGTATACATATTATGTTCACCAGTTTGGAATTTACAAGGTCCACACACATCATTCACCTTCTTCTTCAAGAGTTATGTTTAAATTTTTTACATAATCAATAAAAGGTCTCCATATATTCTCAAACACAATTTCCTTTGATTTCAGTATATATGTTATTCTTTCTAATGGAAGGTTTGTTAACATCTGTCTTAACCACTGAGTCACATCTGGTCTATGAGTCTTTTTCCATAATAGTGCAATACATTTTTTGGCATTAAGCAAACTGAGGTCTATGAATGTTCTTTCACTTTTATTGAAATTATGCTTTTCTGGGTACAGACCCAACAAAAACAGTTTAGGATTCAATATGATTTGTTTTGAGATTATTTTTTCAATTGTTACCCTCACCTCCTCCCAAAACATTCTTATTAATCTACATTCCCATAAACAATGAAATAGGGTTCCTTTACTTTCCATGCATTTTGTGCATGTATCTGGTATATTTTTGTTATATCTATTTAACTCCTCCGGTGTAACATACATCCGCATTAACCATTTGAAATGTATCAATTTAAGGCGTGCATTTATTGATTTGGTTTGAGCTTCTGTACAAGCCAATTCCCATTGTTCCTCTGAAATTTCAATTTGCAGATCTTCTTTCCAGTAGTTTAATCTTTTCAGTGAATTTTCACTTGAAGATAGTGTCAATGAGTTATAAAACTCTGAAATAATACCCTTTCTTTTACTATCTTTCATCATCATTTTTTCCAAGGATGAATAAATAGGTCGAGTGAGAGCTTTATTTTGATTTGATCGAATAAAGTTTCTAAGTTGAAGATATTTAAAAAAATGTGTTCTATTGAGATTAAATTTGATCCTCAGCTCTTCAAAAGACATTATGTTGTCTGCACATGGCAAATATAAATCCTGAATCTTTTGTATCCCTTTTAAATTCCATACTTTAAATACAGCGTCCGCTCTCCCTGGTTTAAAATATTGATTACCCCATATTGGACTAAATTGTGACAATAACTGTGGTTCTTTTAAATAGTTTTTAGCTTCACACCATATTTTGATCATATGCTTTACAAACGGATTTTTAACTTGTTTTTGTAATTTTTTTGCCGAATCTGAGTATATGAATATGGGAAGAGGTAAAGGTAAATTGTATGATTCCATTTCAGTCCAGTGAGGGAGATCATTTGATGAAAAATAATATGTCATAGACCTCAGTTGTGCCGACCAATAATACAACATAAAATTTGGACATTTCAGACCTCCACGATCAAATGGTAAATATAATAAAGACAAACGTAATCTAGCCCTCCTGTTGTTCCATATAAATTCCACTAACTTTTTTTTTATTCTTGAGAATAGATCTAAAGGTGGTGATAAGGGAATGTATTGAAATAAATAAAGTATTTTAGGTAAAATATTACTTTTAAGTATATTGATTCTCCCGATCATCGACATTGGTAGTGACATCCATCTCTGAGTTAACTCATTGATATCTGACATTAAGGCTTCATAGTTGACACTGGCGACTGATTCTAGCTTAGGCATAATTTGGATTCCTAAATATTTAAACTGATTTACAACATTGAATTGATTTGCCTCAGGGGCTGGGTAATTTCTCTGGGTCTCATTTAGCATTAATATTGAAGATTTAGTTTTATTTATTTTATATCCTGATATTTCCCCAAAATTCTTTATTAAATTCAACAAGGTTGGAATTGATTTTTTTAGATTCGACATAAACAAAATTATATCATCAGCGTACAGGGAGATTTTATGTTCTGTTGGTCCAACTTTAATTCCATATATTTGTGAATGTAAACGTATCGCTATCGCTAAAGGTTCAATTGCCATAGTAAACAGTAAAGGTGAAAGTGGACAGCCTTGTCGACATCCTCTATTGATTTTTATTGGTTTTGAAATATTGTTATTTGTTAGGATTTCTGCTGTAGCATTATTGTATATTATTTGAACCCATTTTATGAAATTATTTCCAAGTCCAAACCTTTGTAGGACTTCAAAAAGAAAGGGCCATTCAACTCTATCAAAGGCCTTTTCGGCGTCCAATGATAGGAGAGCTGTATCCGGTGCTTCTTTATTAAAATAAATAATATTAAATAGTCTTCTTACATTATGGAAGCCTTGTCTACCCTTTATAAAGCCATTCTGATCTCGATTAATAATATTTGGTAAAATTTCTTGTATTCGTCTTGCTAAAATTTTACAGATTATCTTAAGGTCGGCGTTTAATAGGCTTATTGGTCTCATATTTTCACATTTATTAGAGGGCTTACCTGGTTTTGGCAACAGTATAATTAAGGCATTATTTATGTATGATGGTAAATTATTATTTTGAAATGCTTCTAAAACCATTTCCAAAAAAGGTTTTATTAATTTATTCTTAAATTTTTTATAAAGGTCAACTGGAAGACCATCTGGTCCTGCACTTTTTCCTGATTTCATATTATCAATGGCTAGCCCAACTTCTTCTTGACTAATTTTAGACTCCAATATCTCCCTGTTTTCATTTGGTATACACGGTATAGATAGTTCATTCAAAAACCCATTTAGTTTTGTTAAATCAGGTTCATTTTTGGTATCATATAATTTTTCATAGTAATCTCTAAAGGCTCTATTAATTTCTAAAGGATCTATAACTACCTGTCCATTACTTATAATACTGGTAATTGGTGTTTTAATTTCCAATTGTTTAATCTGCCATGCTAATAATTTTCCTGATTTTTCACCTTGTTCATAAAAAGATTGTTTCAATCTTAGAAGACTCGAGGCAGCTCTATTCGCTGATTTTTTGTCGTATTCAGCTCTCAAAATCAGTAATTCATTCTCCAACCTTGGGTCACTTCCTGCATACACTTTTTCCTGAAGACTTTTTATTTTATGTTCCAATTTAGCTCTCTCCTCTCGAATCTTCTTAGATTTTGATCCTGTATAACTAATAATATGTCCCCTAATAAAAGCTTTGAAAGCCTCCCACTTTACACCTGCTGATGTTTGTGTAGTATTGATGTCAAAGAACTCGTCTATCTGTTTTTCTATATACTTGACAAATTCCTCATCCTGAAGCCATTTATGCTGAAATTGCCATCTACCTGATTCCTTTGTCAATTTTTTATCTACATATATTAGACAACAGGGTGCATGATCAGAAATCACGATGTTATCATAAAAGCAGTTTTGAATCTTGGACCTTAATTCTGTGGAAATCAAAAAATAATCAATACGTGAGAATGTCTTGTAGGTACTGGAATAACAAGAATAGGCTTTAACTTGTGGTTTCATTTCTCTCCATATATCTAACGATCTCAATTCTTTCATAAAATGATTAATAGTCATCCTACATCCAATGTGCGTACAATCCAGTCCTGTTGATCTATCCACACCTGGATTCAATGTACAATTAAAATCCCCTGCTATTATATGTTGCCCTGTAAGTGATGATAAGATGAGAAATAAATTAGCAAAGAACTTCTGATCATCTATATTGGGACCATATAAGTTCACAAGATTTATATTTTCTAATAGCAAAGAACCTTGAATGATTACATATCTTCCAAATTTGTCTCCAATTACATTTTTCACCTGAAAAGGAACTGATTTATGTATGAGTGTCATAACTCCCCTGGCTCGGGATGAAAATGAAGAGGTGAATACACTTCCCTGCCATCTACTCCTAATTCTTTTAACATCCTCCTCTATCAGATGAGTTTCTTGTAAAAACACAATTCTTGAACCCATGTCCTTTATTTTATTCATAACTTGTTTAAGTTTTTTTAAATTTTGTAGACCTCTGCAATTCCATGAAGTTAAATTAAGATTAACACTTTGGTCCATGATCAATAGAGAGTTTGGGATTACCTTGCAGTGTAAACATGCTCATACAGAGAAGCAAAAACATGAGTGGTTGAACATTCATCCTACAAACTACACACAAACAAATTTCCCCTTCCCACACTTGTGGCAAACCCCCCAAAATCAAAAGAAAAATTCTGTCTCCCGATATAGCCATCGACTGTTCCACACCCACGGGGAACAGCCTAAGCCACTCCTTCTTCATCCTCCCAATCACCCCAACTCTACTGCTTTTAATGACGTAACATTAACTCTCCTCTGTAGTTTTCCAACTTAACTCCAAAATTTTTAACAACTTTGTACATCATAGTTTTTTTTTTGTTTGTTTTGTTTTTGTTTTGTTTTTTTAATATATAATACAATCTATATTTTGTAAACTTACTATTTACTTCAAGTCAGTCAGATGCCTGTGCAAATGCTTAATTATTCTACCTTATATTTTGTTCATGCTTAGCTCCCACCAGTCTCTTCTTCTTCTTTGATCTTCTTGATGAACTCCTGCGCCTCCTCTGGGGTCTTGAAAATGTGGGTTCTGCCCTCATACGTGGTCAGCAGTCTCGCAGGATAGATCACACCATGACGAATCCCAAGGTTGCGCAGCTCCTTACGTACGGGATCAAACTGCTTCCTCAATTGCTGGATTCCTGTGGCCAAATCTGGGTAGAACCGCACCTGCTGGTCCTGGTGTTTAATCTCTCCTTTAGCACGTGCAGCGTTGAAGATCTTCATCCTGTCTCTGTTGCTAAGAAACTTCATAATTAAGGTCCTCGGCGGTCCCTTATCTCTCCGTGGGCCAATACGATGTGCTTTTTCCAGAACCACTGCTGATTGCAACTCCTCGCTGCCCAGCACCTCCGGAATCCACTTTTCCAGAAAGGAACATACGTCCCGACCTTCTGATTCCTCTGGAAGACCCACCAGCCTCAAATTATTCTGTCTCGACCGAGATTCCAAAACCAAAATATTATCTTCCAGAGATTTATTTTTTTTTTCCAAAGTGCGCACCTTTAATTGAAGACGGGTGACGTCATCTTCAGCACTAGCGAGACGGAGCTCCATCTGCGCCGTTCGTTCTACACAGTCACCCAATTCCTTTCTTATTCCTTCCAACGCTGTCATAATCCCATCAAATCTAGAGGAAAAGTCCGCTCTCATTGAACTCATGGCAGCCATCAGCGCATCTGCGCCATTCCCCGCAAACATCGCACCGCCGCCAGCTTCCTCCGCCATATATGGAGTTTTGTTTGCTGCGTCACAGACCTGAAAGTCCGTTAATTTGGACTGTTTCGGCGGCTCGCTTTTTCCTTTTCCTGGTTTTCCAGCCTTAGGCTTCGCCGACATATCCTCGCCCAAATGCTGGGATACGTTCTGTCCCAAATGAGAGAGTTATTTGCCGATTTTTTTTCTCCAGGAGCAGAGCAGAGCGAGACACGTCCGTCCTACGTGGCAGCCATAACCGGAAGTGCTCTTTGTGTTCTTAGTTTTATTTTGTATTTATGTGTTTTAGCTCCAGTGTTTCCTCAGGATGGTTGCTCCTTCACGTTGTGCCTCGGTGCCGAGCAATGTCTCCTTTATTTTATATGTGTGTAACTAACTAACTAACTAACCTGCACTGATATAGCGCTTTTCTAGTCACAAAGACCACTCAAAGCACTTTCATTAGGGGGTGATGCATGTGCCTCTGTGTGTTGTTTGTTTATGGAAGGGTTGGAAGGGGTGGGGCTGTATCATGTAAAATATGTAATTAAATGTGTCTGTTGTTTTTATCTATGTAAAGCACTTTGCACAGCATCTAATGTTTTAAAAGTGCTATACAAATAAAGTTTGATTGATTGAACACCGATGGAAGAAGTGTTGCGTGAAGGGGCGACTATGTTGAAAAATAAACCACATTTGGTCAAATTTGACCACTACGAACTTTTCAGCCCCCCCTCGTATCGTGTGCATACAGTAACTGAAGAAAACGCAATGCTAAGTATAAATGCAAAACATTTCTTTAGAATATGCTACTTTTTTCTTGTAAATTTGTGACTTCTTTTCTTGTAATTTTCATCATTTTTCCTTTTAAATTTGAATTTTTTTCCAAATAAAGTTGAAACTTTTTTCCTCATAAATTTGTGAATTTTTTCTTGTACTGTAAATCTGTAAAAATTTCTAGTAAATTTTCAGTTCTTTTTTTGTCAGTTTGCAGTCTTTTCATCTAAATTTATTTTGTTCTCACAAATTTTCTTTTTTTGCAGAAATTTGACTTTTTTTCATGTAAATTTAGAACCTTTTTGACTCATTATCTTATAAATGTGCAGCTTTTCTTGTAAATTTGTGACCTTTTTCCCTCATAATTTTTAAAATCTTTTTTTCCTTTTAAATTTGATAGTTTTTTCTGATAAATTTTCTTCATACCATAAATATGTGACTTTTTTCTTGTCACTTTGGAATATTTAATTTGACAATATAATGTTAAGATTACGTGGGAGAGGAAAACTCCTGTGCAGGGGGACATCAGGCTATCTGACTTTACACTGTCACAAAAAAACCTACATAACCCACCAAAGTAAAGGGGAAACCCCAAAAAGCTGAGCTTGTGTGGTGCGCGTCCCAGCTGGCGTGGAGCCACCCTGCAGTCCCATGGGAGGAATTAGAATGTGTTAGTGTGGAGGAGAAGGTCTGGAACAGTAACCCCGTCCTGGATAAACAGAAGAAAACGGATGAATAAACTTCCTATTTATGCAGTCACATCTTTACTTTGCTGAAACTCACGAGTTTTGGGACTTAATCATTTCTTTTTAAAGCATATGCAGCACGTTGCTCCAAATTGTTGTTTCCTGTTTGTATACATGTGTAGGTGGATGTGACAAAAGCGGCAATATGGTCACATTGTCATGCATGTTTAACATATGTTTGCACTCAGACGCTGTTTATTTCTGTTTCGCACTTTGTCATGAATTTTTTTTGAGCTTTCTAAATAATCTCGCTGCCTGCACACTTTAAGAATGACCATGTGTTGTACGTCACATGATCAGCACCGAGCACTGAGGGGTTTTCGCCTGCAGTGTTCTGTTTTGCTTCTGTTGCAGTCCAGGTAAGGAATAAAGTCATTTTCACACCTGAAAATCCACGCTGAGGACCAGACCAAGGTTTGTGTTGTTACATCGACTACATTTGGTCCCGTCAGCTTCGCCTTCACGCTACTCCTTATCCATGTGAACTAAACAACTTTACGTGACGACATCCCGTCGTCATGATGATGTTTGTGTTGTTAGCACATGCCAATAGTTAACAAACATGCTACTCACCCTCCAGGGTGTTTTCTGCACATGCATAACCGCACTTTCAGTATAAACTGGCTCAAACACCATCATATTAGTCGGTGAACTCATTTTGTGAGGCTAGAATATTATCCAGGTCTTCGGAAGCTTCACATCTAAAATTTTGGTCTGTATCAAACTGAAAACAGGTTAGATGAGAACGCCCCCCCCCCCCCAAACAGCCAAGGACAGAGCCGTTTCTGCCTATAAAGCAGAGTATGCAAATGCTACAGGTGCCCTCAACCACTAGGGGGCAGCTTCTTCCTCATAAATGTTCATTTTTTTTTCCTTATAAAATTGTGACTTTTTTCCTTTAAATTTGCAGTTTTTCACGCAAATTTGATTCATTTTCCCCTCTATTATATTTGTGACTGTGGTAGACTGCAAGTCTAATTTAAAACATTACTGGCACATGCCTCTAGGGGGAACTACCTGTATTGTTCAGCACTACTATTAAGGGGACACATTAGAACAAGAGTGTGAAAACCCCGCGCAGAATCCATGTTCAGTCATATTATGTGTGTTGCAGAATAAACGGCAGAGTTAGCCAAAGAAATAACTCAAGTGTGATCATTGCTACACGGTAGGATATCACACAATTGGCGACGAGGATTAAAAGAAAAAAATCAGCGGCGAGAAACAGAGAACATTGCAAGTGTGGCGAACTCAAGTGACTCCAGTAGTTCGAGTGCAAGTTCAGAGGAGGAAAAACGAGGTTTCCCCACCACGACGAGCAATGGCGGCTGTAATCGGAACGGTAACCCCTTTTGATAACTCGACTCAGTCATGGGAAGAATATAGTGAAATGTTGGACTTTTTCTTCGAAGCTAATGACATTGAGGAGCCAGACAAAAGGAAGGCTGTTCTGTTGAGTGGAGTTGGTGCAACTACTTACAGCTTGTTGAGAAATTTAATAAGCCCTGCATTACCGAAAGATAAAACGTACAACCAGCTTACTGCTGAGCTTCAGAAGCACTTCAGCCCCAAACCGAGTGAAATCGTGCAACGATTCAAATTTAATTCACGCATAAGGAGGAACACTGAGTCCATAGCAGAGTATGTGGCAGAATTGAAGAAATTAACACGGCACTGTGATTACAAAGACTCATTGGAAGAAATGTTAAGAGACAGACTTGTGTGTGGAGTGAATGATGACCGAATGCAACGGCGACTTTTATCTGAAACAAAACTCACTTTTGCGAAGGCTTTGGAATTATGCCAAGCGATGGAAACAGCATCTAAAGATGTGAGAGAGATGCAAGGGAAGCTAACAGAGGACACAGCAACGCATGTTCGTGTGCCTAAGACCCAAGTAGGTGTCCACAAAGTGTTGACTGACAAAACTCAGCACAAATTCCCCAGTTGTTATCGCTGCAAAGGCCAGCACAATGCCGCCGAGTGCAAATTTGCCACTGAGCTGTGTCATAATTGTGGCAAGCGAGGGCACATTAAGAAAGCATGTAGAATAAAGGTGGACAGCGCACAGGTGCTGAAAGCGACAGTTAATGGGCAAAAGTATGAAAACAAGGGCCCAGGAAAGGAACAGCGAGCGAATCAACTGAGAGGGGAGGGAGAAAGTGATACAGAAGACATGGGTTTTCACACAATTTACAACACGTCAGAGGAGCTGACCAAGGTAGCGCCCATCACGCGTACCATGAATGTTAATGGAATGAAAGTAACATTTGAAGTTGATACAGGCTGTGGAGTAACCATATTAAGTAAACAGCAATATACACAACTGTGGAAGAAAACAGACACAGCAGAATTAAATCCATCCATCCATCCATCCATCTTCTACCGCTTTTCCGGAGGTCCGGGTCGCGGAGGCAGCAGTTCAAGCAGAGAAGCCCAGACTTCCCTCTCCCCAGCCACCTGCTCCAGCTCTTCAGAGGGGATACCAAGGCGTTCCCAGACTAGCTGGGAGACAAAGTCTCTCCACCGAGTCCTGGGTCTGCCCCGGGGTCTCCTCCCAGTGGGACGTGCCTGAAACACCTCAAGTGGGAGACGTCCAGGAGGCATCCTAATCAGATGCCCATACCACCTCAACTGACTCCTTTCAATGTGGAGGAGCAGCGGTTCTACTCTGAGCCTCTCCCGGATGACTGAGCTCCTCACCCTATCTCTGAGGGTGAGTCCAGCAATCCTACGGAGAAAGCTCATTTCAGCCGCTTGTATCCGCGATCTCGTTCTTTCGGTCATTACCCAAAGCTCGTGACCATAGGTGAGAGTAGGAACGTAGATTGACTGGTAAATCGACAGCTTTGCCTTAGAACTAAGCTCCCTCTTCACCACAACAGACCGGTACAACGTCCGCATCACTGCAGATGCTGCTCCAATCCGTCTGTCGATCTCTCGCTCCATTTTCCCCTCACTCGTGAACAAGACCCCAAGATACTTAAACTCCTCCACTTGGGGCAGGAGCCTGTCCCCAACCCGGAGAGGACAATCCACCTTTTTCCGGCTGAGGACCATGGACTCGGACTTGGAGGTGCTGATTCTCATCCCAGCCGCTTCACAGTCAGCGGCAAACCGTCCTAGCAAGAGCTGTAGAATTAAATCCCTGTTCATTAAAATTAAAAACATACACAGGAGAGAAGCTAGACGTGCTAGGCATGGCACAAGTGAAGGTGCAGCACGAAAACAAAGAAAAGGACTTACCTGTAGTAGTAGTTGGGAGCGAAGGACCAAATCTACTAGGGCGAAGTTGGCTACAAGAACTGGCCATGATTGATCAGTTGGTGAATAAAGTGGAATCTCAGCCCAAATTGCAGCTGGAGGAGATCCTCGAAAGACACGCTGAGGTGTTCAAAGAAGGCTTAGGACAGCTAAAAGGTGTCACTGCAAAGATTAATGTGGACAAGGAGGCCCAACCATGATTCTGCAAACCCCGACCGGTACCCTATGCAGTCAAGCCACTGGTTGAAAGCGAGCTACAGAGGCTGCTGGATGACAAGATCATTGAGCCAGTGCAGGTTGCAGAATGGGCGGCACCCATAGTCCCAGTGAGAAAGCCGGATGGCTCCATTAGAATATGTGGAGATTACAAACTCACTGTCAATCGAGCATCACGGGTGGATCAGTATCCAATTCCTAAAGTGGAGGACCTCTTCGCACAGCTGAACGGCGGCCGACACTTCACGAAATTAGACATGAGTCACGCCTACCAACAGATAGTCTTGGAAGAAGAATCAAGAAAGTATGTAACCATCAATACACACAAAGGCTTATATACCTACACACGCTTACCATTTGGAGTAGCTTCCAGTCCTGCTATATTCCAGAGAACTATGGAGGGCATCCTAGGTGGAATTCCGAATGTTGCCATTTATTTGGATGACATCCTTTGTACAGGACCAAATGAACAAGAACATCTGAAAACGCTGGAGGAAGTGCTTCAACGGTTGGAGAAAAGCGGTCTGAGGTTGAAAAGAAGCAAGTGTGAGTTCATGGGAAAAGAGGTGGTGTTCCTAGGCCACAAGATCAACGCCAGTGGTCTACACCCTCTAACAGACAAAGTGGAAGCCATTGCGGAGGCACCTGAGCCACAAAATGTTACTGAGTTAAAAGCCTACCTGGGCTTGTTGAACTATTACCATAGGTTCCTCCCAAAGCTCTCCACGCTGCTGGCACCACTACATACCTTACTTAAGAAGGAAGAAAAATGGTCATGGGGGGTCAAGCAGCAGAAGGCGTTTGAAGAGTCCAAAGCGCTACTTCAGTCCTGTAGTGTGTTAGTGCACTATGATTCAAACAAACCACTCATCCTGGCGTGTGACGCATCACCCTACGGTGTGGGTGCTGTACTCTCTCATCGTATGGAGGATGGCTCAGAGAGACCCATAGGGTTCGTCTCAAGAACTCTTAGTGCAGCTGAGAAAAACTACTCCCAGCTAGACAAGGAGGGCCTTGCAGTAGTATTTGGTGTAAAAAAATTCCACAAATACCTGTACGGGAGACAGTTCGCTATAGTGACTGACCACAAGCCACTAATTTCACTGTTCAGTGAAATGAGAGCCATACCCCAGATGACATCTCAGAGAATTCAGAGATGGGCCGTTACATTAGCAGCATATGAGTACACCATCGTTTACAAAGCCGGACGGGACCATACGAATGTTGACGCGATGAGTAGGCTACCCTTGGATGGAGGAAGAGACAGCACGCCTGAGGAGGAGGAGAGAGTGCTATTGTTTGAAGATATCGGCGTGCCCCTGGTGAACGCACAACAAATAAAGAAGTGGACAGACAAAGACCCTGTTCTAGCAAGAGTGCGAGAATACATCTTGCGAGGATGGCCGAAGATGAACAGTCCTGAGTTCATTCCCTATGCCCGACGACAGGATGAGCTCAGCACCCAGGAAGGTTGTATCCTGTGGGGAGGACGCGTGGTTGTTCCACCACCTGGTAGGAATGCCTTACTGCAACAACTACACCAAGCACACCCTGGCATCACTCGCATGAAAGCGTTGGCGAGGAGTTACATGTGGTGGCCCAACATGGATGCAGAGGTGGAGGCGCTTGTGAAGTCATGTGCGGCATGCCAGGAGAACAGGAACAGTCCTCCAGCAGCCCCACTACATCCCTGGGAAGTTCCAGATAAACCATGGAGAAGAATTCACATTGACTACGCAGGTCCATGGATGGGAAGAATGTTCCTGATCATAGTTGACGCATACTCAAAGTGGATCGATGCATATTCTGTGAGTAGCTCTACTTCTACTGTTACCATTGAATGTCTTAGAAAGAGTTTCAGTCAACATGGGCTACCTGAAATCATAGTATCAGATAACGGTACATGTTTTACGAGTGAACAGTTCCAAGAGTTTTCTGAAAAGAATGGCATACGTCACATCACGACTGCGCCATACCATCCTTCTTCTAACGGCTTAGCCGAGAGGGCCGTGCAGACATTCAAGTCACTCATGAAAAAGATGACAGGAGACTCTATTGAAACCCGAATGTCGAGAGCTCTGTTCAGCTATCGAATAACACCCCAATCTACAACTGGCAAGTCACCAGCTGAGCTGTTGTGTGGAAGGAAGTTGAGGTCAACATTTGACTTAATACATCCAGACTTCAGAAACAAAGTGCATGATAACAAGAGAAACAAAAAGGTTATCATGACATGCATGCTAGAGAGAGAATACTGAGAGAAGGAGACGTGGTCTACACCCGCAACTTTGGCTCAGGACCAGCCTGGGTACCAGGAGAAATAACAGAAAAGACAGGCCCTGTGTCATTCAAGGTGACATTAGGTCATGGACAAGTGGTGAGGCGACACATCGACCAAGTTCGTGGTAGGAGCTCCATTCCCCTGCCGATGGCACCAGAGGTGTTGTCTGACACCCATCCTGAGGAGAGCATCAACGAACCACCACTTCAGGTGAAACCTGAGGTAACCGTCTCTGCAGATTCTACGGGCAGCACTGCAGCAGCCGAAACAGTGGAGCAGTCTGAGTCTTCACCTGCAGTTGGCTCACCCGCCGTGAGAAGATCTCAGCGAGCTAGGAAAGCTCCAGACTACTTGAAGGACTATACTTAGTCAGTAGTGAGTTCCCCAGCCACAGGACAAGAATGCGTCCTGGAACCTCACTGGGATGCGGTAGTCAAACCAAATCCCCAGTTAGACTGTTATGTGTGTTATACATGTAAAAAAAAAAAAAAAAGAGAAAGAAATTATGTGTATGGCACATGTGTTTAAGAAGTTAAAAGTAACTGTGATTGTTTAGGGTTAAATGGGAGTTCCAGGATGTCTAGCATAATTGGCTAGTGTAATTAAAAGTAGTTTAATCTAGAGGGGAGGGATGTGGTAGACTGCAAGTCTAATTTAAAACATTACTGGCACATGCCTCTAGGGGGAACTACCTGTATTGTTCAGCACTACTATTAAGGGGACACATTAGAACAAGAGTGTGAAAACCCCGCGCAGAATCCATGTTCAGTCATATTATGTGTGTTGCAGAATAAACGGCAGAGTTAGCCAAAGAAATAACTCAAGTGTGATCATTGCTACACGGTAGGATATCACAGTGACATTTTATTTGTAAATTAGTGTTTTTTTGCTCATAATGTTGCAATTTTTTTTCTTGTAAATTTTGTGACATTTTCAGCTTTTTCTTTGTGAATTTTAATTTTTTCTTGCAAATGTTTTTTTGTCATAAATTTGTGATCTTTTTTCCTAGTAAATTTGCCACATTCATATGGATGTTGCTTACATTTTTCTTTTTTTCCCATTTTAACTCGTTTATTTTTGTTTTTGTTGAGAACAGAGGGGTTTTTTTGTTTTTAGAAAAAATAAAATACCCCCCAACACAGTCTTGCATAGAGCCCCTATTTCAGTGTTTTGAACAACAAAAATAAATTACTAATCTTTAGATTTATTTAAAAAGAAGACAATTTATTTCAGAACTACAGGTCTTTGGTGCTCCATTCTACAGCATCTACCCAGCAGGATATATCACATACTGGAGACCATTTCTCTTTTGCATGTGGGAAGATTTCTTTCCACAGATGTACCTGTGGATTGACTTGGCTCCGTCGGATTTGATAGTCACCTCTTCAAATCTGTCCACATCCTCTGGCACAGCAGCGCTTGGCGAGCGCTGATGATTCACAAATGACTCTGCAATAATCGGCAAGCAGAAAACAAGAGCTGCAGAGATGTGATTACGTGGGTAGTGGGTGCAGGTGGCGGTGTTTTAAAGGTTAAAAATGTGGGCTTTTATTTGGAAATGCAAAAATGGCAGGGAGGAATATGAAATTTGGTGGGGGGTAGGGGGAGATGATGAGAAGCCTGTGACTAGTGTTGATGCCATCATATGGAAAGTGGCACAAAAAAATAAAATAGTAATGTGAGAGAAAGGAAAGACATGTTTAACGGAGAAGCTGATCATTTTCAGAGGAACAGACATCATTAGAATCATCAGATTTGGTTGAGATCACCATTATTATATGAAAGAAAACTGAAAAATATTCAGACTCTTCAGTGTGACATTTGAATGTCTTTTGTAGCACCTTAACTCTTGCACTTTAGCATATCCACTTTGTACAGTTTCATTGCAGTTGTTCTTCTCGTGTATGATTGTTTTTGTGACCCGCCGTGGGACTACAGATGTAAATTAGCAGTATTGCTAAATCTTGCATACTTACATTTGTATTAATGTTCATTAGTATGTATTGTCCTTTTCAAATAAATATTAAACTAAACTAAGTCATTAGGGGGAAGCAGTCTTTTACTGTATCTTACATTCAGTCATCCCATTGAATCACTGGGTCCTGGGTTCAAAGGTGGGAGTCTACCTTAGCTAAAGGTCCGTTCAGACCAATGCCACTGTCACACTTATCAGTGAAGTCAGTCCTATTTCAGAATCTTGATGACCAAACCACGCTGGTGCGTGTGGGCCCCACGACTTTGATATGATGCCACCGCTGCCACAAGGCTTCAGGTCCCTGATACGATAAGACCGTGATCATTAACCGCCATGACCTCACTATGGAAGTTTTTCAAATGCTCAAACCTCTCCACACTCTATCAAGCATAATGGGGACCCCAGTACGTTCGTAACACTTGCGCCATAGGCAAAATTATGAGGAAAAAGTCACAGATTTATGAGAAAAAAAAGTCAAAAATTTATGAGAAAAAATGTAAAAATTTATATGAAAAAGGTCAAAAATTTACCCCAAAAAAGTAGCAAATTTATGAAGAAAAAATGTGAAGATTTAGGAGAAAAACATAGCAAATTTACAACAAAAAAGTAAAATTACTTTAAAAAAGTTACAAACTTACAAGAAAAATTCTGCAAATTTAAAAGAAAAAAGTCAGAAATTTATGAGGAAAAAAGTTGCAAATTTATGAGGAAAAAATGCAAGTTTACAATAAAAAAAAAATTGAATTTTTTTTTAGAAAGTTCCAAATTTACATGAAAAATGTCACAAATTTGCACAAAAATAGCAAATTTACAAGGAAAAGAGTGACAAATTTATGAGGAAAAAGTTGCAGGATTACAGTAAAAAAAAGTGGTACATTTATGAGAAAGTTCCAAAATTATGAGGGAAAAAAAAGCAAATTTGCAAGAAAGTCACAATTTTACAAGAAAAATTAGCAAATTTATGAGGAAAAAAGTTGCAAAGTTACAAGAGAAAAATCACAGATTTATGTGGAAAAGTTGCAAGTTTACAGTAAAAAAAAGGTGGCAAATTTATGAGAAAATTCAAATTTTTCAAGAAAATGTATCAGATTTATGGAAAAATAGCAAATTTATGAGAAAATAAGTTGAAAATAGGTGAATAGGTAAAGTCCATGTGGACAAACCCACATGGGACCCATAAGACAGCCCAGTTTAACCTTTAGTGGGACCCACATGGACATACTGGCTGGGAAGTGGAACTGTAACGGCACAAACTGTATGCAATAGACACGATATAGGCACTTTATGTATCTTGTGCAGACAAATGTACCGATACATCGAGTACATGCGAGATATCGGCCCTATATTAGCCTGACACAAAATAATGCCTTTGGCCTTTCGGTGTGCTTCACAGAATATAAATGTTAGCAACGAGCACTCACCAATTTAAAAACAGCAGAAATGCAACATTTTATTAGAGTTAGCATCACTAGAAGCCAGAAGCACCCTCCCGATTCCCTGCGAGGCTGGGCCGCACCAAAGGATATGTTGGTCCACCATGATGGATGGACAGCAAATATTAATTTTCTCTTAGGTGTTTTAGGATCACTTTGAAGCAGTTATTGAACTCATAATCAATACCATCCAATTTAAACTGCTGCCAAACTGATCACGGCGTCATTAATGTCAAGATGGAGGCTAAAGCAGAAGAAGAAAGCCTCCGCAGACATGGCAGCCCGCTCTTCCCTGGCACACTCTACACCTCATTGTCACCACACCTTGGCGTGACGCCCGGCAAGGTGGCGCCGTGCACATGTTTAGTCCTGTCCTCCTTGTTCAGCCATCCATCATCCCATCACACAATACAAGACTTTCCCAGTAGCTCTTCTCACAGTCCAACACCCGGTCCCCCTCTAGCAGCTCTGCCTTCTTCTTCTTCTTCGTCATTTTTGTTCCATCCCCTGCTCTTTGGGAGTCGTGGCTGTCACAGCGTGTTTCCTGTTACAGCTCCTCCGGTTACTTCCTCTCCTGTCAGCCTCCTGTTATCTATCCATCCGAGACGCGGGCTGCTGTCTGCTCCGCAGCAGTGGCACTAGATTTGGAGCTGATTGCATTTTGGTAGTAAGGAGGTAGGGAAGGGGTGGGGGTGGGGGGGAGTCCCACAGCGGACGTGGGAGTGCGAGACCGAGTCATGTGACCTGTGGTGGCGCGCTGCTGGTCTGAGGGTTGGGCTCTTGGTTGTCAGGCTGCAGTTTTATTTTAACGAGGAGGTCAGAGGACTGTAACCTTTGAGTAAGCACTGATAGCCAGTGAAGGGTGGAAGTTGCTGCTCTGCTTGAGAGCAGGGGTCTGCAATCTGCGGTTCTGGAGCCACATGTGGCTCTCTTGACCATAGTCAGTGGCTCCTTGGGGCCTTGACAAAAAGAAGAAAAAAAAAAAAACCCTCACAAATTTCAAAGAAAAGATGCAATGAATTTTCAACTAAAAAAAGGGTTACACCTTAAGGGGGAAAATGTCAAAAAATGAGAAAATCTGAAAATTTAGAGAAAATGTTGCACTTTTATGGAGAAAACATACCCACATTTTCCAAAAGTCACAAAAGTTCTGGGAAAAAGTCCCAAAATAACTTGAAAAAAGTTGGGAGTTTTATGTGGGGGAAAAAAATGTGTAAAAATGTTGCAGTTTTGCTCTTGAAAGGTAATAAATTTGCAAAAATAACAATACATTTATTTGAATAGCTGAAAATGTGTGGCAGAAATATTAAAAATTTAGAGAGAATTGTAATTGTATGAGGAACCCCCCTACACACACACACACAGGTTTGCGAGCAAAAAAATCACAAATTTTCAAGAAACTGTTGCAACTTTATGTCAAAATGACCACGTTTTACCTGAAAACAAAAACATTTCACAAAAAGACTAAACCTTATGATAAAAACAGGCGATCATGCCAGAATTACTCTATTCACCCCCACTGGAATCCTTGTCCGTGGCTCTTAGATACTAGTTTTTTAGTTATTTTTAGCTGCTCGCTGATGCTAGCAGCTAGCTAGCAGCAGTTCACCTTGGGCCACCGTTCACTCTTCCGCGAATGTTGCTGCGCTCGTTGTGCTCCGGGGACCGCTCATATCCTGTAGACCCCTGAAATCACACCCTCCTGTCCGCCAGTGAAGCTTTATTTCATTCATTCCTTAAAGCAAGTTTGCATCAGTTGTCTGACGCTCGCTATCCGGGCTAGGAGCTAGCCAGCTATGATCAGCAATAGTGGCAGAGATCAGCAATAGTGGCGGAGTTGAAGAGACGTGCACTGAAAGGAGTCATACGAAGCAAGGCTGCAAAAGAGGATTCATGATGATGCTGCAATAACTCGATATTTAAAAGGCCAAAATATGTGACAAACATTTCATGAACAGCCGTGGCAACTGTCAGCATGGAGGAAAAGTGGAGTGAATGGGGCCTTAAGATGTTGTACGATCTTCCTCAGGTTTCACGTTTTGCTGCTTCCAGCTAATATTGGACATGAGCCGCCATCCCGAAGCTCTGACGGCAGAGTCAGACGGGCGTCGCCTTAAATCTGTGTTTAAGAATCACATTAACAGATAGCAGCCTCTGCATGTACTCATAATGTAACACTTAATTGAATTTCAAGATTCAGCGCAAGGCCAGGTTCTGAATTCCTCACCATGTACGTCCATTTGAATATTTTAATTGTGCTTGCGACGGTCCTTCCAGAGGAGAGCAGGATTCTCATGAATAGTTCATCAGAAATATGGGGCCAAATTAAAAAGGGCCGAAGGTTTCATTGTTGCAACGTTCCCTCCAAATGCTGGAACACCCACGAGGTTCTGCTATCAGTACCAAAGAGATAAAGGTGCGCGGAACTCATCTTAGAAATGAAGGTGGTCTTTCTGTCACGTCAGATTACTGAAAATCAGAACTGTGGAGCTGTGCCCGTTCCATTGATGTATATACTGTACGTACATACAGCACAGCAAGAAGGCCGTGGGTTCTAATCCCCCTGGCCAGCGGTGATCCTTGTCTGCGTGGGCAGTCGCTGATTTGTTAGTAAAAGGACCCAAAGTCACCCAGCTTCGACCCATCCATAGGCGTAAACCAGGGGGGACAGGAGGGACACTGCCCCTCCTGACCTGGAAGAAAAGACAGCGTCATCACAGGCCTTTTTACATCATCGTACACAACTGAATAACATGACTTTGAACCAGCAGTTCGAAGCAGAAATGCAAAGAAACTGTAAAAATTTTCAACTTTTTTTCTCGTGGATTTGCAACTTTTTTCCTCATAAATCTGCAACTTTTTTCTCAAAAATTTTGCAACTTTTTTCCTCATAAATCTGCAACTTTTTTCTCATAAATCTGTGACTTTTTTCAGAAAAATTTGCAACTTTTTCCCAATGTATGATTTTTTTTCTCATAGCTTGGCAATTTTTTCCTGTAAAATTTCAACATTTTTCTCTGAGATTTGCAACTTTTTTCCTCATAAATCTGCAACTTTTTTCTCAAAAAATTAGCTTTTTTTCTGATAAACTAGCATTTTTTTTTCAAAAATTTGCAACTTTTTTCTCATAAATTTGTGAGGTTTTTTTTTTCAGAAAATTTTTCAACTTTTTTCCAATAAATTTACGATTTTTTCTTGTAACTTTGCAGTTCTTTCCTGTAAAATTTTAACATTTTTCTCCAAGATTTGTGACTTTTTTCTCATAAATTTTTGACTTTTTTCAGAAAAATTTGCAACTTTTTTCCAATAAATTTGATTCTTTTCTCATAACTTGGCAATTTTTTCCTGTAAAATTTCAATATTTTTTTCTTAGATTTGCAACTTTTTTCCTCATAAATCTGCAACTTTTTTCTCATAAATCTGCAACTTTTTTCTCAAAAATCTGTAACTTTTTCTCATAAATCTGTGACTTTTTTCAGAAAAATTTGCAACTTTTTCCCAATAAATGTATGATTTTTTTCTCATAACTTGGCAATTTTTTCCTGTAAAATTTCAACATTTTTCTCTGTGATTTGCAACTTTTTTCCTCGTAAATCTGCAATTTTTTTTCTCACAAAAATATGACTTAGTAATAACAAATTTGCAACTTTTTTTTTGTAAAGTTTCAGGGGGTTTTTTTCTCAGAAAATTGCATTTTTTTGTTGTAACTTGGCAATTTTTTCCTATAAAATTTCAACTTTTTTCTCATAGATTTGCAGCTTTTTTTTCATAAATTGTGACTTTTTTCTTGTACTTTTGTGACTTTTTTCTCGTAATTTTTCAACTTTTTTCTCAAATTTGCAACTTTTTTGTCATAAATTTGACTTTTTTCAGATATGTTTTTAAATTGGCATCTTTTATCATATATTTCCAAGTTTATTTGTGCAAATTTATACCTAATTTACATTGATATGTTTGTACCCTAAGCTAAATTGTTGAATATGCCCCGTCCCCCTTGTTAAAAAAACAAACAAACAGATTGCCTACTGGTTGTGGGTTTCCTCCCACAGGCCAAAAACATGCATGTTAATTGGCATCAAAATGAATGAATGAATGACTGAACGAATGAATGTAGGACCAATTATCACTTTGAGCTGTTTAAAAAAATCTGCTGACAGCGAGGTGAGTTCTTTGATGTTTTAGTGGGTTGCATTAACATGACCACCTGTGGGTAAGTGACCCATTTAACAAAGGAAAAGAGAAACATATTTTGCAACATCTGTTGAGCGTCGTCACGCCTGAGGCTTGCGGGGACGCTCAAGTCAGATGCATTAATCATGATAATCATGCACCAGTCCTTGCTTTGCAAAGACAGTTTGTGTCGCTGTGTGCCATATCCTCAAAACTTTTACTGGGTTCAGACATTAGTGAGACAATTTTTCTATAACACCAAGCAGGATTTTTTTCTGTAACTGGGTCATTTTAATCCAAACCACATCTTTTCCTAAGCACTTTTTATTGCCTAAACCTCATTATATCCTGAAAAAAATGTGAAAACATAAATGACAAGCAACAAAAAAAAAATGTAAGTTAACACTCAAAACTGGTCAAGAAACAAGCACCACTCTGTCAACCTCCTAATTAAAGCTCTTTTCTTTGTCCCGTGTTGTGTTGTGTACAACTAAGTACAACTATTAGCTCACTGTCTGGGGTAGGGATTTGCAACCTCTACTTTTAAGCAAGTTTTGTCTCAGAAAAATCTATATATTTCTTTGATATATGATGCTATTGTCTTAGAAATTAGCTTTCATTCATAAATCTGCAACTTTTTTCGTCAAAGTTTACAATGTTTTTTTCCTGAAAAAAAAATTCTGAAGTTTGTTTTTTCTTATAAATGATAAATGATGTCATAAGTTTGCAAGTACTAATACTTGCAAATGTGAGACTTTTTTTCCCTCAAATTGCAAATTCTTTCAAAAGACTTTTTTCCTATTAAGTCAATATACGTATGTCTTTTGTGTGCAAATTTGTGCTTTTTCTGTTGTGCATTTTCAACTTTTTCTGTACAAATTTGGGTCTGTTGCAAGGATTTTTACCTCTGCCAAGGGAGGAGGTAATGTTTTTAGTGGCGTTGGTTGGTTTGTCTGACTGTTGGCAGCATTACTCAAAAAGTTATGAACGGATTTTGATGAAATTTTCAGGAGAGGTGTGTAACAGCACAGGGAGCTGATTATTAGATTTTGGTGATCTGAGAGTGCATACCTCTACCAAGGCCCTGTCTCGCAGTGTATGGTGGGATGGAGGCAGGAAGGTACGGACAGATGTATGGACAAAGGGGGGAGGAAGGAGCCTTGGCGGAGGTATGCACTCTGAGTACTTTTCTAGTTTTAACTATACTGTATTTTCATTAATTCACAGCTTTTTACTGTAAATTTGCAACTTTTATCCTAAATTCTTGATTTTTTTTTTTGCTACTATTATATTTGTAATCTTTTTTCATGCTAAATTGATGAGATTTTTTTTTCCTGAAAATTTTACTTTTTTTCCACATAAATTTGAAACTTTTCTCAAAAATTTTATCATGAATTTGAGACTTGTCTCCATATAAATTTCAAAATTTCCTTATAAATTGTAACATAAATTTTCTAAGAAAAATTTGAGCTTTTCCTGGTAAATTTGTGTTGCTGTTTTTTTTTTCCTCCATCAGATCTTTTGACTGTTTTTTGCAGATTTGTGTGGGGTTTTTTTCTCATAAAACTGTAGATTTGTCCATAAATTGTGAAAATTATGGCATAAATTTTGAGCTGTTCTCATGAATTTATTGCATTTTTCTTTGTAAATTTACTAGTTTTCACGAATAAAATTGCAGGATTTTTCACATAAATGTGTACCATTTTTCTCATGAAACTCCAACTTTTTACAGCTAATTTGCAATTTTTTCCCACAGAAATTTTGTAACTATTTTCTTGTAAACCGTGAGTTTGTTTTCCTCAGAAAAGTGCAACATTTTCTCTAAATTTGCAACATTTTTTGCGTAATATTGAGGTCTTTCTGCTTTTTATATTTACGTATCTCAAGAATGTGCGACATTTTTTCTTAAAAATACTTTGCTTCTTTTTTTGGAAATTAGTGTTTTGTTTTTCTTGAGGCCTCGGGGAGCCCCTGGCTGTGGTTGCCGACCGCTGCTCGAGCTCATAAATTAATCAGCAGCAGGAATTTCCATGAAGGAGGGATTTAGATTTGTCCAAACATGTCACATCTGTCTGCATCTAACCATGTTTTTCGTTGGCACTGATGAGTTTCCAGAGTGGAGAAGAGTGAAAAGGGCCTCACCCACATCTCCACTGTCTGTTCCCTCCTTCTTTTTTCTGTTTTTTTATCCCTCCTTGCCGCAAAGACACGGCGCCACACTTTCCACATGCCCTCCTAAAACGAGGGTCCCCGTGGGTCTCAGCAGCGTCCGGTAAATTTCCTCGCCGAGGCATGTCCACACGGCTCCGTGCAGCTACTCTGCAGTTGTTCTCGCCCCCGGGGATTTGTCTGCAGTTGTCTGGCGGAGTATCTTCTCGACCTCAGTTTTAACTCGGCTCTCACCAGACCAATTCCGTCTTCAACGAGAGAATTCATTGTGGGAGTTGTGATCCCAGACGGCTGTCTCACCTCGGTGTAATGGACCCGGCAGACAGGTGCTTGCCAGGAAATTGTCTCTTACCCTCTTTTTTTGTTCCAGTCAAACAAAAAGGAAGTGCAGCACTATAAGCAGGGGCTGGTATGAATATTTTCGCTACTTTTGGGCAAAGCATTTCTCTGATTTTACATTTTTATTCTCCATCAGGGTGACAATTGCAATGGACCTTTAAACTAAGACTTAAGTGCACAACTTTTACTCCACTAAACTATGTGTATCTTGACAGAAAAATAACTAACCCACCTATGCCAGTCTTGTTAGTAAATTTTAAAATGGAATCATAGCAGCTCAGTTTAACAGCTGCTGACCTAACCATGCAACCAGAAGTAATGGGCATCCGTTTTATTTGACTGAGACACTTAATTTGTGGAGAAAGGGATAGACGAGGCAACGAGCTGAACGACACAAGACTTTAGTCTTTCTCCAACAACATAACAGCAAAACAGCGCTCTCGGCTCTCTGTGAATTACCCTTTTATATCTTTAACCTCATGCATCGAGACCCGGAGCTCCCGACCATCATACGCTGTTGTTTAACAAAGGAATGTGTGGCACATTAACATAACATACACCAGCACCGCTTTCACACCTTTCTTCTCGCTGCGGTCATTCTCCCTCTCCCCGGGGGATGCATAGACCTAACTGTTCCGTCTGATACCCCCCGGTGACACCTCCTCCTTTGGTCCATTGTTCTCCCTTCCCCTTGCCTTCTCTAGGTGGAGAAAAATCCCCACACCATGCCCCCACAAATTACCAAAAGACTTGCCTTATTGTTCCACCAGTGGGACGGTTCATGTTTTTACTGCCACACAGTGAAGAAAGAATTTAATTTTTGTTGCATATGCTAAATTTAGGCATTTTTAGGAAAATTGGTTTAAGTGGTGAATTATTTTATGAAGCTCTTCATGTAAATTTAGGACTTTTTCATGTAAATTTGGGATTTTTTTCAATTTTGTGAAGTTTTTCAATTAAGTTTTTGACTTTTTCAGTTAATGTTATTTTTTATGTAAATTTTTTATGTAAATTTTGGACTTTTTTCATTTTTTTTAAAGCTTTTCATCAAAATTTGGGACTTTTTTCATGTACATTTAGGACTTTACCTTAAAATTCCAGTTTTCCACCGGTGGAGTGTTGATTTTATTTGTGCATGCTAAATATAGGCATTTTTAGGAAAACTGGCTGCAATGCTACGGGGTTAACAACTGAAAACAGCGGCTCAAGGACAAACTTCAGTAACTTAGAATGTAAAAGGTTTCTTTTGTAATATAATTAAAAAGATACATTTTATGATGTTGGTAATAGTTTTTAGAATAAATTAAAAATCATGATGTCTGTAATTTACTGAGCTGTACCAGCACAGAGTACACACTATACAGTAGAAAATTTGTTGAACTACAAAAAAATGCCATTGTCTGTAGTAAAAAAAAAATAATGCAAATGGTACAATAAATCATAATAATGGATTGCATTTATATAGCACCTTTCAGGATACCCAGAGCACTTACAGTGAGTCCATTATTCATTCACTCCAGACAGACATTGATAGTGGTAAGCTACTGCTGTAGCCACAGCTGCCCTGGGGCAGACTGACGGAAACGTGGCTGCCAATCTCCGCCAATGGCCTCTCTGACCACTACCGAACACTTATACACATTCATGCCCAGTGTCATGGGCACTGGAGGCAAGGTGGGTGAAGTGTCTTGCCCAGGGACACAATGGTAGGATGGCTGGGGAGAGCAGGATTTGAACTGCCAACCCTCCGGTTATTGGACGACCCGCTGAACCTCCTGAGCCACTGCCACCCCAAACATTTCCCTCCTCTGTTCCACTTTTCTGAGCACCAAGCTGGAAGTTCCATTTTTATCTGTTCTTTGGCATGACTCAGCCGAGACTTGAACCCCGACCTCCCGGTTGTGGGGCGGCTGCTGTACCTCTAGGCCACCGCTCCAGTTGAGGAATAGGATGTTCATGTTTTAGTGAACCAAGCTTTCTTCCAGGCTCATAGTCCCACATAATAAAAAGACAAAACAATACAAATATACAGTAAATACAGTACCAACTTTAAAAAGACAACTGTACCAGTGCCTTCTAAACTGAGACTGACAGCAGACAGAGCTGAGTCTGATGTTAGACAGAACCTGGATGATTTCATTTCCAGACGCATCAAGACGACAAATGAATTTATACATAAGGTTCCTGATTACAGCTTGAAGTGTAATAACACGTGATGACCCAAATAACTCCGAAGCACTACACCATCAAGGTTTTTTAAGTGAAGTTCTTAAGGCATCATTGTATGCAACCTGTAATCTCGGCATGCTTTGTTCCCTGTAATTTGTCCATAAATGAGCAGTGTAGAGGTGTACAGTAAGCTTTAAAAAGAACCAACTTTACCTCATCTGAACAAAAGCCAAACCTACGTGCAAAGGCATTTGCTTGAGTATTGATCTTGCAGCACTGTCTGAGAATATCATCATCATCACTCATTTTGTCATTAATAAAATGCCCCAGATTATTCAGTATATCAAAACAGTAATTAACTTTTTACATATTAAAGATAGAAAGACTGTATTATACCAAGGGAAATTCAGATTCTCAGGAAAATTGCCGCTTATCAATTAATTGTTAATCGATCGATAAGGTGAATCAACTAATGATTAATGAATTAATTGATAACTTGCATCCCTAGTAATGACGTTAAACGTGATTCACATTACAGCATTTGGACCAACGTTTACTGACATTTTGGCAAACATCTGACTCCGCTGTGAAAAGTTAATAATAGTCCCTGTGAATCCTCCCTCTCTGAAAATGGCAGCAAAAAGGCGGATTGTTAACCAAGAGGCAGTTAATGATTTCTCTGCTGCGTTTGAGCCACACTTATTGATGGGAATTAAAGATCCTGATGCTTTCAGTCACACTTTGAACAGCCACTGTATGGCTATTTTAGACAAAGTGGCGCTGGTGAAATCTGTCCTCGCCTCTTCTAAAAAGTCTGACCCCTGGATAAATGACTCCATTCAGTCCTTGAGGAGAAACTGTCGTAAGCTAGAACGCCTATGGAAATCCACCCGATTGGAGGTTCACAGACTCCATCTAAGGGAGCTGAGAGCCTCTTTAAATGACATGCTGAGGGATGCCAGGAATCAGTATTTTTCACAAATAAGAAAAATCCCAGAGTTTTATTTGACACAGTACACAACTAAGACAATTACAATTATTGTCGAGGGTGGCAACAACACTGTTCATTCAAATGTGAAATATACTGTCTGGGTCCATATTTATATTTTGCTGGGTAATTTAACTAACTGTAATGCTGCTGATACCATCTAGCTGCAATGCACCTACACTGTGTGTGTAACTGTGTACATACAGTATATTTATTTACTGCTTTGGCTATCCAGTTCTTACCTTATTATCTTATTTACTATTGCTCTGAGTGCTGCTATCTCTGTACTGCTTCAATCCTGGAACTTCCCCATTGGGGGACTAATAATCTTATTTTATCTTAATTAACACTCTTGTCTCACCTGCTGCCTCTCTCATTCCTGTGTTCTGTAAAGCAGACAGTAACAAATTTCTTAATTTGTTGACAAGATCAGAGAGATCAGGGAAAACATTTCGCCATCATCTTCTTTTAACTTTGTCAGTGTTATGTCCTCCCCCTGTACTTGGTCCACTTTTATTCTTATGCCCCTTCAGGACATCACTGCTCTGCTGCAGAAAATGAAACCCCCCTCGTCCCCTGCTGGTGTTCTCCCCACTAAGCTGTTTTTAGCAGTTTTTGAGTCATTTGGTCCTTCAGTTGTTGAACTGATAAATATTTCACTTTCAGCGGGTGTGGTTCCCAGCTTCTTTAGACATGCAGTGGTTGAACCAGCACTTAAGAAGCAGAGTTTAGATCCATCACAGCCCCCAAAAATTATAGGCCAATTTCTAAACTTCCTTTCATATCAAAAAATTGTGGAAAAGGTAGTGGCTGAGCAGCTTATGTAATTTTTTGGCAAATTGTAATATCATGGATAAATTTCAGTTAGGCTTTTGAAAAAAATCATTCTACTGAAACAGCTTTAGTCAGAGTCTCCAGTGACATTATGATGGTGGCTGACACTGGTAAATACACAGTTCTGGTTTTACTGGATCTTTCTTCTGCCTTTGATACTGTTGCTCACTGTATAATGATCAACAAACTCAGAGCTAGGGTTGTCTGGTTCTGTTTTAAAATGGTTCTCATCGTACCTCACCGACAGAAGCTTTAGTGTGTTTGTGAATCAGATTTTCTCTGAAACAGCACAGTATTCATGTGGGGTACCACAGGGCTCAGTTCTAGGACCCATTCTATTTTTACTTTACATTCTACCACTGGAACAGATAATTAGCCAGTTCACAGATGTTTCTTATCATCTTTATGCTGATAATATTCAGTTGTATTGCTCTTTTAAGGAGTCTGAGTTTCACATGCTGTCTTCTTTAACTAGCTGCTTGTCTAGCATCAAACAGTGGTTAAGTGCAAACTTTTTACAGCTTAACTCAGACAAGATGGAGACATTAATTGCTCCTGAAAACAGGATCCCGCTTATTAAGCACCACATGGGTATCCTAGGCTCCTCTGTTCAGGCGAGTCTTTGAAATCTTGGTGTTAGTTTTGACTCGGCTATGTTTCTTGAGCACCACACTAATCAATTAATTAGAAACTGTTTCTTCCATCTGAAGAATATTTCTAAGTTGAGAACCCTGGTGTTGAAGGCGGAACTTGAGATGATTATTCATGCTTTTATTTCTTCTTGCTCAGACTACTGTAATAGTCTTTTTACTTGTCTGAGCCAAAAGCATCATCAACGCCTTCAGGCTGTCCAAAATTTGGCTGCCAAAATTTGGCTGCCAGACTTTTAACCCCCACTAAGAAAAGGGCACATATTACACCGGTTTTAGCAGCACTTCACTGGCTCCAAGTTGATTTTAGGATTCAGTTTAAAATTTTGGTTCTCGTTGTTAGAGCCATTCATGATCAGGCCCCCAAATACATCACTGAGCTGCTTAAAGTGTACAACCCTTGACAGTCTCTGAGGTCATCGGATCAACTTTTACTGGCTGTCCCTCGAACCCATTTTAAAACTTGAGGAGATCGAGCCTTTCAGGCAGTGGCACCAAAATTGTGGAATACTCTACCACTGTTTTTGCACTCAGTAGACTCTGTTGACTCTTTTAAAAAGAGCTGAAGACACTGCTGTTCAAACACGCTTTTTAGTTTGGTTATGGGTTTTTTGATTGTCTTATATTTTTATCATTGTATTTGTGAATGTGTTTTATTTTACTGTGAAGCACTTTGTGATTCTTTCTGTGAGAGGTGCTATATAAATAAACTTTACTTACTTACTTACTTGCTTACTATAATTGGTGTTTGTTGGTGAATGCTAGCAAATGGTGTGTTTGTTGAAAGTTTACCAATGTATGGAAATAAACGTTGGTGAAAATTGTGCTCACTTTGTAAAAATTCCTGAGCACTGGGCTAAGTCGTGCAGAGCTAGCCTAAGTTGGGGCTTCATTGGCGAATGTCGACTGAAACGCTGGTGGAAGCAGATGTTTTTAGATAAAGTTCACTTTTCATATATGCACAGACACAGATGAACGCACAGTGAATGTGTCAAAAGTCCAGGAGAAATGCTGAAGCAAGGTCGCTGTCCATGGTGCTGGAATGTCAGACGCCCAGAGAAGCAAAAGGGGAATTAAAAAAAAAGAAAAAGAAAAATATTATCCCCAAAAAAGTGACAGTTCAAAAGGAAAAAAAAAAAATCTCATTGTTACAAAATTTACTGTTTTTATTTTCTGCTCTGTGCATAATCCTCCAGGATTTATTGATTCGACTTCCATTGTGGGGATCAAAAAGCACTGATGTGATGTCAAAAAGTAAAGGACATTTAACGCAATGTTTTAAAAAAATCAAAAACACTGTGTGCCATGTTAAAAAAAGTCCCATCATTCTCAACTTCAGTCCAAGCAGGAATAATAACAAACATAAAATTATCCAATAAAACTGACAAAGTGTATGGCCAAGAAGGGAGACAGGGAGATGTGTACAGTCAGAAAGCAGGTCCAGAATGCCAGGAAGCCTCCGCAAACACTGACAGTTATATGAGCGTCACCTGACGCTGACCTCAGCTGAGCTACGCTGAGTATTCGTTTGCTTAAGTTGACCTAAGTTGGCAACTGCTGCACATATGCTAGCCTGTTGGCAAAAGTTTGCTTCTGCTAATAGAAAAATGAATGAAACACTGGCAAACGCTACCAAATGCTAGCAAGTATTCATAAAAATTGGTGTACACTGAATTAAAAAAAAGTCCTGCTCGCAAATGTAATTTCACCAACATTTGAGCTCATTTCTCTGATTTTCAAAACATAGGTCAAATGTCAGTCATTGTAGTGTGAATCCACCTTAAGATACAGCACATTAACGGAACCCGAAACCTAACTATGAAACTAACTGACTTACTTTTGCTGACACAAGAAATACAGATTAAAGGAAATGAGGGGTAATTTAAGTTCTCATAAACCAGAAAAGTAGTAGTAAAAAGCAGAAAGCTGAATGAAAAGGAGTCAAATTTTACATTCCTTCAACTACTGTTCAAACACACTTTTTTCAGTCCACAGCTGCGATACTTGAGTCATAACGCAATACTATCACAAATACTGCAATATCTCAACAGAGTACTGCTGAGATATTCAACCACTGTGGTGTGCCGTGGGAAATTTTCTAACTGGTCAAAATAATTTGCTATTGTGGGTTTATGGCTGCAATGTAGTGGCTCTTTCATGTCAGTGGTTGGCAGTATGAACGTAATATTTCTTCTTCTTCTCCTTGACGGAAAATTCCCCCTGTGGGTAGGCAGGGTTACCTTTATTACCTGCCGTGGAAATCCCCCCAAAAAAGTGCTGTCATGTTTGAGTTCACAACATTATCCAGAGGTTCACATAGTTGGGAAAATGTCACTACCTCTTCCAGAAACTGCATCTTGATGTCGACTGTTTTCAGCACTAAATAAGTGGTGGACACCAACTGCCCCAGAGCTCCAGTCCGTCTGTCTCTGGTCTCATTTTCAAACGAATTTATTCTCAACAATAATGGCAGAATCTAAATGTTGATTGGCTATCGCGACCAAGCATCAAGCAATTTTTTTTGCCTGAGTTGAACAAAATCTAATATGCACGGACATGAATTTGTATGTATTTGCATCACCCAGAACAAATATGCAGGTGTTGGTGTGCTTCCATTGACTTTGCATATAATCACACTGAGCATAAAAAAAATTACAAGACTAAATTGTCATTACATATAACTAAATTTCTTCCCACTGATTGCTGATCAGTAAAGACATCTACTGGAGAGACTGAGTGGAAGCAAAATGTGCACAGTCTTGGCCCTCCATGGAATAAGTTTGAGATCCCTGATCTACATAGTATGTGATGATTGACTCTTTAGTCTATCTGAAGATGCCAAGAAAAACCGAGTGCATAAGTCCTAACACTAAAAGGAGCAGAGACTAAGTCGCTGTTAACCTCTGACGGCTATTCACGTCATCTCAACTGTTTTACCAAGGGAACAGACAAGGTAAGGCTATATTTAAGAACTCGATAGAGACTCATGCAATAGCATGACAATAGCATGGACAATAGTATGCAGTGACAATAGGACTGATCTTTATTATATTAAGCTCATTTACTACCACACCACAGTCATACAATACCACACTCTTGTGTAATATTGGTTAATTTCAAGCCTTGTCAGTAAGACCATGGGAGGAAAAAGGTCAAATTGCCCAGCTTGGAGCGGGAATGAGCTACTCCATCATTGGCAATCTGGTTGGTCAATGATTTCATTCAATACAAAAAATGTGCCATGGCTCGAAAAAGGCTGAAAAACACTTTAGTGTTTAGTGATACGATATATCTCAATCTTCTCAATTATTTGATGCCAAATCATGTCCCCAAAGTAAACCCGCCAGCATCATGGAGTTCAGTTGATTCAACCCACCACGGTCACTTTTATTTTGACTGATCTCACTCCTCCATGCTGTGGTCGCATGTTGGTGAAATGAAATATTCACCCATGCATCAAATTTCCAGCTTTTTTCTCAAATGTAAAATTTTTTCTTGTAGATCTGCAACTTTTTTTATCATAAATTTGCAACTTTTCTAGTCAATTTGCAACTTTTTTCACATATAAAACTTTTTTCCATGAATTTGCAGTGTTTTATTATAAATTTGCATTTTTTTTCATAGATTTACAACTTTTTTCTTTTAAATCTGGAACTTTTTTTTGTAAATTTACAACTTTTTCCCCCTCATGAATTTGTTGTTTTTTCTTCATAAAGTCACTACTTTTTTGTCATAAATCTGCTCCTTTTTTTCTTGTAAATTTGCAACATTCATATGGATGCTGGTTTAATTAAATAATTTTCTTTAAGTGTTTGAACCCTTCTCTATTACAAATACAGGAGCCCCTAAACACAGTCTTGCACAGGGCCCAGACTGATAACAACTGTAGCGTCCCTCTTAATCTTTACTCTTGAGAAACTGGTCTGCAGTGAAATGAAATATCTGCCCATGGTTGGTTTTAAACAGACTGACAAATGTAGCAAATTAAATAATAATAAAAAAAAACAGTCCATGAAGGAGGGGGCTGAGCTGAGGCTCACGTAGCAGCATGGCACGAGAGAAAAGGGAGGAAAAGCGATGGATGAGAGGCCGAGGAGAGGGAAAGATTACTACCGTAGTACATCAGGCTTAGCTTCACATCCCTAATGGTAACCATGGAAATAATTATAGAGTAGACAGACAGACTGCCTGGGAGAGAGTGTGTGAGCTGCAGGGGAAGAGAGAGGAAGGGAGGGGAAGGGAGGGAGGGGAATAAAACGACAACGGAGGAGAGAAATGAAACTGTGGGGGGGGGGGCGGTAAAGTAGCTGAAATGTTGGTTGGAATTCCTCAACTGACTCTCGCTGGCATCTGAAACGTTTAAAGACGGCCCTCCTTCTTACAGCAGGAATACTAGTTTGACATCTTTTCTCAGCCTCGTCAGCTAAATCCGTTCTTTGATATGAAACAGCGATGGCGGTGAGGGATGGTTGGAATAAAAGTACGTAGATACCCATCGCCCTGAGCCGGAGGTCATGTTATTTTTATCCCAGCAGCGGTAGGGAGAGGCTCTGGTGTGGCGAGTACAGCAACAGTACGGTGTCATAATTAAAAAAAAAAAAAAGACAAAAGAAGAAAAAACAACAACTGTTTAGAGGAAAAAGTTGCTTCAAACCGACAGTTGTCATAGAAACTGATCTGAGATAGACACTCCTCTGGAAGCTCTGATTACTTATCATTGCTGAAAGCCCAATCAGTGCCAATGTGGTTAACAGCGAAGTAAAACAAGCAGGATTCCATGATGTTACTCATGTTTATCATGGAAAGGTGCAGGGTGCAAGGATACGGAATTTAGCTGGACACAGTTTTTATTTCTCTTCCGTGTGATTTTGAATGCTCATGGTCCGTCTGTGGGTGTGTGACAGCATGCACGGGCAGGTGGTAAGTGGTTATACAGTATATTGCTGTGCGAGCAGTAGTGTTGTGAGCGTCCCACGCTGTTGCCCCTGGCTCTGAATGGTGTGTGTGTGTGGGGGGGGGGGGGGTAGCAGAAGGTGAAAGGTAAACAGGAAAAAAGCAGGTGAAGAAAACTGAAAGATGAGCTGTTTTTCCAATGCAAAGAACTGGAATCTTTTTAGTGGAGCTGCTGTAACAAGCCGTTTCTGGCTGTAAAACAGAGTGTGCAAATGCTACAGGATCCCCTCAGCCACTAAGGGGGTCCCAAGCTACAAGTTCACCCTCAAAATTTTACAGATCTTAATTACCTTCAACTTTTCTCTTGTGAATTTGCATCTCTTTTCATATTAATTTTTAACTTTTTTCTTTTAAATTTGCAGCTTTTTTGTAATACAGTGGTGTGAAAAAGTGTTTGCCCCCTTCCTGATTTATCATTTTTTTGTATGTTTGTCACACTTGAATGTTTCAGATCATCAAACATATTTAAATATTAGACAAAGAAAACAACTACACAAGTAAACACAAAAAGCAGTTTTTAAATGAAGGTGTTTATTATTAAGGGAAAAAAAATTCCAAACCTACATGGCCCTGTGTGAAAAAGTGATTGCCCCCTAAACCTAATAACTGCTTGGGCCACCCTTAGCAGCAACAACTGCAGTCAAGCATTTGTGATAACTGGCAGTGAGTCTTTTACAGTGCTGTGGATGAATTTTGGCCCACTCCTCTTTGCAGAATTGTTGTACTTCAGCCACACTGGAGGGTTTTCAAGCATGAACCGCCTTTTTAAGGTCATGCCACAGCATCTTAATCGGATTCAGTTCAGGTCTTTGACTAGGCCACTCCAAAGTCTTCATTTTGTTTTTCTTAAGCCATTCAGAGGTGGACTTGCTGGTGTGTTTTGGATCATTGTCCTGCTGCAGAACCCAAGTGCGCTTCAGCTTGAGGTCACAAACAGATGGCCGGACATTCTCCTTCAGGATTTTTTGGTAGACAGCAGAATTCATGGTTCCATTTACCACAGCAAGTCTTCCAGGTCCTGAAGCAGCAAAACAGCCCAAGACCATCACACTACCACCGCCATATTTTACTGATGGTATGATGTTCCTTTTCTGAAATGCTGTGTTACTTTTACGCAGGATGTAATGGGACACACACCTTCCAAAAAGTTCAGCTTTTGTCTCATCAGTCCACAGAGTGTTTTCCTAAAAGTATTGGGGATCATCAAGATGTTTTCTAGCAAAACTGAGATGAGCCTTTATGTTCTTTTTGCTCAGCAGTGGTTTTTGTTTTGGAACTCTGCCATGCAGGCCATTTTTGCCCAGTCTCTTTCTTATGGTGGAGTCATGAACACTGGCCTTAACTGAGGCAAGTGAGGCCTGCAGTTCTTTGGATGTTGTTGTGGGGTTTTTTTGTAACCTCTTGGATGAGTCGTCGCTGTGCTCTTGGGGTAATTTTGGTCAGCCAGCCACTCCTGGGAAGGTTCACCACTGTTCCATGTTTTCACCATTTGTGTATAATGGCTCTCACTGTGGTTTGCTGGAGTCCCAAAGCTGTAGAAATGGCTTTATAACCTTTTTGCAGACTGACAGATCTCAATTACTTTGTTTCTCATTTGTTCCTGAATTTCTTTGGATCACAGTGTGATGTCTAGCTTTTGAGGATCTTTTGGTCTACTTCACTTTGTCAGGCAGGTCCTATTTAAGTGATTTCTTGATTGAGCACAAGTGTAGCAGTAATCAGGCCTGGGTGTGGCTAGAGAAATTGAACTCGGCTTTCCAAAGATGTGATAAACCACAGTTAATTTATGGTTTAACGGGGGGCAATCACTTTTTCACATAGGGCCATGTAGGTTTGGATTTTTTCTTTACCCTTAATAATAAACACCTTCATGTAAAAACTGCATTTTGTGTTTACTTGTGTTATCTTTGTCTAATATTTAAATTTGTTTGATGATCTGAACATTTAAGTGTGACCAACGTACAAAAAATGAGAAATCAGTAAGGGGGCAACAATCTTTGACACCACTGTATATGCTGGTCATTTTTTTATTATATGTTCTGGTTTAATATTTTTTTCTTTTGATCTAGTTTTTCCGGGCGAGAGGCGACGAGCAGGGGTAGGTATTCTTGTATCGCCCCACCTTGCTGCCTCTATATTGGAGTTTTCCCCGGTGGACGAAAGGGTTGCTTCCCTGCGCCTTCGGGTTGGGAAACGGGTCCTGACCATCATTTGTGCCTATGCACCAAATGATGTTTCAGAGTACCCACCCTTTTTGGAGTCTGTGACTGGGGTGCTGGAGGGTGCTCCTCCTGGAGACTCCATTGTCCTACTGGGGGACTTCAATGCGCACGTGGGCAACGACAGTGAAACCTGGAGGGGGGTGATTGGGAGGAACGGCCTGCCCGATCTGAACCCGAGTGGTGTTCAGTTATTGGACTTCTGTGCTAACCACAGTCTGTCCATAACGAACACCATGTTCAAGCATAAGGGTGTCCATATGTGCACCTGGCACCAGGACACCCTAGGTCGCTGGTCCATGATCGATTTTGTTATCGTATCATCAGACCTGCGACCGTATGTCTTGGACACCCGAGTAAAGAGAGGTGCAGAGCTGTCAACTGATCACCACCTGGTGGTGAGTTGGATCCGATGGCAGGGGAGGAAGCCATTCAGACCTGGTAGACCCAAACGTATAGTGAGGGTGTGCTGGGAGCGTCTGGCTGAGGCCCCTGTCCGGGAGGTCTTCAACTCCCACCTCCGGAAGAACTTCAACCACATTCCGAGGGAGTCTGGAGACATGGAGTCTGAATGGGCCATGTTCTCCACCTCTGTTGTTGAAGCGGCGGCCCAGAGCTGCGGCCGCAAGGTGGTCGGTGCATCTCGTGGTGGCAACCCCCGAACCAAGTGGTGGACACCAGTGGTGAGGGGGGCCATTAAGCTGAAGAAGGAGTCCTATCAAGCTTGGTTGGCTTGTGGGACTCCCGAAGCAGCTGAGGTGTACCGGCAGGCCAAGCGGAGTGCAGCTCGGGTGGTTGCTGAAGCAAAAACCCGGGTATGGGAGGAGTTCGGTGAGGCCATGGAACAAGACTTTCGGTCGGCTTCAAAGAGATTCTGGCAAACTGTTCGGCGGCTCAGGAGGGGAAAGCAGCTCCCCGTCCACACTGTGTATGGTGCGGATGGGACACTGTTGACTTCAACTGGGGATATCGTCGGGCGGTGGAAGGAATACTTCGAGGATCTCCTCAATCCCACTGATACGCCTTCCACAGAGGAAGCAGGGTTTGGGGACAAGGGGGATGACTCGCCTATCACAGGGGCTGAGGTCGCCAAGGTGGTTAAAAATCTCCTTGGTGGCCGGGCCCCGGGGGTGGACGAGATTCGCCCCGAGTACCTCAAGGCCCTGGATGTTGTTGGGTTGTCATGGTTGACACGCCTCTGCAACATTGCGTGGAGGTCGGGGGCAGTGCCTTTGGCATGGCAAACCGGGGTGGTGGTTCCTCTCTTCAAAAAAGGGGACCGGAGGGTGTGCTCCAACTTTAGAGGGATCACACTCCTCAGCCTCCCTGGGAAGGTCTATGCCAAGGTACTGGAGAGGAGAGTCCGGCCGTTGGTCGAACCTCGGATTCAGGAGGAGCAATGTGGTTTTCGTCCTGGCCGTGGCACATCGGACCAGCTCTTTACCCTCTCGAGAATTCTTGAGGGTTCGTGGGAGTTTGCCCAACCAGTTTACATGTGTTTTGTGGACTTGGAGAAGGCATTTGACCGCGTCCCTCGTGGATTTTTGTGGGGGGTGCTTCGGGAGTATGGGGTATCGGGCTTGTTGTTACGAGCTATTCGGTCTCTGTACGACCGTTGTGAGAGTTTAGTTCGTATTGCCAACACTCGGTCGGAGTCATTCCCAGTGAGAGTTGGACTCCGCCAGGGCTGCCCTTTGTCACCGGTCCTGTTCATAATTTTTATGGACAGGATTTCTAGGCGCAGCCAGGGAATGGAGGGTGTCATGCTTGGTGACCACAGGATCTCATCTCTGTTGTTTGCAGATGATGTTGTCCTGTTGGCTTCATCCAGCAATGACCTACAGCTCTTGCTGGGACGGTTTGCCGCTGAGTGTGAAGCGGCTGGGATGAGAATCAGCACCTCCAAGTCCGAGTCCATGGTCCTCAGCCGGAAAAAGGTGGATTGTCCTCTCCGGGTTGGGGACAGGCTCCTGCCCCAAGTGGAGGAGTTTAAGTATCTTGGGGTCTTGTTCACGAGTGAGGGGAAAATGGAGCGAGAGATCGACAGACGGATTGGAGCAGCATCTGCAGTGATGCGGACGTTGTACCGGTCTGTTGTGGTGAAGAGGGAGCTTAGTTCTAAGGCAAAGCTGTCGATTTACCAGTCAATCTACGTTCCTACTCTCACCTATGGTCACGAGCTTTGGGTAATGACCGAAAGAACGAGATCGTGGATACAAGCGGCTGAAATGAGCTTTCTCCGTAGGATTGCTGGACTCACCCTCAGAGATAGGGTGAGGAGCTCAGTCATCCGGGAGAGGCTCAGAGTAGAACCGCTGCTCCTCCACATTGAAAGGAGTCAGTTGAGGTGGTATGGGCATCTGATTAGGATGCCTCCTGGACGTCTCCCACTTGAGGTGTTTCAGGCACGTCCCACTGGGAGGAGACCCCGGGGCAGACCCAGGACTCGGTGGAGAGACTATGTCTCCCAGCTAGTCTGGGAACGCCTTGGTATCCCCTCTGAAGAGCTGGAGCAGGTGGCTGGGGAGAGGGAAGTCTGGGCTTCTCTGCTTGAACTGCTGCCTCCGTGACCCGGACCTCCGGAAAAGCGGTAGAAGATGGATGGATGGATGGATAGTTTTTCACTTGAACCCAAACTAGGAGCTGTTTCCAAAGGAGAGGAGCCTGATAACTGAAAAGCTCTGCATCCCATTGTACTTTTAGAGACCCTAGTTACATGGTCACAATAAACTGATTACTGGGAATAAACCAAAAAAGGCAATAATCAGTTTTGTCATATTTACATGCACTGAATAAACGGATTATTGGAGGGTAAACCACTTGAGTTAATGACCCCGGTTATATGGCCTTTTTCAGATTATTCTGTTTACATGGCCACTTTAATAATCATCTAACTCCAGAAATTCAATCATAGCCGGTTTATTCATGTACATGAGGTCAATATGTACTACACTACTCCTTACCAGTGTTGGGCAAGTTACTAAAAAATTGTACCTAATAGTACCTATAGTACCAGAATAGCACCTAATTACAGTTACTAGTTACTTCTTTTCGAAAGTAATTGAGTTACTTTACCTTATTTACCAGTTACTTACCTGTTACTTCACTGCATAATTAAAGTACCTAGTTACTTGGAAAAGTAATTTTCATGTAGAAAAGCACTCGGAGAGCGCAGACCTCCGCCAAGCGCCACAGTTCCCCCATACAGTGTTTGTGTGTACGTTTTCAGATTCCTTGACCATGAAAACATATGACAAGCAATTGGATTGACAATGATAGGATTAGTGGTTCAGTAGTTATTCACAAAAATGGCATTTTGCGTAATTGCGGTTTTCTTGTGGACGGTGATCCGGATCACCACCAAAATCTAATCATCTGTAGGATACCCCATTTCTGACAATCTGTGAAAATTTCATGAAAATCCGTCCATAACTTTTTGAGTTATCTTGCTAACAAACAAACAGACAGACAGACAGTCAGACAGACAGACAGACAGACAAACCAACGCCGATGAAAACATAACCTCCTCGGCGGAGGTAATCATCTTGCACACATAGCAAGATAATTTCAGCGATGGATTACATTCGGGGCTTATTAATGACTGTTTCAGACAGAACTTTTAGAACATGTTCAATCTGCTTTAGCTGCCTTGAGCACTTTTATTGTGGGAAAAAATCTGAAGAAAATCAACATGATATTGCCAGTAATTTCCTCATTTTGGAGTGAGAGTTGGCAACACTGCATAGACCTGCCCATGTTTATCTTACCTTTATGATTATGGATTGAATCCGATGTGCAGTGATCCAAAGAACATGTCCATTACCCACAGTCCAAATGTCAGAATCAGAATCAGATTTATTGCCATTGTTCATGTAGTACACAAACTAGGAATTTGTCTCGGTGCAATGCTGCAACATTAAACATGATAAAATAAAAGAAATAAACTATACATACAATAAAGTGTAGAATAAGAATGAGTAATACTAGTCAGCAGTTTAAATATATTAGCGAGCAGCAGATAATGTGGAGAACCATATAGTGCAGTCGGTAATGCAAGAAGAAAACAGTGATGATTGACATGAGTCTGGTTGAGCTGCTGTACATGGTGCACGAGAGTTAATAAGTCACTTAGTGTTCAGCAGTCTGATGGCAGAGGGGAAGAAGCTGTTCATGTGACGGGAGGTTTTAGTCTGAATGGACCGAAGTCTTCTACCTGAGGGGAGAGGGGCAAACAGTACGTGACCAGGGTGTGAAGGATCGGCTATGATCCGGCCAGCACGCCTCCGGGTCCTGGAGATGTACAGATCCTGGAGAGATGGGAGCTTGCAGCCGATCACCTTCTCAGCAGTGCACACGACGCGCTGCAGCCTTAGTCTGTCCCTGGCAGTGGCTCCTGCGTACCACACGGTTATGGAGGTGGTGAGGATGGACTCGATGATGGCTGTGTAGAACTGCACTAACATCTTGGTGGGTAGATTGAGCTTCCTCAGCTGCCGCAGGAAGAACATCCTCTGCTGGGCCTTTTTGATGAGGGAGCTGATGGTTGGCTCCCACTTGAGGTCCCTGGTGATGGTGGTGCCTAGGAAGCGGAAGGAATCAGCAGTGGTGATGGGAGAGCCTGTGAGGGTGAGGGGGGGCAGAGGGGTTGTGACTTTCCTGAAGTCCACAATCATCTCCACTGTCTTCAGAGCGTTTAGCTGCAGGTTGTTGTTGTTGTACCAGGACGCCAGCTGGGCCACCTCTCTCCTGTAGGCGGACTCGTCGCCGTTGGAGATGAGCCCGATGAGGGTGGTGTCGTCCGCAAACTTGATCAGCTTGACAGACTGGTGGCTGGAGGTGCAGGAGTTGGTATAAAGGGAGAAGAGTAGGGGGGAAAGTACACAGCCCTGGGGTGATCCAGTGCTGATGCTAACAGAGTCTGAGACAGTCTTTCCCAGCCGCACATGCTGCCTCCGGTCCGTCAGGAAGTCGGTGATCCACCTGCAGAGGGAGTCAGGCACGTTGAGCAGGGACAGCTTGTCCCGGAGCAGAGCGGGGCGGATGGTGTTGAATGCGGAGCTGAAGTCCACAAACAGGATCCTGGCGTAGGTTCCCGGGGAGTCCAGGTGCTGCAGGATGGAGTGGAGGGCCAGGTTGACTGCGTCGTCTACAGACCTGTTGGCTCGGTAGGCAAACTGCAGCGGGTCCAGGAGGGGAGTGGTAATGGACTTGAGGTGGGGCAGGACCAGGCACTCAAAGGACTTCATGACTACAGAGGTGAGCGCTACAGGTCTGTAGTCGTTAAGTCCAGTGATCCGTGGCTTCTTGGGGACAGGGATGATGGTGGAGGATTTGAGGCAGGTCGGCACGTGGCATAGCTTAAGGGAGGTGTTAAAAATGTCTGTGAAGACAGCAGCCAGCTCTTTCGCACAGTGTCTCAGGGTGGAGGGAGACACGCCGTCTGGACCGGGGGCCTTGCGCGGGTTCAGTCTGGAGAACTGTTTGAGCACGTCCTGCTCACTGATGACAAGGGCAGGGGGGGAGGGGGGGCGCCTTTGATGAAGTAGGGACCGTGGAGGCTGTGGAGCTGGAGGGAGGGGGGGAGTTGGACACAGCTGACGAGGTGTCAAAACGGGCATAGTGTTGGGACAGTCTTTGACAAAGGGCTTTGTCATCCTGACCTTTAGGAGCCTGAGGCCGATAGTTGGTGATTTGCCTCAGTCCTCTCCACACAGAAGCCGAGTCGTTAGCAGTGAACTGCTGCTGGAGTCTCTCAGAATACACAGATTTAGCTCTCCTCAGCTCTCTGTTAAACCGATATTTAACCTCTCTGTAGCGGTCCCTGTCTCCACTTTTCAGCGCTGCTTCCTTCTCCTTCCTGATCTGTCTGAGCTTAGCAGTGAACCAGGGCTTGTCATTTGAGTACCTCACCTTGGTGCGCGATGGAAGAATGCTGTCCTCACAAAAGTGGATATATGAGTTCACAGTGTCCGTGTACTCATCCAGATCATGCGTGGCTCCTTTAAACATGCCCCAGTCAGTTATTTCCATGCACGTTTCCAGCTTCTCCTCAGCTTCACTGGTCCATTTCTTCGTAGTGCTCACAACAGGTTTAGTGAGCTTCAGTCTCTGTCTGTAAGTGGGAATGAGGTGGACCATCACGTGATCAGATAGTCCGAGCGCAGCGCGGGGAACAGCGCGATACGCGTCCTTAACTGTGGTGTAACAGTGATCCAGCGTGTTTTTTCCTCAGGTGGGGCTTTTAATAAACTGTTTGTAGCGGGGGAGATCGTGGCTCAGATTGCTCTGGTTAAAGTCGCCAACCACAATAACCAGAGAGTCCAGAAAAGTGCGCTCCGTATGTTGGATGTGATCCACGAGCGCGTGCTGAGCTATGCGCGCGTCCGCGTCGGGAGGGACGTACACAGCGGCGAGGATGAATGAAGCGAACTCCCGCGGGGAATAAAATGGCTTGCAGTTAATAAAAAGAAATTCCAGGGCGGGAGAACAGTGATTGGAAATTACCGTTACATCAGAGCACCAGCTGCTGTTGATCTAAAAGCAGACTCCTCCTCCTGTGGTCTTACCGGAGAGCTCTGTGTCACGATCAGCACGAAACAGCTGAAATCCCTCGAGGTGCAGCACGCTGTCCGGTGTATTTTCCCTGAGCCAGGTCTCAGTGAAACAGAGGGCAGCCGAGGAAGAGAGGTCCTTAAAACGCATCAGCAGTCTTAGTTCATCTACCTTGTTAGAGAGAGAGTTGGCATTGGACAGAAATATGCCAGGCAAAGCCGTGTGCGTGCCTCTCCTGCGGAGCCGGACGAAAGCGCCTGCTCGTCTTCCTCTCTTTCGCCGTCTCACTTTTCGAGCCAAGCAATGAACCAGATCGGCAGCAGGAGCTAAAAAAACTTGGAGTAGGTCCGTGGGAGTGAAAGTCCTGATATTTAGAAGCTCTTCACGGGTATAAGAGCAGGCAGACACACAATTGACAAACAAAAACAAACAAAGGGCGCAACGAAGCACCATGGCGACCACTGTGGGCGCCATCTTGCGCAGATGATGTTAAAAATGTCTGCTGTGACAGAGACATGATCCAGTCCCCCAAAATTCCTTTTGGAGATCAAAATCCATTTTTGAATAATCTTTATCCAGGTACCCAGTAAATGTGTTTTAACTTCAGTGGATCACAGTCTCAGCTGTCTGGAAAGTGACTATTATCACGTCTTCAGTCTGTAATGACGTATCTGGCAATCAGTTGGTTTAATTCTTGCTCGGTCACAAACTGTCCAGATGCATACCTGTGCTTGAAATCCAGCCGTTGCTGTTGAGACTGTTCAGATAGTGTAGATCCACTAACACAGTGTTGTTAGCATAGCTAGCCATTACTTAGCACTAGCTTTGTCGGAGCTTGTTGTTGTTTTCAGGCGCTT
The DNA here is from genome assembly GCA_020510985.1 of Pholidichthys leucotaenia. Classification (NCBI taxonomy): domain Eukaryota; kingdom Metazoa; phylum Chordata; class Actinopteri; order Cichliformes; family Pholidichthyidae; genus Pholidichthys; species Pholidichthys leucotaenia. Next base: position 49,367,635 of record CM035849.1, on the reverse strand, counting down.
CTGAAGATTGTAGTAGGTCTCAACTGGCACTTAGTTTGCAACCCACCAATATGCTTTTGTCTTTAACCACGACAAAGGAAAAATGTGACCCGTGCTGGCAAAATGGTCAGAATGCACACCGCGTCATTACAAGCTGCAGACAGGAGAAGTCACAAATCATGACTCTTTCTTTGTTTGCTAGCGGCAAGTCCCAGGAAAAACCCCATGAGTGCCTGGTATCATTGGGAAGCTTAGAAAATGTACTTTCTAAAAATATGTATGATTTTGTGGAAGATGTAACTCTGACCGATCAAACATGAGTTTTAAACCTAGCCAAAATATAAACAAGTTATCTTTTTCCGGGTCCGTTTTTGCACACTTCCAACAAATTAAATATCATTTTGAAGGTCTTTCAATACAGAATATGGAAAAAACGTAACCTCAGTTTTGATAATTTCCTCAAAGTGACTTATTTTGCCAGTACGGGTCATAAATAATCTATTTCCAAAAAACAAAGTAGCTTCATCTTTTCCTCTGCTCAGTAATGAAGACTCAGGCTCTTTGCAACAGGTCATGTTGACTGACAGCTGCATCAGCTACAGTAGGGTCAGCTTGTATATTCATTTATTTGAACTAAAAATATCTATCCATATTAAAAAAGTGAGTAATGTATCTTTTTTTCTGATCAAAATGTATCTGATCAAATTTCAGTAACTGTAATGCATTACTGAATTTTTAAACAGTAATTTCATTATACAGCACATTACTGCAAAAGTAGTAGCATTACTTTGTAACACATTACTGTAACGTTACTTTGTAATGCGTTACTCCCAACACTGCTCCTTACATATTGGAAGTGCAGTGCTCTGATAGGATAATAAGGTACTATAAGTAATGACAAGGGGCCTTATCATTTAAGAGATCTGTAAGTGAGAAGAAGGATTTTAAATTTAGTTTTAATTCTAGAGGAAGCCAGTGAAGGGAGATATGATGTCTTGCTCGAGTACCCATTGGAACTCTAGCTGCTACCACCACCGGAGTGGTGGGCTAGTTGATAGAGCATCCGCCCCACAACTGGGAGGTCATGGGTTCAAGCCCCGGCAAAGACCATATAAAAATGGTATTTCCCGCCTTCTAGCTTGGTGCTCAGCATAATAGAATGAAGGAAGGAAAAGTTGTTTGTGGTGGCGCCTTGCATGGCAGCGACCCCTCTGATTCTAGATGTGATTAACATTGTAAATAAAAGAAATGTAATTTTGTTCTACTGTACATGATTGGCTGTATGGATTGAATGACAAAGTTGGCTTCTTCTTCTTCTATCCTGTCTCAAATCACCCCTGACACTCGTCTCCACCCACTCCACCCTGCCTGCGCTCTCTTCCTCACCTCTCTTATACACTGTCAGTTGATATGGATGTCTGACCCCAGGTATTTAAACTCATCCATCGCCACTCCACTTCTTGCATCTTTGCCGTTAACACCCACCTCCCTCTCATTCACACACATTTATTCTGACTTGCTTCTACGGACTTTAATTCCTCTCCTCTCCAGTGCATACCTCCATCTCTCCAGGTTCTCTTCACCTGCTCCCTACTTGCACTAGAAATCACAATGTCATCAGCAGACATCATTATCACAAACAAGAAGGGGCTCAGAGCCTATCCCTGATGTACTCCCACCCACACCTTGAATCCATCTGTCACTCCTGCACCACATGTCACATTTAGGTCAGAGACGACATTGGCATTAGGTCTGAGATAACCCATCAGCTGACCTTTAAATGACATATCAAAGCTATCGGGGCCACAGCAATGTGCTAATCTTCTTTGAGCTGCTCCCTTTTGGTGTCACCACAGTATGTCATCATCTGATATCATGATGATCCCCATATTTGATCTGGCAAGGATTTTACACTGGATGCCCTTCCTGAATGGGTAGTGAACCCACAACCTTCTGGCTGTACCACTAGGAAACCACTCCAGTATTCTGCAGTTAAATATTACTCATTACTTTTATTTATTTGAGCTGGATCTTTAAAGGTGGATTTACAGTATGCTCCAGTGCGCTGACACTTTGACAAGGCCAGCAACCGTGCAGGTGTATATATGCTTCATTTTTGGCGTCTCCTGGGCCAAGCATCCTATTGAACGGGAGGTTGGATCTTGTGTATGCATAGTCAATGTGGACAGTGTTGTGTATTTTAACTTTACTAATACAGTATATGTCCCTCGTTGATCTGGTTAATAAATGAGGTACAAGTCTCAGATGCCTTTTTGGGTATTTATTTACATCTTGTAACAAGAAGGAAAATGTCATGTGCCCCGCTCGCAGGCGAGAGCCACGAGAGAATTCAGTTTCAGTGCAGAGTTATAGACAAACAACACAATGTGTTATCAGAACGTTCTGTGGGGGTGCAAAGCCTAGCTCTCTCCCAGTGTCTAACATGGAAGGCCAGTCTCACAGTGTCCCAACATGATACGCTTTGTATAGGAACATAATATCAGGAACAAAGTGTAATATTAAAATATAAAACAACGAAATTTATGTCACACAAGCCTCGCGCTCGAGCCGACGCGCAGCACAGAGGTGGAGCATAAATCCATCTTAACACTGCAGCTATTTTGTTATTCAAGGTGAGAAAGACTGCTACAAAATTATGATTCATGGTAGAGCATCCGCCCTGCAGCTAGAAGGTTGCGGGGTCATGACCGGGTCACACCAAAGACCATATAAAATCCTCACCAGATCAAGTATGCGGACCATTACAATATCAGATGATGATGCTGTGGTGACCCAAAATAATGCCGACATCTGGCTGGTATCTGGCAAATCTTCAAACGATTTCTATGAAATGTATTTCGTATGTAACATACATGTTCTGTGGGGCTCTCATACATGTCCTGCACCACTCTCACATACTCCTGACTTCCTCATACAGTACCACAGTTCCTCTCTTGGCACCTCAGAGACAGTGCAACTCCTTCTGACCTTCTCTCCACTTCTCTTTCAATACGCTTCTGTAGTACTCTTTCTTGGCACAAAACCATACTGCTGCTCCCTGATTGTGACCTCTCTCCTTAACCTAACTCTTTCACACATCTTCATAGTGTAGCTGATCAACTTCATGCCTCTGTAGTTACCACAGCTCTGAGCGTCACCCTTGTTCTTGAAGATCAGTGCTGCTACCTTGCCAATGTGACGGGGCTAAACATGAATGCACAAAAAAGTGGAAGTCCTTGGTACTCAGAACATCCCTGTCATGAAAAATGGTTATGGAGGGAAAGAGAGAGAGAACTGTGGAGAAGAGGAGAGGGGGGAAAAGTGATTAGTAGAAGACCCAGCTGGAATCCATCCAGCCCCACCCCTTCCAAACATCTCTCTTTTTCTCTCTCTTTCTTCTCTCTCACTCGCTCGCTGTCTTTGCTTCTGGAAATGCTCACAGAGAGAGAGAGAAGCGGGGAGAGAGGGAGACTGAAGCGCAGGGCGATCGGTGCACTGCCGCTGCTGCTCCCCCCTCCTCCCTCAGACCGCGCCGCTAGTCCACCTGTGCGGGATAATCTCCGGTCCAGGCAGCAGACAGGAGCCTCTGCGGGGCGGATTATTAAAGGATGAATCGCTGTTTGGTGGGAAGGAAGATGAGGGACTAAGTTGTCATCGCCACCTCCCTTTTTTCCCCCTTTTCTTCTCTCGTGCTCGCCTGCCTGTCAGCTCTCCTGGTGTGCGATCAGCTTTTAGGCATTGCAGCTTTCACACTACTTTATTCCCTCCTGGACAGTATCGCCGGACAGCCAGCACTGGAAACTAAAGCTTAATTTGTTTTTTTTAGCCAGCATTGGGCGGGAAAAGGCTCTGCTCAGCCTCTACGCCAGCACACTTTGAGACACTCACATGGGTGCACCTTCCCTCTCTTGCTTATGATCGCAACTGATAACCCCGGTCCATCTTTTTCCACACACACGAGGCGGAAGAAGACACACCGATAGAGGAAAAAAAGAAAAGATATAAAAGACTCCATCGCAGAAACTGTCTAAAAGATGAGAGAAATTGGTCTCAGGGGATCTTCCGTCGGTCACCGGAATCGCGAGCGCAGGGTTGGGGCGGAGGGCGCTGGGGGGAGAGGAGGACGGGGGGAGGCCGGGGAGGAGGAGCCGGCTGCTGCTTCCAGCGGGGGCAGGTGGGGGAAGGATGGACAGCACCTCGGTCTGAAATTATAACACCGAGCTGGCTTTGGAACAATTTTTTTTTCCTTTCTTTTTTCCTGCGTTTCTTACCTCTCACTAATTAGTCCGGAGGTGTGAGATAACGAACAGTGGCCTACTTAATAACTGTCACCCGCTGCTTGCATCATTGTGGCACTTTTAGGGCAGCATTAAGGTAAATTCAGCACTTTTGGGGACGTGAAGGCCCGCAGGTGTGTGGTTTCACCTGTGTGGGAACCTTCGTGGAAGGACATAGTCCCGCTGCGCCGCCATTTTACACCATATTTTTTAACACATCGTGAGAAATTCCTGTAACATTCCTTCAGATAGGGGAGTCCAGTGTGTCTGTGATGCTCAGTAGTGAGTTTATAGTCCCCATATTGCACTTGATGATATTGCTATCATGTATAGAAAATATAGTTTATCATTTTTGTGATATTTCTATAGCTTCGTATTTATTATAAGGTCACTGTAAGTCCAGCTACCCTGAAGGAGCCCCTGCTTCCAGGTGCCTTGCTTGTGCTTGTTGGCGATTTATCACTTATTAATCTACCTATTCTATCCAATAAATATTTAAAGATGAGGCTGACATGGAGGCGTTTTGGCTATATTGGGCTTCTGTGGTGTGTTAATCGGTGTACCTTGCTTTTGCTTTAGTTTGAGCTCCCTTCATTGCCTCCTCTTTTTTTTTTTTTTACCAATTTAGGCTGATGTGATGGTCTCTGACCTTTTGAGCAATACTCATCTCTCTTGAACTTGAGCACGGCCTTAATTAAAAACAACAACAAACCCCTCCAGAGATGGTCACCTGTCTATCCTAACACTCGGTGGCAGACACACCCAAACGACACGCTCAGATATTTATAGACGCTAACATCACTGTGTGCTTTTTTTTTTTTTTTTTGGAGTACGAGTTCAGAACAAGTGCCAACGCTCAACAGAATGTAACGCAACCTGCGGAGCTGCAGCAGTTTTTAAAATAACGCGGATGCAAAGGCTCTGTGGGAATACAGACTGAAGTCAGTGGAAGCATTTCCGGGCTCACAGTGTCTGTGTGTGGGGGAAGAGGGGGGTGGTCACGTACTGTAAAGTGGAGGAGGACTGTCACTCTCTCTAGAAGTTTGGACAAAAAGCACAAGAGGCCCACCTGATCTCGGTAGGACATGTTGCTTATTGGACTTTTGGAAATCCGTGTGTGTGTGTGCATGTACAGCTCATTGCCACATCTGCTGCAGAAGTGTGGTTTATTTATAAGGGAGCATTCTCACTGGTGCCAGTGTTCTGTGCAAAGTGACCCCCCCCCCCCCGCTCCTCTGTCATGGTGGGGGCTTGCACTTCTTGCACATATTGTTGTTTAGGCAAAATTCAGACTTCCTCAAGGAGTCCCTGACAAAACCTTACCCCCAACAACGTTTGGATTAGTCTCATTCCCGAGATGACCTCTACCAACCATTCCAAAGCTGGGTAAATATTGCTTGAGTGGAATTCCCACCCCATGCAAAACTTCATTTCTGCTTCATTTGTGCTGGTTTATACTGCTATCATTTTTGTTTGTGCTATTATGTTGTGTTTTTTTACATTAAAGATTATTTTAAAGGTCATTCTGAGGTCACCCCCCCCCCCGCCCCCCCGGCTGCCCACCTTGCTCCAAACTAACTCAAAATTGTCTCATTTATTTGTGCTTCATTTGTGGTGGTTTGTGCCGTTAAAACTTTCATTTGTGCAGTTACGTTTTTTTAAGTTTAAGCTATTAAATTTTATTTTCATTGTAGCATAGACATTTTGGTAACAGCTGTTTCATGCACATATGTAATCCACAGATTATTGTGGGCCAATTTTGAGTAAGTTGGGTGGCTGAGTGACCTCAGAAGGACCTATAAAATAATTTTTAATATTTAAAAAAACCCATAATAGCACAATTGAAAATTATAGCAACAAAAACAAAGCACAAATGGCTGAGACCATTTCGGGTCAGTTTGGAGCAAGTTGGGGAGCTGAGTAGCCAACTTCACTGAGGTGTACAAGTTCCATTCTCCAGAAGGGAGCGATCACACTTATCAAGCATTCCAGACTTTGGGTGTCAAACCTCGGTCAGCACAGAACAGGCACTACAGTGTGAGCGCACCCTGAAAGCACAGGGCGGTTTCAAGCTTTCTGGGGGCCTTTATGCAAGATTGTGTTTGGGGGCGTTTGTTGTTGGAATGGGGAAGAGACCAAACCCTTCGCTTCCTGACAAAAATATTAAAAGAAATAAACTTGGGAAATTTAACCAGCATCCATATGAACATCATAAGTTTACAAGAAAAAGTCAGAGTCACAGATTAATGAGGAAAATTTACAGGGCAAAGTTGCAAATTTACAAGGAAAAAAGTTCCAACTTTACTAGAAAAAAGTTGCAGATTTGCAACAAAATCACAAGTTTACAAGAAAAAAGTTGCAAATATAAAAGAAGTTGTAAATTTACAAGATAAAAGTCTCAAATGTATGAGAAAAAGTTGTACGTTTATGGAAAAAACCTATGAGAACTAAATTGCAAATTTGCAAAAAAAATTAGCAAATTTATGAAATCAAAGCTGCAAATTTACAAGATAAAGTAGCAAATACAAGGTAAATTAATGAAAAGTTACAAATTTACAAGGAAAAAGTTGCAAATTTATGACAAAAAGTTGCAAATTTACAAAGAAAAAAATCACAAATTTAGAAGAAAAAAGTTTCAAATTTATCAGAAAAAACTAGCAAATGTATGAAAGTAAAAAAAAGCTGCAAGTTTGAGAGAAAGAAGTTAGAAATTCATGAAAAAATGCCACCATACAGTCTTTTCAATTTTGATGTCAGACTTCAGTGTTTCCTTTGGCTTAAAGGCCTTGGCATGGTGGCAGCATATTTTTCCCGGGGGGGGGGGGGGGACACATCACACTATTGAAACCAGAATATGTTAATTTTATACTATTTCTTTCTTCTTTTTTTTATTTTGCACAGTAACTTTACATATGAAACTTACTATATGAAGTATTGTACAACCGAGGCTTGAATGTTGGCATATTGGGCCAGTTGGAGTCCCACCAAGACATCCTGTGTTTAGACTTTTTACTGGTTTCATCTTTCTCTCCTTCCTCTGCTCTCACCTCTCCTGGACCCTCTGCCTGAACACTTTCCTCTCCTTGGCTCATCTTGTCTGTCTCATCGTTCCCTCTCTGAGCCCTGTCTAATTCAGGTTCTCCCTCTGTCTATGGTGGTATCCAAACAGGTTACAAAATACCAAGTGTCACGTTTTGTCCTGCAGGATTTTTTTGTCATGGTTTACATAAATGACATAAATGACAAAAATGTGTATTTTTTTGTATCTTTATTCTAGTGTTTCTTTTTCCCAATGAGAAAGAGTAGGAAAGAGAAGGGGAAAAAACATTTAGTAATTAACTCACACATACTTAAAATATATGATGAGAGGTGGGTATAGTAGCCAGAAATTCTACTCATGTAAAAGCAGTGCTATGAAATTAATAATTAAAAGTAGACAACCAAAAATTTCAAGTTAAGGGTACAAAGAGCACCCACTTAAAAACTTGAGTAATGACTTCAGTCTTGAAGGTTTGAGGTTTTTCTCCAAAATTTATAACAATTTTTTTTTTATAGTTTTCTACTTTTCTCTGTAAATTTATCTAAATTTGCAACCATTTTCCTCATTTATAATTTTCTCTTGTAAAATTATGACTTTTCTTGTATATTTAAGACTTTATTATAAAATTGTGGATTTTTTAGAGTAAATTTTTGTCTATTTTTTTTATAAAATTACAATTTTTTTAATAAATTTGAAACAGATTTTGGTAAAATTTTGACTTTTTTTCCTTATACAATTTACACTTTTGACCATAATCATGCAGAGCCAGAACAGAACAATAATTTAACTCTGATTTCAAAGAAAAAATATTACTAAAATTATATTTAATGAAATAAATTAACTTAAATTAAAAAAGATTCCATTATTTCTGTTATAATATTTCTATATAGTTTTTTTTTTTTTTCAGAAATCTCCTCACCAACCAGACAGCAGGAAAAACCTCCCTTATTTTGAAATCCAAGTGTTGGCACGTTTAGTTTGTCTGAAGGCTGTTGACGGATTAGTCATTGAATTTGTAAATTTCCGTCATATTTACTTGCCAGGTACATAATAATGAACATAAATTACCGTGGGCTGCATGGTGGCGCAGTGGTTAGCACTGCGGCAGCACAGTTTACCCTCGGCCGGGGGATCGCGGGGATCATGAGATCGTGGGTTCGATCCCTGCCCCCAGCCAACAGTGATCTCTGTGGAGTTTGCATGTTCTCCCCGTGTTGCGTGGGTTTACTCCGGGATTTCTCCGGTTTCCTCCCACATGCCAAAAACATGCAGGTTAGGGATACGGGGCGCTTGCGCACGCAGTGACCGGCAGCTGGTGGCTTGTCACCAGACTGCAAAACAAATCTACCTACGGGTACAAAATAAGTAATAAAAAATAAATAAATAAATAAGTTAATATTGTAGTGGCTGGTGAAGTAAATCCTCTGCGATTCAGTCACTCTTGCCTTTCCCTGCATATGAAGCCTAACCACACCTGTTTGCTAAGCGACTCTTCATTATTGTTCCCGTTACCAGCGGGTTAAAAAAAACTACCATCAATGCCTCCACTGCTTACATACCTCTTCTGCCTTTTTTCTGTGTTTAAAATACTTTAATAAGCTCATCAGTGTTGCCAGATGGGAAATGTTGAAGTATTGTACCAGTGGCTTAAAATTATCGTATTTTGAGGAAAATTATCATACACACCCAGTTTTCATTCTGACGTGGTTCAGGACCATCTGTTTCAGAAACACATTATCACAGATCATGCATATTACAGCCTATAACAGTTTGACCTTTAAATAGTCTAACAGATCGGTTGAAAAAAAAAGTGCCTCTATCTGTGTGGAGTACAGGATAAGCCCCTGGCCTGCACTGAACAGCCCAGAATATCAGTCATACTTACTTGACTATCTTCTATATGACTTCTGTTGAATCATCATGTATCAAGGTCTTGTCTCATAAATATTTTGAGAAGTACTGTGTTTATATATTAGGAATAAACATCAATCAATCCACCTACACTACTACTAAAATGCCTCTGATAACTGAAGCAGAAACTTGTTTCACAGTTTTATTGAGAACCACAATCGGGTGACATTTTTGCACAAACATCTGCACATTGCAGCAGCAACAGAAAGTTTTAGTGCTAATAGTAGCTTTGAACCGGGGTCTGTTTCCCTCCATTTATTTCTTAACCTGCTGTTGATGTTGCTTACTTGTTGAGTCTGCCGTGCCTTCATTAGTGCTGTAACGTACGTGAACTATTCAACAGAGTGTACTAGTTTTTACTTGTGAATGGACTGTACTGAATCACTTACCAGAACTGTAGTGAAAGCCAGGGATCAGCTGAATTGCCCGCCTGAGCAGCAAACCAACCACTCCGTTCAGCCTACTCTCATGATAGACAGTTGGAGCTACTGTACAACATTGAGTGATTTGGTGTACCGCTATTTCTCACAGATCTTTTTAACTTAACTCAGTATGTTTCAGTGAACTGTGGATCCCATCAGTAGCCTCCATCCGGCTGCCTCTGTGCTTCTGCCACAGAATCTTCTGTCTCTTTCTGCACAGCCCCCGCGCATGAGACGATGCATTGAAACAAGCGTAGTATGTATGCGCACTTTGCACAGGATGTGTATCCTGGCTGTGTTTGCAAATGTATTAACTTAGCCACAAAATGAAGGGGTCAAATTATCGTACATTATAGGATTTTTGAAATCATTTTGCCCTCTGAGAGGGCAAAATTATCATACAAATACGATAATTATCATACATCTGGCAACACTGAAGCTCATGCTTCTCTCGGACAACAATGCTAGAGAGACACTCTGCCTGCCGACTGATGGTCATGCGAGCGGTGCACTTCCAAACTCCGACACACAGATGACCGTCACGCGCATTGTTCATGTGCGTGCTTGCAGAGCATCATTTCTTAATTTATTTTTCTTAAATTTATTGTTCCTCATAGCTTGGCAGCATAACTTCAAGGGTGGCGGCCCGCCGCGCAGAAATGTTACCAGAGGAAATCCTGGATTTTTACAAAAACAGCTCCTGTATGTTCTCCTATATGTGATATATGTGAGTCAGTGTTTCTTCCTTTAAAATGATTATCTGTGTCCCTAAAGGCCAAAGTGTTAAAATTTTAATTTACAGTCAGTACATCCTCTTGAAGACATAGTACAGAGCAGCAGCATATCCCATAGATAAAGATTGTTTTTGTATTATGAAGCAAGTGCAACGTGCGTGTGTGCTCTCTGGAAATATGTCTTACAAGAATTATGTTGTAAGTACTTTGTGACAGTAAATAACAGAGCAATAATCTGCTGCTTCCTTGTATCTTCCCCATTCTGTGGAAGGACTATACTATCCTGAACTGCAGTTTCGGTGATTTTGTTCTGAGCAAAAGACTAAAGGCCGTATTACAACGACGGGGTCAGTTGATCAGTTGTCACTAACCCAGAACTCGTTTATGGGCATTTCCAAGTTCATTTCCTTATTACAAAAGCGTAAAAACAAACTTGCCGCCGGTGCATGATGCAAAAAGGCCGGTCTAATCATTCAGAGGTGTGTTTTGGATAATCCAGTCCAAAGCATTCCTTCCCATCCCTTTAATGCAAAGAGGCGCATTATCTAAAGGGAATTGTGATCATGACTGTTTAAGACAGGTTTTACGCTGACCAAAGCCCGTGTGTGTGAGCCAAAATGCATGCGATAGTAATGCTGCTTGGTAATAATTAAGACATCAATCACAGTTGATGCCCAGTTAGTTATGTTAGAATGAACAAACGGGGAAGAATCGGCTGAAAAATCAGCTGAACTGTTTAATATCATGCGCAGAGGTGCAACACACAGACATGAATGGATTTGACACTTAAGGAAAAGAGGATGATGCCTGTGCAAACTTTCATAAACTTTCACTAACGATGGTGTGAAAGTCACTCCCAGCTGTGGGGAGATGGAGTGTTCCCTCTCCTGTTGTTTTCGCTGACTGAGGGTCTTCCCCTATCCGTCCTGGGTAGGAGGGAAGGAGGCGATCTGGCACGGCTTCTGGTCCACCTCCGGCCCACGCCACAAAGTGAGCCCGCTCTCGACAGCCTCTGACAGGTGGCTGTCTGAGAGCTTGCTGGGCTGGAAACCTGGGACACATGACTGACGCAGATGTGGACGCATCTCCTGTCTCTCTGGGGAGTTAGTGAAAAGTAAAACGCTGTATACTCCTTGTTCATTCATTTATTCCCCTAAAAATAAACACATTAATGCCTCATTAAGTCCGTGATAACCCCCCCACCTGTGCGCTGCACATCACATTGGAACACAGTGGCACACATGCTCCATGTTCATTCATTCATTCCCCCCCAAAAATCCTACATTGATGCCTAATCTATAGACTCCTGTGGTAAGTCCGCAACTGAAATGAGAATGTGGATGGAATAAAAAAAAACTAGTGTGTGATCATCATATAATTAAAATGATGGGTGATTATAACTGTTACAACTCTCTCTATTAAAATAAGATCCGAGCGGATGCCGTTTCCTGAGCTCCTGAGCTGCGTGATGTCAAAACACACCACTGAAATATGTATCATTAAACAATGCACTTCTGACGACAGGCCTCCTTTCTCCTGATCAAAAGCGGATTCTCATGGAATGCACTATAATAGTAATGCACATTAGATTGTGTGCCGCCACACCTCTTTGACATGAGGTGCCTCCTCCGAGCGCATGGCAGGCACACTGTCTACTGGTAATTTGATGGCGTGATGCAAGGCGTAAAAAACACAATGCGCTGACAGAAACTAACAAAAACACTGGCGCGTGGTGGAAAGTCTGTTGGAAAAGTGCGCGGATGACTGTCAAAATAGGGCCCTAAAGCTGTGAGCTGGTGTTGTAATTACGTTAAGATGTGTCCAACCGTGGATTGGAAAATAACTCCATGTGTTACACATGTGTTACCAGATAGCTTAAACACATTTCACACTGGATGAAGGCCACTCTATGACCTAAAGGTGCATTCAGATCAGACGCAAAAGGGCGACACAAATACATGTAAAGTTAATGCAGACATGTGGAAAACATGTGAATTTGGGCATTCATGCATCCTAGGGATTTGGTAGCACTAGCTAGTAATTAGACTTAAGCTTCTGCCATCACTGGAGTTAAAGTATCAAAACTGGAGAGTAAGGTACTTTGGTGAGACTGCCACTCACCTACAGACAGATGGACCGGGAGCTCTGCAGCTGAATTGGAGTGTCAGAGTTATCCACCCATGGACTCCTGCCACGGATGTACTAACGAGGGCTAGCAGGCTAGCAGTGTAAACAGCTGTCATCCAGGTGAAGTTTTGGAGGCAGGGACAATTTTTCCAGGTTAGAGCCCTGTCAGATAATGTAAACCTAAACATGATGGTGTTTTGGGGATTTCCACAGCAGAAGTTATGCAGGCAATTCCTCCCATCTGCACTTTGGTCAGATGGTGGATTCATGTCTGTTTGCGTGTTTATATTGAGTTAACATGTAATCGTGCCGCACAAAAAATGTGAGCTTTGGCATTTGGTCTGAACACACCTTAAGAAATCAGCCAGAATGTGGATGGTCTTTGCAGGGTCTCGGCGAGGTCTTCGATAGCATATTAAGATTGCACTGGGATCCCTGTTATGCCTGATAGAGCATGGAGAGGTTTTAGCATTAACAAAACTTGCATGGTGAGGTCATGGTGGTTAATGATCGTGGTCTCATCCTATCAGGATCCTGGGTGGAGCGTAGTGGCAGCGGTAGCATCATATCAGAGTCGTGGGGCCCACACACATCAGTGTGGCTTGCTCATCAAAAACTTGAAGTAGGACTGACTACACTGATAAGAGTCACAGTAGCGTCGTGCTAGCATGGTATGATCTTCTAGTACGTAGCTGCATCCTGACACGGTCTTGAAGGCGGGTTGCGGAAGGATGTGTCTGGAGCGTGGTGCGATTATGGGTGTATATGGTAGGATCATCAAGGAAATGTGCTGCTGACATGTAGAGTCTGATTGGGGGGGGTGCAGGACAGTATTTTGGCGATGTGGAAAATAGCAGTCATGATTGCCGTCACACTGAAGAAGGTTTTCCAGTTTTTTTTTTCATGTTCCAGCTATGTTCTAATAGGTCATTTAGGTTGTGGAGAGCAGTGCTGGGCAAGTTACTAAAAAATAGTAACTAGTTACAGTTACTACTAACTTCTTTTCAAAAGTAACTGAGTTACTTTTGAGTTACTGCACGGTTAAAGTAACTAGTTACTTGGAAAAGTAACTTTCATGTTACTTTTAAATGCATACTTAAATTATCTTGCATACACAGCAAGATCAAGGACCCCTTGTTCTCATCAGTAAAAACAAGAAAAAGAAAACTGATGAGAAAAAAGTCTCATCTTACAGAGAAAAAATGTCTCAGATTTACACAAACTATTGTAATCAGTAGAAAGTCAGAAATTTACTAGAAATAAAGCAGTGAATTCACAGAGAAAAATTTGGACCCCCCTGGTGGGCCATTTTTGGCCCACAAACCATACGTTTGACACCCCTGGACTAGCCCATTAAAAATGAATATTTAGAGGATTTACTTCCATGAAATAGCAGCATATCACAACAGCATGTAAATGAATGAGATAAAATAAAATAGAAAGCACAGATAAATGAAAGTTCACCGCTTACAAGAAGCTGTTCTTTATTGCAACAAATCACAGTCACTTTTTCTCTGTGCATAAGAAAACTTTAAATGCATTTAATGCGGACATTAAATGCAAGCTTCTTGCTCAAAAAATACTCATGTTTAACCACAGAGGTAGGAGCTGTTAGGGGCTACTTATCGCTTGGACAGCAGGTGATCAGGGCTCGATATGAGAAGTCGCCACCGCCATGGCATTTCTTCACCGAGTTGTGATGTGAACTGTGGCAGGACAGACCCATGGAGGAGACTGTGACGGCTGCGTCAGTTACAGTAGGGTCAGTTTATATTTATTTGCTCATTTATTTGCTTGCCTTTGCCTTTGGCATGACAACCTCCAGTGGCTTGAGGACGCTGGTGGTGCTGGGGATGGCAGTTGTTCCGCCAGTCGTCACCGAAACTGTGTATTCCTCCCAGTTGGCAGCTGATGAGGAGGGTGTCTAGCAACTGCAAGTTGTATGATCGTCTGTTTGAGCTAAAATATCTATCCATATTAATAAAAAGAGTAACGCGAGTAATGTATCTGATCAAATTTCAGTAACTGTAACGCATTACTGAATTTTTACACAGTAATTTCATTACACAGCACATTACTGCAGAAGTAGTGGTGCTACAGTAATGCATTACTTTGTAACGCATTACTCCCAACACTGGTGGAGAGTGTAGCAGGATTTTGTCCAGTACGATAAGGGTAGTATCTCAGAGAATGGCAAATGCTGACCAATGTAGAGATTTTTGAATTTGCCAATTTTTCTGAGTAACATTGGCGAAAATCAAGGTAGTATCTTACAGAGTGGCAAATTGCTGAGAAATGTTCATGAAGGTTGCGATTATTGTGTTTCGTCAGGGTTCGTAAAAGGTTGCAAAACACTTCACACACAGTTTTTGAGGTTCTGTGGAACCTTAAAAGTAAGGTTGAACTTTGACCAATAGCATGACTGGTGGAGTCAGCAGCAGAGCAGATGAGAACCAGATGGCAAAGTGGAACATGATATCTGTGGACTGTTTGTGTAGGCCACGAGAGAGCTTCAGAGGACAACAGCTTAGGTGCCATCTGGTTGAGAGGGGGATGTTTTCCTGTATATAAATTGCAGCAAGCCTTTTCTGCCTCCCGGCGCTTTATTAAAAGCCTCCTCAGTCGAAGATCAGTGTATCAGCCTCCTTTGTTCACCATATCTTTAGAAGCCTCATCCTAATAGGGTCTTAAAGAGTTGCTAGCATTCACTATTGTCTACTCCATGAACCAAAAAAGAACTTTGGGGACATGTATTACAACCATTTCAAACGCTTACAACTATTTTGCAAATGTTTACAACTGTCTACGGTTTGTTCAAAAATTCTGGGCAACAAGAAAAACTGTTTGGGACCTTAAAAACTGTTTGCAAATTTTTAACGAACCCTGACAAAACCCAACAATCGCTGCGTTCATGAATGTTCGCCGAAGCTGCAAAGACCAAAACTAGCTGGTTAGCAGTGACTGGTCCTTCAAAATTAAATTGGATACTTTGAGAGAGGAAATGAAAAGAAGTGCCTGTCATGGAAATTATTATTTGTCATTCTTAAAGTAATAAAGAATCAACACATTGTCTGGTTAAATGTTGTACAAGAGAGACAACTGGTTACACAGAGCCCTCAGCAGTGAGTGAGGAAGTCTACCTCAGTAGAGTGAACACTTCACTTATATATACACACATCCACAGGAGGCCATAAAATAATAAAACACATAAACGTCTCCATTCCATTAATCAGTGACAGACAAGCACCACACAGGAAACCAGTCAACCCCCTCAAGCTCTCCCCATCCTGGGTAATAAACCTTACACTATGGTGTCTTAAATCTACTTACTGTACAGTGCCTTTAAGTCCAGAGTTTATTCATGACTCCAGAAACAGCAGGTTGACGTCTGTTGGCTGGTCTTATCCCGTCCCGTCAGACTTCAGGCCGAACAGTGATGATGAGTCCAGCTCTGTGTGGGTGGAGCTCCTGTTATCAACTCATGATAGAGCTGGTGAAACTGTGGCTGAATACAGGTACATCTCCAAAAATTAGAATATCATGAAAAAGTTCAATATTTGTTGTCATTCATTTCAGAAAGTGAAACCCATATATTATATAGATTCATTACATATCGAGTGAAATAATCAGCAGTCTTTCCCATGATTGTGTAGCCTACTGACCCAGACTATACACGGACGTGCATGCCCGACTTGCTATCAATGGTGAACTCACCCAATCCCTTGAATACAACAGTGGGGTCAAGCAGGGGTGTGAACTAGCTCCAACACTCTTTGGCATGCACGCAGCAGTCCTACTTTGGCTCGCTTTCAAAGAAATCAAGCACACCTGCAGCGTACAGATCAGACTGCATTATGATGGTGATCTTTTTGGCCTCCGCAGATTAAAAGCGAAATCCAGAGTCCTCACAGAATATTTTAGAGAATCTCAGTATGCTGACGATATTGCGATCTTCAGTGATACATCAGAGGGCCTGCAGACGTTATTATCCTCCTACAATGACGTCGCTAAGAGAATGGGTCTCTGCATCACCACAGTCAAAATAGAGACCATGTGTATTGGCAATACAGCTGAGTTCTTTATTGACGACATCAAATTGGCCAACGTTACTCGCTTCAAGTATCTCGGCAGTTATGTCAGTAGTGACTGCTCTATGAAGGAGGAACTTGCATCTCGCATCCAAGCAGCATCGTGTGCTTTTGGCCATCTGCGCAAGAGGGTGTTTGATTCGCATGACCTCACAGTCTCTACCAAAGTCGCAGTTTACAATCAGTGCCTTATTCCCCTCCTGTTGTATGGAAGCGAAACCTGGACCCTTTACCAGCATGAAGTCAGACAGCTTCGCATAATCCAACAGCGTCACCTTCGCCTGATACTCAACATCAAGTGGGACGATTTCATCAGCAATGAGGAGGTGCTGTGGCGGGCACACGTCGAAGACATCGAGATCAAGCTTGTAATGAGTCGCCTGCGCTGGTTAGGTCATGTCTGTCGAATGAACGATGATAGGCTGGTGAAGAAACTCCTGTATTGTGAGCTGGCTCATGGTTCTCGCAAAGTAGGTCGACCCATACTCCGTTTTAAGGACACATGCAAAAATGCATTGAAGTGTGCCGATGTTTTAGATCAATGGCAATTGGTAGTACATGATAGAGCGGAATGGAAGAACCTCACGAGGAAAGTTTGCTGGGTGCATAATACAAAGAGAGTGATAGCTTACGAGAAAAGACGGACTCAACACAGAGCGGAGAGGAGTTAGGAAGGAACTGTGGATATACCCATTTCGGGTGAAAGGCGATGATATGACCCAGACTGAGAGACCATTTAACTCTCAGAAAACATTTGCAGGCATTTTGAGTTAATTAGCTGATTAGGGTGTGACACCATGACTTTCCAGTATTGAACTTTTTCACAATATTCTAATTTTCTGAGACACTGAATTTTGGTTTTTCATTATCTGTAAGCCATAATCATTAAAATTTCAAGAAATAAAGGCTTGAAATATTTCACTCTATGTGTAATGAATCTATATAATATATGGGTTTCACTTTCTGAAATGAGCGACAAAAAATATTGAGCTTTTTCATGATATTCTAATTTTTTGAGACATACCTGTACATGTGCTGCTACACTGATCCAGCCTTTTGAAATGGAACATTAGATTACAAACACTCTCAGAGCCAAAAAAGGTGAAACATGAACATTTACAGAACATGCTAAGACACAGATCTTAGCTTATTGTTGGTAATTAATCTGTGGTGCCCAATTTGTTGGAGTTTACAATCTGTTTTTTGGCCACTTGTTTTTTTCCCCCCACAAAAAGTAGCAATACAACTTTAAGGTGAATATCCAGCTATTCTGACATTTACTCACTGCGTGGGTGGTTGGCGTCTCTGTGTGGACTGCTGTCAGGAAGACACATAATTGACAGGAAATTAATGTACGGACGGACAATAATGAACTGCCCTATGTTTGAAAAATAGATACTCAGGTGTCATGCTTGTTAGCATAAAGTACTGCTCTAATTAACAGAGATTTATGATGATATGTTCACTTTTTTTAGTGCTATTGTCCAAAGTGGCTACCACTGGTAGAACTCTGAAAAATACAATCCTGTCAATTTGTAAGAGCCAGACTTGGTCTCAGAACCTCTGTTTTCTTTGATTGTGATGTGTGAACTGGAGCTCAATGGATTTTGTCTTTGGCTCTCCTTCAGAACATGACATAACATGATATAGCAAAACAAAACGTAACATAACATAATATAACATAGCAAAACAAAACATAGCATAACATATTATAACATAACATGCATAACAGCATAGCAAAACAAAACGTAGCATAGCATAACATAACATAATAGGAACACAGTAACTCCCTGAGTTAACTCCATAGCGCCCCTATGGACGTTCAAAGATTTCCCCTCCTAAACTTCCGCATATCTGGGGAAGCTGAAATTTGGGGATACACACCCTCGTAACCTCAGCAAAACACATATAAAATCTTAGACGAGTCTGACTAACGGTTCGAGAGATATGCGTGGAACACACAGACAGATTCCTTGCATTGATAGATAGCATAGCAAAACAAAACGTATCACAGCATAGTAAAACAAAACATAGCATAACATAGCATGGCATAACATAACATAATATAACATAGCAAAACAAAACATAGCATAGCATAGCATAACATAGCATAGCAAAACAAAAGATAGCATAACATAGCTGTAGCACCAGTAATATAATGTGTTGAAATGTGTTGAAATAGTTGCGAAAATCATTAAAGTCTGACGTATTTTGACATTTTATTAAGACCTCTTGGAACTGTATCAATGTGTGAAAAAAGTCTCATTTAAGTACTGACAGAAGTTGAAGCTTTTTAAACCCTTTTTTTTTTTTTTAGAATCGATCATGAAATGGCTTTTTTGCCAGCCGATCAGTCAACCCCAAGACTGCAGCTCTTAGAAAGAAATTACGCTAATATTGTGTCATCAGTGAGTCCAGCTTTTATACCCAGTCATGCAGTCATATTGTCAGTGTGTGTTTTGATTTTTTGTTTCCAAAGCCAGGGGTCTAATTTTGGAAATCACTTCTTGAAACAGCTTCTAAAAACAGATATAAAAAGGCTGCCTGTAGACGGAGTTTCTAATCTTCACCTCATTTGCACTCCCTCTCTCGTGCGGGGACGTCGCTTTTTCTCGGCACATTTCTGTGAGTTTGTTGTCAGGCTCACAGATCTCAGAGATCTGCAACCTTTTTCTCAAAAGTTTGTGATTTTTTTTCTCATAAATTTGCACATTTTCTCTTGTAGATTTGCAACTTTATTTCTCATAGATATGCACATTTTTTCTTGTAGATTTGCAGCTTTTTTCTCATAAATCTGCAACTTTTTCTCATAAATTTGCAACTTTTTTCTTCATAAATTTTCCAATTTTTCCTAAAAAAAAATTTGATTTTTTTTTCCTCAAAAATTTGACTTTTTCTCATAAACTTGTGACATTTCCCTTTACATTTTAATCTTTTTTTCCTCATAAATTTGCAACTTTTTTCTTGTAAACTGTAATTTCCTACTTTAAAAAAAATTTAAATTAACATCTTTTATCATATTGTTTGCTCTTGCAAATTTGTACCTAATTTACAGTATATACATTTGTACATTATGCTAAATTGGTGAATACCCTCCATCCCCCTTGTTAAAAAATAATAAATTGCCTACTGAGTGCATCATCATGTACAGTACATCCTTTAAGTACTGGCAGAAGCTGAAACTCTCTGAACGCTTTTTGTTGTAGAATCAATCATGAAATGGCCTATTTGCCAGCCGATCAGTCAATCCCAAGACTGCAGCTCTTAGAAACAAATTATACTAATGTTGTTTCATCATTGAGTTCACCTTTTGTGTCCAGTCGTGCAGTCATATTGTCAGTAGGGCTGCAACTAATAATTATTTCAGTAGCATAACAATATAACAACTATTTTTTTGATTAATCGACTAATCACAATTATTTCTCTCATGTCTGTTGGCACAGCTCCTGTTCAGGGCTCCAGGTCATGTTTTACCTCACCTGTTTAAACCTGCACACCTGTGAAAATCACCTTGTTGTCAGTCTCTGATTTAGTGTAATGACAATATATAACATTAAAAGCTCCCATAGCTAAATAAAATAATGACCCCATCAAACGTGAGTTGAAAATTTGAATTTGACAGCTTAATCAAAAGTGTTTGCAGCAACACAATTAAATAACAGACATTAAAGTTTGGTCCTTCAACCCAAAAAATAAAGAAATAAAACTCAAATATCAGCTTCTGCTGCTCCATGGAGGGCTGTTGTAACTCTGCGTGTTCAAAACAAACTAGTGTAATAATATGAATAACATTCAACTCTATTATAAGTAAAAAAAGAAAACTAGAGGGCACTCAAGAGAGTGCTTACCTCCACCAAGGCTCCGTCCCTTTGTCCATCCATATCACCATCCATCTGTACATTGTGAGATAGGGCCTTGGCGGAGGTATACACTCACGGATCACCTCCAACATCTACTGAGTTCATCTTTTGGGCCAAGGGCCACCTCTGGTGAAAATGTCACCCAAATCCATCTAGGAATTTTTTTCATGATCCTGCTAACAGACAGAGAAATGGCAGCAAAAACAATATGACTACATTATATGACTACAAGACTGTCATAATTGTATTGGCCATACACTGGTGCTGGGCATTTCCTCCTTAAATCAGCATCATGGTTTATTAAATCTTTCAGGTCGGTTTTCTTTTTTTTTCTCCTCTCTTCTCCCTTACAGTTTACTGACAAGGTTCATAATTATTAAGCAATATTACACAACAGTGCAGCATCATATCACTGCGGTGCATAGTAAATGAGCATGACAGAACAGGCCTATTGTGATTTCACAAACAAAAAAAGTTAAACATTGTCCAGGGCTGAAGTTAGTATGTTTACATACCGTGTGGGTCATGTGGCTTGCAAAGACATCCTTAGTTTGTTTGCCAGTACACACTCCAAGCCTTGTCTTAAACTGCAAACTTTGTTTGATTTTTCTTGGTGTCTTCAGATGAAATAATGTCAATCATCACATACTATGTGGATGGAGACCACATTTGTTTTTGTTCCAAGCCGTTTTACTTTTTCTGCAGTGTTTTCGGCAGAGTTAAGAGTGCACTGCTTCCAGGGTGCAGAGGTGCATGGACATGCACGTAACTCTGCGGACATGTCTTTTTTGTAACTTAGATTTTTATTCATTTTTCATCATATATAATGCATTCAGATCACATTCTACATTTAAAAAACAAAGGGGTTAGGGTAGGGGAAAAGAGAAAAAAAAAATAAAAAATAAAAAATAATAAAAAAAAAAATAAAAAAATAAAAGGGGGGGGGACAAATGTTGGAGCATCAAGTTTTTAGTTTCCATCTCTTAATTCTTCTGGTTTTTTCAGTGTCTTTGGTTATTCTTTCAATTTCTGCCTCGTTGTTGCACTTTGTAGTGTGTCCATTTCCGCCATTTTTTCTCCCATATTCCTTCTTGCATTCTTCGTCGATATGTTAGTTTTTCCATTATACGTATGTCCTCAACAATGTCAGTCCATTGTTCTTGGTCAGGAAGAACTTCTGATCGCCATTTTTTTGTGATAGTTTTTTTACATGCAATCAACAAGATTTTAACTAGATATCTGTCCTCAGCCTGTATAACATTGTCTTTTTTAAGATCACATAAGTACATCAGGTTACAGTTCATTGGTATATTATATCCTAATATCCTCTGTATTGTCACATGCATAGATTTCCAAAATGATGATATTTTGTAGCATTTCCAAAACATATGTGAGTGGTCTGCATTTTGAGCCCCACATCCCCTCCAGCATAAAGATTGGGTATTTGTATATTTTCCTTGAATCTGTGGTGTAATGAAAAAGCGGGGGGCAATGGATCAGCGTTCTCGTCGCGCCCTCCGCCAGTACTCGCCTGGGGAAGCTAATGATCCTACCAGCAGACTAAATTCGAAGAGACGACGCCTCTGTGCCAAGTCAAAGAAGAATCTTAGTCACAGTCCTAAAGCCGAAAGCAAACAGCCCCAAGAGCACTTTGTGGTAGGATCGGCCCTTCGCATATTACAACTAAACGTTGAAGGCCTATCTGCAGCCAAGCGAAGCCTTATCGAAGTCCTCGCCTTCCAACATTCGATTGATGTAATCTGCCTCCAAGAGACTCATATTGGCACAGAGGAAGCTGGCCGCTTCACCATCAAAGGCTTTGACCTCCTGTGCTATGTTCTACATGCTAAACATGGACGTGCCACCTATGTGCGTTCTGACATAGTTGAAGCAAATCACCTGATAACAACACATTTCTCAGACACCATAATCATTGGTGGCTTCCATATTGTCAATGTGTACAAGCCCCCTAATGCCAACTGGGATCTGCAGGTCTTACCCACCCGACCCCACCCTGCCATCTATGTGGGGGACTTTAACAGCCATCACCCTGACTGGGGGTACCCAGCAGTGGACAGTGATGGGAAGGCACTTTCAGACTGGGCATCCAGAAATGACCTCGCTTTGATATACGACCCCAAACAAAGAGGAACCTTCCACTCTGCTAGGTGGAAGAAGGACTATTCTCCTGACCTGTGTTGGGTCAGCTCTTTGAATGGGGAGCCATATCCTACACAGATCCTCATTCTTGATGATTTTCCACACAGCCAACACCGGCCCCTGCTTGTACACATTGGCCTACAACTTCCAGTCATATACAGCCCAAGGAAGATGCGCTGGAACTTCCGCAAAGCCAACTGGAAGAAATTCAGTGAAACTCTGGACCGGAGCGTTGTTACCATCCCACTCCACACCATCACTGTAGATGAAGCATACAACCGCTTCTGCAGCGCAATCTTCAAGGCTGCCCATACTGCAATCCCACGAGGCTACCGACCCCTCTATGTCCCATGTTTGGACGGAGAAAGTGCTGCCCTCCTACAATCCTATCAAACATCAGGGGACCCAGAGATAGCAGACCATCTCATTGAATCGCTAAATACAGCTCGGCGAAAGAAATGGGAGGAGACAGTTGCTGACCGGTGTCACGCCGCGCCATTCATCAGCGGCGCCACCTGCTCACGCACCTGCTACTCGTCAGCGGCGAAGGATAAAAGCCGCCTCGCCCTGAGCGTCGGCCTGAAGCCGTAGACTTCGTTTCCTTTGCATGGACTTCTACCACATTCTCTTCAGCATCCTCTTTACCGGTAAGAAGTTCACTTACCTCATCTCTCCAGTCTGCTCCCCTGTGCACAGGTGGATTCCTCGGCGGCGGACAATCCCGTCCCTCGTCTCTCCTCGCTGCTGCACCGAGCCCTGCAGGTGGCTGTCTCCCGGGCTTCCATCCTTGAAGCGCCAGTCATCTGCCCAAACAAGTAAGCTTCTCTCCCTCGCCTATTCTCCTCCCGTGTTGGTGTGTGCTCATCACCCTGTGTCTGATTTCTCCCATAGGGTTGCCGGCTGAACGGTCTCCTGCCTCTGGGTCCGAAGCAGACGCCCCCACCAACACATTAACATTCTGCAGACACGCACCCAAACATCCCTGTTGTTAATAAACAGTTTGAACTACTCTGAGCCTGTGTGTGTGCGTCTCCTGAGCCGAACGTTATGTCAGTACGGCTTCAGCAGAGCGGCTCGGCGGACGGCGGGCTCGCACACCGGTTTACCATCCTCGAGGCTCGGGTGGATCAGATTGTTTATCAGCAACAGGTGGTTCTTAACCAATTATTAGAACTGACTAACCGATTGAACCGCTTGGATCCCCAACAGCCGTTCCTCCCGACTCGCCAGGGTGGCGCGGCTCCTGCTGTTCCAGCGGCCGTCCAGCCGGCTCCAGTGGCACCGGTTCGGCTCACGCCGATTCCGACCCCCGCCCGCTTTAGCGGTAAGCTCGGCGGAGCGCGGGGGTTTATTATGCAGTGTGAGTCCGTGTTCCACCGTGTGCCCGGAGATTTTCCCTCGGATCACAGCCGAATTGGTTACATAGGGAATCTTCTGGAGGGGCGTGCGTTAACTTGGACCTACGCCGTAATGGCGAGGCCCAGTTATGCCACCCTCACCTATGACCAATTCGTGAGGCGCTTTCTGGAGGTCTTTGACCACTCACAAACCGAAACGGTCCAGGTCGATCGGCTTCTCGCTCTCCAGCAGGGAAGCCGGTCGGCAGCGGACTACGCGGTCGACTTCCGGGTAGCGGCGGAGGAATTGGGCTGGGAGGAACGCTCCCTCTGTGGCCTGTTCCTCCGCAGCCTCAATAGTGATCTGAGGGATGAACTGGCTGGTCGGGATATCCCTGGGACGCTAGCGGAGCTGACGTCCTTAGCGATAAGTTTGGATAACAGGTTGCGCGAGCGCTCCTCGGGGCGGAGGTCTTCTTCTTCTCGCCCTCGTGGAGCCTCGCCGCACCTGTTCCAAGCTCGCCCCCTGGCGGCGCCGCCAGCATCGCGCCCCGAGGAGTCGGAGCCGATGGTGACGGGCTGGACTAAACTTTCCCCTGTGGAGAAACAACGCCGCCGTGAGTTGGGCCTCTGCATGTATTGCGGAGGCGACCAACACACCGTGGAGTGTTGCCCACGGAAAGCCAGTCGGTGGGGTCCGCGAGTCACTGTTGGAAGCCTCGCGGATGTCAATCGGTTAGGATCACTGACTCAATTGAAGCTGCCCATCCGTTTCTGCCATAACCCTACTGGGCACCTCACCCACGCACTGGTGGATTCGGGCGCAGAAGGCAGCTTCATTTCACAAAGCCTGGCAACCCGATTGGGCATCCGCTGCCAGGCACTCAATACTCCCATCTCCCTAATCCACCTCTCCCGTGCCACCCTCGGGAGAGTGACACATCAAACTGTTCCCCTACCGGTCATCATCTCGGGAAACCACCGGGAGGAAATGACCTTTTACGTCCTTCCCAACTCTGTGTCGCCCGTCATCCTGGGGTATCCCTGGCTCCGCCTTCACAATCCGGTCCTGGATTGGAAATCAGCTGGGATCTCGGCATGGAGTACGTTCTGTATGGGCACCTGCCTTCAGTCCGCTGCCTGCTCTCCGTCCGCTCCTCCCCCTGCGACGGACGCTGCACCCCCGGACCTGTCTCTGGTGCCCCCAGAATTTCACGACCTGGGTATGGTGTTCAGCAAAGCGAAAGCTATGTCTCTTCCCCCTCATCGGCCCTATGACTGCGCCATCAACCTCCGCCAGGGGGCTCCCTTACCTTCTGGTCGCCTTTATAGCCTGTCTGCGCCGGAGAAGGAGACGATGAACGCCTACCTGAAGGAATCTTTAAGTGCTGGGATTATCCGCCCATCATCGTCACCCGTGGGGGCAGGGTTCTTCTTCGTGGGGAAAAAGGATGGGTCCCTCCGCCCTTGTATCGACTACCGGGCCCTCAATAATATCACGGAGAAGGACCGTTACACCCTGCCTCTCATGGACACTGCTTTCCACTCCCTCCAGGGGGCGACCTGGTTCACCAAGCTGGACCTACGCAGCGCTTACCACCTCGTCCGGATCCGGGAGGGAGATGAGTGGAAAACGGCCTTCCGTACCCCGAACGGCCACTTTGAATATCTGGTGATGCCGTTCGGGTTGACCAACGCTCCTGCAGTCTTCCAGCGCCTCATTAATGACGTCCTCCGGGACTTCATTGGCCTTTTTGTGTTCGTCTACCTGGACGATATTCTCATCTTCTCCAAGTCCAGGGATGAGCACCAGGTCCACGTGAGGCGGGTCCTCCAAAGGCTGCTGGAGAACCGTCTGTACGTTAAGGCAGAAAAGTGTGAATTTTACGCCAGGAGCACGTCCTTCCTGGGGTTCATCATCGCCCACGATAGGGTGCTCCCCGACCCAGAGAAGGTAAAGGCGGTGGTGGAATGGCCCACACCTGCATCCCGGAAACAGGTGCAGCAATTTGTTGGCTTCGCCAATTTCTACCGCCGCTTTGTCCCCAACTTCAGTGCCATCGTGGGACCACTGACCCGCCTCACGTCCCCGAAGGTCCCGTTCCGGTGGACCGAAGAGGTCGCTGCCGCCTTTGAGGCGCTGAAGGCGGAATTCTCCTCCTCCCGGGTCCTTCGCCAGGTCGACCCCGCGCTGCAGTGCATTGTAGAGGTAGACGCCTCGGACACGGGAGTGGGAGCAGTGCTGTCCCAGCGGTCACCGGACGATGGCGCCAAGCGACCGTGCGCCTTCTTCTCCCGGCGCTTGTCCCCGGCGGAGAGAAACTACGATGTGGGGGACAGAGAGCTCTTGGCCATCAAGCTCGCCCTGCAGGAGTGGCGCCACTGGTTGGAGGGGGCAAGCCTGCCGTTTGTGGTCCTCACGGACCACAAGAACTTGGAATACTTACGATCTGCCAAGCGCCTGAACGCCCGCCAGGCGCGCTGGTCCCTGTTCTTCGCCAGGTTCCAATTTTCCATCACCTTCAGGCCTGGCTCTAAGAACGTCCTGCCTGACGCCCTCTCCAGGCAGTTCGCCCCCGTGGAGTCGGAGGAGGCGCCCCACTCCATCCTGCCCAGGTCGTGCGTCGTGGGAGCCATCTCGTGGGACATTGAGAGCAAGATCCGGAAGGCACAGCAGGTGGAACCTGACCCTGGCGGCGGACCGGAGGGGAGGCTGTTCGTGCCATCCGCGGTCCGAGGAGAGGTCATCCACTGGCTCCACACCTCCAAGCTCACCTGTCACCCTGGCACCTCCCGGATGATAGATCTCCTCCAACGGTCCTTTTGGTGGCCAGGCCTGCGGAGGGATGCAGCCCGCTACGCCCGGGCTTGCCCAATCTGTGCCACCTGCAAATCGGGAAATGCCCCTCCAGCGGGTCTGCTCCAGCCCCTGCCCGTCCCTGGCAGGCCCTGGTCGCACATCGCTCTGGATTTCGTCACCGGACTCCCCATCTCCAACTCCTATGACACCATCCTGACCATCGTGGACCGCTTCTCCAAGGCCGTGCACTTCATCCCCCTGCGAGGCCTCCCTACTGCCCTGGAGACGGCGGACCTCCTCGTCCAACACGTGGTCAGGCTGCATGGGATTCCGGTGGACGTGGTCTCGGACCGGGGCCCCCAGTTTTCATCTGAGGTTTGGAGGTCTTTCTGCAACGCCATCGGAGCCAAGGTGAGCCTCTCCTCCGGCCATCACCCCCAATCCAACGGGCAGTGTGAGAGGACCAACCAGGAGCTGGAGGCTGCGCTCCGCTGTGTGTCCAGATCCAAACCCGCGTCCTGGAGCAACCATCTTGCCTGGGTTGAATATGCCCACAACACCGCTCGCTCTTCTGCTACAGGGATGTCCCCCTTCAAAGCGTCCCTGGGTTACGACCCCCCGCTGTTTCCGGAGCAGGAGAGTGAGGTAACTGTCCCGTCAGTTAGGGCCCATCTCAGGCAGTTCCGCTCCACCTGGGCTGCCGCGCGCCATGCGCTATTACGCACAGCGGAGCGCAACAGGACTGTGGCGGACCGGCGTAGGAGACCTGCCCCGGCGTACAGAGTTGGGCAGCTTGTTTACATTTCCACCCAGGACGTCACTCTAAAAGGCGAGAGGAGAAAGCTGGCACAGCGCTTCATGGGTCCCTACCCCATCACCCGGATCATCAACCCGGTGGCTGTGCGCGTGGCTATTCCCCCCTCCCTCCGCATTCATCCTACTTTCCACGTGTCGAAGGTGAAACTGGCGGTTTCTGACCCCCTTTGCCCTCCTCCTGCAGCGCAACCCGCGCCCCGGATGATTGGTGGCCATCCGGCCTGGTCCGCTTCCTCCATCCTGGACTCCCGGCGCCGGGGTCGTGGGTTGCAATACTTGGTGGACTGGGAGGGCTATGGGCCCGAGCATCGACAGTGGGTGCCCCCGTCGTTTGTGTTGGACCCATCGCTCATCGCGGACTTCCACCGAGCGCACCCGGATAAGCCATCGCCAGGAGGCGCTGCTAGAGGGGGGAGTACTGTCACGCCGCGCCATTCATCAGCGGCGCCACCTGCTCACGCACCTGCTACTCGTCAGCGGCGAAGGATAAAAGCCGCCTCGCCCTGAGCGTCGGCCTGAAGCCGTAGACTTCGTTTCCTTTGCATGGACTTCTACCACATTCTCTTCAGCATCCTCTTTACCGGTAAGAAGTTCACTTACCTCATCTCTCCAGTCTGCTCCCCTGTGCACAGGTGGATTCCTCGGCGGCGGACAATCCCGTCCCTCGTCTCTCCTCGCTGCTGCACCGAGCCCTGCAGGTGGCTGTCTCCCGGGCTTCCATCCTTGAAGCGCCAGTCATCTGCCCAAACAAGTAAGCTTCTCTCCCTCGCCTATTCTCCTCCCGTGTTGGTGTGTGCTCATCACCCTGTGTCTGATTTCTCCCATAGGGTTGCCGGCTGAACGGTCTCCTGCCTCTGGGTCCGAAGCAGACGCCCCCACCAACACATTAACATTCTGCAGACACGCACCCAAACATCCCTGTTGTTAATAAACAGTTTGAACTACTCTGAGCCTGTGTGTGTGCGTCTCCTGAGCCGAACGTTATGTCAACCGGAGCTTTACCCACTCTAGCAGGAAATGTTGGAGCCTCATCCGTCGCCTAGGAGCTGCACAGAAGCCCCCTAGCCAAAGCCGAGCATCCGTCACACCCAACCAAGTTGCATCCCACCTACTGACTATCGCCAAAGCACCCCAAGACAAAGACACCAAAAGAGCAGTTACAACTGAGCTAAAAAAACACCAAAAAATGCCTGTAGAGGAAACGAACCCTGAACCCTTCGAGGCTGCTGAACTGGAGAAAGTCCTACAGAGCCTGAAATGTGGAAAGGCAGCAGGATACGATAACATCTTCCCAGAATTCATGAAAAATCTTGGCCCCCGAGCCCTAACCTGGTTGACACAATTCTACACAAGGATCACACAAACAAACTCGATCCCAAAGAAATGGCGGACAGCAAAGGTCATTGCCATCCCAAAACCTGGCAAAGACCACAAATTACCAGCAAGCTACCGCCCAATCTCCCTACTCAGCGTTCCTTACAAAATCATGGAGCGCCTAATTCTGCAACGCATTTCCCCAGAGGTAGAGGATATTCTAAGTGTGGATCAAGCAGGTTTCCGCAAGGACCGCAGTACAGGAGAACAAGTACTGGCCCTAACCACCTTCATCGAAAATGGCTTCGAGAGCAGACTGAAGACAGGGGCTGTGTTTCTCGACCTTACAGCCGCCTATGATACGGTCTGGCACAAAGGCCTCCTCCTGAAACTTATAAAGGCGATCCCTGCTTGGGCAACAGCAATTATAAAAACCCTGCTGACCAACCGAAGGTTCAGAGTCCACCTCAGTCAGAAGACAAGTGCATGGAGAATGCAGAAAAACGGACTCCCACAAGGCTCAGTTCTAGCTCCAACTCTGTTCAACCTCTACATAAACGACCTGCCTACTACAAAATCCCGCAAATTCACCTATGCAGACGACATCTGTTTGGCATTCCAAGCACCAGACTTTGAACCACTGGAACGGGTGCTCACGGAAGATCTTGCCAAACTGGACCAGTTCTGTAAAATCTGGCGCCTAAAACCAAGCTCAGCAAAAACCGTCTCCAGTGTATTCCATCTCCACAATGCAAAAGCTGCCAGAGAACTAAACATCCACCTGAGCGGACTCAAGCTTAAGCATGCCCCAAATCCAACTTATCTTGGAGTGACCCTTGATAGGACCTTATCCTTCAAGGAACATCTAAAGGGGACGGCTGCTAAGGTGAAGGTACGAAACAACCTGCTCTGCAAGCTCGCTGGTGCAAAATGGGGGGCGGCAGTCTCCACCCTGCGCACCTCAGCACTGGCCCTTTCATACTCTGTAGCAGAATATTGTGCCCCTGTCTGGTCCAGGTCATCTTACACACACCATGTAGACACCCAGCTCAACACAACCATGAGAACTATAACTGGAACAATCCGCTCAACACCACTCCCCTGGCTCTCTGTACTGTCAAACATAGCCCCTCCACACATCCGGCGAGCAGCATTAACTCAAAGGATGCTCCAAAAAGTTAAAGATTCTCCTCACTTACCAATCCATGCAGATATCTACACTCCACCCACTGCCCGACTTTCATCCAGACGGCCGATTTGGAAAAACCCTCCCCCAGCTGACTTTACCATCCAGACAGCTTGGCAAGAGGAATGGGAGACCAAGGAGGTCCCAAACAAACAGCTGGTGATAAACCCCAACCAACAGGTCCCGGGCACCAACCTCCCAAGGAGACAGTGGTCTACACTCAATCGCTTCAGGACTGGACATGGCCCCTGCTTGGCCAGCCTTTACAGATGGGGCAGTAGCCCTAGCCCACTGTGCGCATGTGGAGAGGAGCAAACAATGGAACACATCATAGAGGCTTGCCCGCTCCAAAGACTGGAAGGAGGATTACACACCCTCCATACAGCAAACCAGGAGGCAACTGCTTGGCTTAAGGACTTTGCATTCGCTAAATAAATGAAAAAGCGAATCAGGTTTTTCCATCCAAATTCCCTCCATGCCCTTGAATTTGTTGATGTGTGTTGTGTTTTCCATATTTCCTGCCAGCTTTCTTCTGTTATGTTTAAATTGAGCTCTTTCTCCCATTTCTCCTTTATATAGTTACTTGTATGATTGTTTGTCATAAGTTTCTGATATAGTTTTGAAATAATTCTTATTTTATTTCCTGCATATGAGCTTAAAATAAGTTGTACAATCTCGTTCACATCTGTTTGGAGGTTATGCCTAATCTTCTTCATATAGTAATCTCTCATCTGCAGATATCTGAAAAATTCCGATCTTTCTAATTTAAATTTTCTCCTGATATT
The DNA here is from genome assembly GCA_020510985.1 of Pholidichthys leucotaenia. Taxonomy (NCBI): domain Eukaryota; kingdom Metazoa; phylum Chordata; class Actinopteri; order Cichliformes; family Pholidichthyidae; genus Pholidichthys; species Pholidichthys leucotaenia. Next base: position 49,336,799 of record CM035849.1, on the reverse strand, counting down.
TACAAAGCTCCCGAGATCTTTTTTTCCGATATTGCCCCATGCTGTGATTCCCTTGTTCACCAGATTTTTGTATCCCCTATCTTGTTTTGCCGGTTCAAACTGACTGTCAAATGCTACCCATTTCAATAGTTTTATGTCTTCCCTTATATTATATTTTTGTACTATTTTATACCACAGTTCTAAAGTAAATTTAGTGATTGGGTCTATTTGTTTGATTTGCTTATATGCATCTTTATCCCCTATTATGCTTTGTACTGGGAGTCCCTCAATTTCCTTTTCCATTTCTTTCCATTTTGCCTCATATCCCTCGTCGCACCAACATATGATATATCTTATTTGTGCTGAGTAGTAATATTCCTTTAGACTCGGTAGGCCCATGCCTCCTTTCTCTTTTGGTAATTGGAGGGTTTTATATTTCACTCTTGGTTTTTTACCTCCCCAAACAAATCTCGATATCATCCTGTCCCACTTTGAGAATTGGGCATCTGGAATCTCTGTTGGTATAGCCTGGAAGAGGTAAAGTAATCTAGGTTGTATGCTGATTTTGACTGTCTCAATTTTTGAATTCAGATCCATATTTAAGATTGACCATCTATCAATATCTTTTTTTATTTCTTGTTCCAACCTATCATAGTTTGCTTTATAGATTTTGCTTAGGTCTTTAGGTATGTTCACTCCAAGGTATTTTATTTCTTTTTGGTTCCAGTTTAGTTTGATCTTATCAGTTATCTGGTTTAGAGGGTTATAGTGGAATGTCAGTATTTGTGTTTTTGTTATGTTTATCTTGTATCCTGATAATTTTCCAAAATTTTCTATCAAGTTCATCATTTCCATTATTGATTTATCTGGTTGTTCAAGGTAAACTATAATATCGTCTGCAAATAGCCCAATCTTGTGTTCCGCCCCCTTTATTATTACACCTTTTAATTTCTTATTTTGTCGTATTGCTTGAGCCAATGGTTCTATGAACAGAGCAAACAAGGTGGGCGATAAGCAGCATCCCTGCCTAGTTGATCTTTGTATATTTACTTTGTCTGTTAAGCTACTGTTTATCTTGATTCTTGCCACAGGTTCTTGATATAGCGTCCTTATGCATTGTACTGATTTTTCGTTAAATCCAAAGCGCTCCAGTACACTATATAGGAATTTCCAGTTAACCCTGTCAAATGCTTTTTCTGCGTCTAAACTCATTATTACTGCGCTTTTCTTTTCTTTATGTATTTGGTTAATTATATGTATTGTTCTCCTGATATTGTCATGTGTTTGGCGTCCCTCTATGAATCCAGTTTGATCATCTTCTATCAATTCCGTCAAGAATGTCTTTATTCGTTTACATATAATTGTTGTGTATATTTTATAATCTACATTTAATAAAGAGATTGGTCTATAGTTTCCGCATTGTTCTTTATCTTTCCCTGGTTTTAAAATAACTGAAATGATTGCTTCGTTCCATGATGGAGGTATTTTGTTGTTGTTCAGTGTCCAATTAAATGACTTTAGGAGTTGTGGCATGAGTTCTTCTATAAACAGTTTATAAAACTCAGATGGGTATCCATCACTACCTGGTGATTTACCATTTTTAAGTGACTTAATCACATCTCTGATCTCTTGTGTTGTTATTTCTGCTGTTAGTTTTTCATTTTGTTGATTTCCTATTGATGGCAAGTCCAATGTGTCTAGAAATTTTTTGATATCTTTAGTATTTGTTTCTTCAGGTTGCGAGTATAGTTCTTGGTAGAAATTATGGAAAATTTCTTCGATGTTTTCTGGGTTAACTGTGGTTTTATTTGTGGTGGGGTCTTTAATCTTGTATACATTATTCATTGTTTGTTGTTTTCTTAACCGTTTTGCCAGCAGTTTTGTGGCTTTTGGCCCCGTTTCACAATATTTTTGCTTTAGATATCTATTTTTCCTTTCAATTTCATCCATTTGTGTTTCTTTTATCTTTGTTTTTTCTTCTTTAATTTCTTGATATATTTTTGGATCATTTGTGCTTTGATGTTTATGTTCTAATTCCCTCAGTCTCTCACATCTTTGTTCATACGCTTCCAGTTTAGTCTTATTTGCTTTTCCTGTTTCAACAATTAATTTACCCCTTAACACGGCTTTTAGTGCATCCCATAGTATTGTTGGGTCCACTTCTTCATTGTCATTCTCTTGGATATATTCGTTTATGTTTATTTTTATTCTTTCTTTCATTTTCTCATCATTTAACAGTCCTACGTTAAGTTTCCATGTTGTTTGTCGTTTTCTATTGTTTAAATATATTTCCATGTATATAGGATTATGATCTGATATTTCTGCCCCTCCAATCCAACAATTTCTCACCCTGTGTCTGTCACCTTCATTCATAAGGAAGTAATCTATTCTAGAGTGTACTTTATGGGCTGCTGAATAATGTGTATAGTCTTTTTTGAGTGGGTGTAGGTCCCTCCATATGTCTACCATACCCATTTCTGCCAGTGAGGTCCTTATCAACTTTGTTACATGTTTTTTTGTCTTCTTAACACTTGTTGTGTCAACTTCATGATCCATGACAGCATTTAAGTCTCCTCCACAAATTAGGACTCCTTCACTGTGTGTTGCTATGAGATCAAACAGATGTTGAAAAAAACCCTTGTCACTTTCTGGTGGGGCATAGATGTTCACTAATGTAATCTGCATACCATCTATTCTTCCCTTTATTATTACATACCTGCCTTCTTTATCCTGGATTTCCTGTTCACTTTCAAATTGTATTTTGTTTGAGATTAGTATCATAACCCCCCTTTTTGCTCCTCCCTTAAATGAACTGTAGTAGGAGTTCTTATAGCCAAATCTCTTTAGTTTCACATGTTCTGCCTTGCTCAAATGTGTCTCTTGCATAAATATAATTTCAGCTTTTTCCTTCTTGAATTTTCTTATTATTCTTTCCCTTTTAACAGGTGAGTTCAGACCATTCACGTTTAGTGTCATTATCTTAAGATTTTTACCCATATTCATGTTTTTCCATTTTTTTAACTTGTGCTCCTAGCCCCTTTAACAACAAAAATAACACATATTTATATAAAAACACATTAAAAAAACTCGACCTCCGTACTTTGGGCCTTTCTTCTGCCCACTGGTCCCTGTTGGTGGGGGGGGGGTTTGTCTTCACAGAGTGAAGGGCCCTCCCTAGACTTCTAATTACTATCAAAGTAATAGTCATAAGTCTAGAAATGTCCAACAAATATCACTTAAACCTCTCCTAGCCGTCTGTTTCTCTTTTACCTTGTCTTCTTGGCCTTCATTTCTTCTGTGCCTTTCTTAATCTTTGTTATGATCTAGGCTTTCAGTTGAAAGCCTTGTAGCTTGTCCTGGGCCCGCTGCTCTACGTCTCTCCCCCTTCTTCCGCCGCTCACTCGTCTCCACTCCGTCTGTCGTGGTGCGTTCAGGGCCGCCACTGCTCCAGCCATCTCCTTCGGCACGCTCACCTCAAGGCCCCGCTCCATCATATCCCGCGCTGCCTCTTCGGCCGTGTTGTAGGTTCTTGTGCCTTCCTCCCAATGAATCCTCATTTTCGTTAGCGGCGTTTGGAATCTAATTTTTTTCTCTTTCAGCGTTTTTTTAATGTTGGCATATTTCTTCCGCTGCTGCACGATTTCTGTCGGGTAGTCATGGTCAAAAAATACCTGTTTGTCGCCGATTCGTATCTTTTTTTTCCATGCTTGCGTCAGGATTCTTTCCTTTATGTCATATTTCACAAAGTTTACCACAACTGACCTGGGTGGAGAGTTTGTTTTCGGGTTCTGTGTCGGTGTTCTGTGCGCCCGTTGAATCTGCAGATCCGTTTCTCCGGGTATTTCCAGTTCTTTTTTTAAGAACTGATCCATGAATTTTGTCATCGAGTTGCCTTCAATGCCCTCCGGAATTCCAAAGATGCGCATATTGCTTCGTCGGGATCTGCTCTCCAAGTCGTTTATTTTCTCCTGCATCCTCTGCGTTTGCGTCGTCAGGGTCTGTAGTTGTTCGTTTGCCTCGCTTTTCCAATCTTCTAGTTCCGAAATTCGGGTCTGCGCTTCTGTCATACACGCCCGCTGGGAGCGCAGCTCCTCCATGTTTTCCGTTAATTTACGCTCCATTTCTCTTCGGAGGTCCATGATTTCCTCCTTAATTTCTTTTTTCAGTTCCTCCTTAAGAGCCGCTAAATCCTGCTGTAGCTGTCGCTTGAATTCTCTTAACTCTTCACCCAAACTGGCGATGCCAGCGTTCATGTTGTCGAGTCTGGTGTCCTCCATTTTCTCTGCTGTAGACATCTCGTTTTTTTGGGCTTTGCGTACAGCGGTTTTTCCTGTGTTGTTGGAGAGGAATTCTTCAATTTTACCCTGTTTTTGTCCTTGTGCCCGGTTCCTTCGTGTTTTCATCCCTTAGTTTATTGATTCGTTTATGTCGAGTTGGCCATTTACCGATGATTTTTAATCCGGCTAGGGAGAGCTCTTTGTTTAAGTGTTATGTCTCTCCGCCATCTTCCCGGAAGTCCCAACTCTGCGGACATGTCTTAAAGGAGAAGTACATGAAAAGCTAAATATTATTGTATAAAATAATTTTCAAAAAATTCCTGGATCCAGACCGTGATCTGGATCACCACCAAAACCTAATCATCTGTTCCCCATGCCATTACACGCCTTTCCTGAAAATTTCATCAGTTCTATTCAGAACTTTTGTAGTAATGTTGCTAACAGACAGACAAACCAACAAACAAACCAATGCCGGCAAAAACATTACCTCCTCCCTTGACGGAGGTAATAACAAACTCATCCATCCTGTTTGAAACCTTGCTGGGTCTAGAAGTTTAAAAGTTTAATTAGGCATCAGATGAAAAATTAAAAAAAAACTCTTCCCGTCCAAAATATCAGTTAGCAAATGCTTTAAGTTACAGTGCAGGAATGTGAACCTTTACTACACATACAGTGAAATATTTAAGCTGTTTTAATTTATTTGTGATGATTATGGTTATCTTTTTTTATTAAATTACAAATCATGGTATTCTAATTTCCTGAGATGTGCTAATATTCAGAATGAGGGCTGATATTACCGCGACAATAATGGAGAAGATAAAAAAGAGTAAGCTACTCTTGTAATTCACTCATTTAGTGCAGTTCACATATTAGCCAGCAGAAGTGAAACAGCTCAGTCGTCAGCAACCATCATCGAAGAGAGATTATTGTCCAACAGGTAAAAGAATATAAACAGCACATGCTAACAGTTTAATCACTTTTGTAAAGCTGAGACAGTTGCTCGTTGAAAATAAGAAGCGCTAACTTTACTCACTAAAATTTGCTAACCTTACTGGTGTGGTGTTTATGGTGCGTGTCCACCTAGGCGTGCGTTTTCACACCTCCTATTCATTGTCTATGTAGCATGCCCCACATGCACTCTGGTAATGTGGCATCAAGAATGTCGAGCCGTCACTTGGAGGTGCCTGCTCCTCCGCCTCCTGAAGCATGAGGAGCTGATCGCTTTCTGCAGTTTCTGCTGAATTTTTAAAATAACGGTTGCTAGTAAAAAAATGAACACGTATTTGGCAACTCCACATTTATTTCTCGCCTCGACCATTTTCAGAAAAATGTTTTGCTCTTTACTTTTGAAGATGTGGGCAAAAGTTTAATGTCTGGATGCATCGTGAACAGACTAGAACAGCCCACCTACCAGGAGTTGCAGCGACCAACAATTTGCAGGCCGTGCAAGTTGGGGTAGACAGAAAAAGCTCATTAAACTGCACTTCTGTAGCTGAAAATACTGCTTGAAAAGTGGCCGAAGTTCTTTGACCAGGCGGTGATACTCTCCGTGCAGTTTGCAGCTACAGAGTCTTGGACTTGTAACTTGCCTGGTTATGGCCCTTTCATACCCCTAAGTTCCCTGCGCCTCCTCAGTGTCAGCAGACACCAAAGTGGACATGTACCATTAGAAGAGGCCCGACTTCAGTCATTCATCACCGAAGCGGAGTGCAGCAGAGGTCCGCTGACAGGTGGCCAGAGACGGGGGAATGGCGTGGTACTTTGAAAGCTTTTTTCTCTCCATGTCGCCATGATGCACTCCTCTTCTTCTTCGCTGGAACAGTTAAACTGAACATTTTGGCAATATGCATATAGCTTTCAAATTAAACGATGTGTTGACAATAAAAATCTGCATCGCCGAATTGTTATGACCAAAGTTGTGGACACCGTCAACTAATTGCTGCAGCCCTCAATCAGTGTGTGTTTCGATTTTGGGTCTAATTATGGAAACCACTTCTTGAAATGACCTCCAAAAGGCTGCCTGTAAACAGAGTTTCTGATCTTCACCTCATTTGCACTCTCTCTCTCTCTCTCTCGCGCGCGCGCGGTGACGTCACTTTTTGTCAGCGCGCTTCTGTGAATTTGTCGTCAGGCTGAAGAGCACAGAGAGTCTGCTGCTCCCCATCTGCTGTTTCCTCACTCGCACTGTAACAATCCAGCAAAAAAAAAAAGAGAAGAAGAAGAAACTCTGCATGAAACAGTAGTCATGTTGCTCATTTAATGCAGGTCAGTCAAGCCTGTCCTCTTCTGCTAGAAAGACCACGCACGTGAGAGAGAGAAAGAGAGAATGCTGTTTGGTTTTTGGGGTTCAAATGTCAACTTCTGTGGGGGTAAATCACATGTGAAGTAACTAATGCGCCATGGCAGGCGTTGGCACATCAGATCAGACTGTTCTCTTCCTCCCTTTTGCTCTGAAAAAAAAAAAAAAAAAAATCAAATATTTCCCACAAGAAACACAAGCCAGATCCAAAATTAGACCTTTTTATTTCTTTGTGCTGAAAGAAGCCGCAGCAGTAGGTGTGTTTTGTGGGGAACCAAGAAAGACAATCGGCCTCCCCTCCTTCTGCTTCCCACCGAGGCAAAGGCGAAAAGAGAACTCGGCGAGGCAGCTGAGTGACAGCTTGGAATGAAGCTCCCCCCGCTTGCCCCGTTTACCTCCCGTCCCCCCAAAACAACGACATTAACGGCGACGGTGGACGGCAGGGAAATGGCAGTATCAATATAATCAAGTGTCTGTCATTATATTAGTCACTTCTCCTAACCCAGTAGAATTACTTCTGTAAGGTTTGAGCAACACGTCAGCTCATAAAAAGAAACTACCTGTGATAGATTCAGATGATAGAAGCTATAAAATATGTGGAACTGCAGCGTCAGAGAGAGAGCGAGGGGAAGGAAATAAAGCAGCAGAAGAGTAAGTGGTGTTTTATTCATGGTTTGTAGCTTCTGAAAACCGTCTTTCCAGGCAAATCGGCCCCCGGGAATACAAAGTGTTGACCAGAATTTGGGTTAACTGCCAGCTTGGCTCATGCTGCTCATGTAGAGTAGAGAAACTTGTGATCAGCAGTCAAAATGTGTCATGGTTCCACCATTGGCTGCTGCCTCTTTCCTCTTCTGTTTTCCTTTTCTCTTTTTCCCCCCACTTACAGTCACCAATGCATGAAAGTCTCATTATTTGAGTTTTTCAGGGCCGTACGCAAGCAAGATTGTAATTTTTGTAATGGGAAAGAGTCCAAAAATCTCTGGCCTCCCAACAGGCTGATGTTGTTAAACGTCTGTTTCTGATCAGGGCGCACAGGCTCACGTACCTTCACCCAGTGGGCAAATTCTTAGTTTTTAACAAGGGAGATAGGGGTATTCACAAATTTAGCTTCAGGTACAACTGTATAAATGTAAATGGGTACACATTTGCAAGAACAAGGGAGCAAAAATCTCCCAGTTAAATAAATGTTTAAAAAGTGTTAGCCCCTTGCCAGCTTGGTTTTCAACTCCTCAGCCGTGAACCTCCTGGGTGTTGAGCGGTCGTTACTATTCAGGAGTTAGGATGCTCTGCTTTCATCAAACTATCTGAGCTAGCGGTATCTGCTCTGCTTATGTGAATGGAAAGACTGGGCTGCAGGGTTTCAGTGTTAAATGGAATTTTTAGTACATAGTAGCTATGTATTACCTTTAAATTTTTTTCTTACATTTTGAAAGGTCCCATAGTGAAATATATCAGAATATTTGATGTTGCCAGTTTCTAAAATGTGAAAACTTTGCATTTTTCTGCCAGACAACTCATGTCTCTTTAAATAACTTAGAGAGGCATTTAGACCTTATCATCCTAACAGAGCACTGTGGTCCAAAAATGCAGGACTATTTGTAATACCTAGAATCCCTAAAAATACAATGGGAGGTAGAGCTTTCAGTTATCAGGCTCCTCTCTTTTGGAACCAGCTGCCAATCTGGATTCAGGAGACAGACTCGATCTCTGTTTTTAAGAATAGGGTTAAAACTTTCCTTTTTGACAAAGCTTATAGTTAAGGTATAGTTAGGCAGCTAACTGATGCTAGAAACTGCTAGTATCAGCTATCCACTGAAGATAATGTCTAAGAGTGCCGTATGTGGTCAAGTGTTGGTAGATGAACAAGGATTCCAGTGGGGGGTAGAATTCATAGAAAATAGTGATCAAAACCAGATTGACACTTAAGCTAATGCCAGGCAGCCTTTCCAACCACTTAGTCAAGCTAACTGTAACCCCTTTTTATGAGGGTGTACAAGGTAAATCAGTTATAAAGGTGTAATAAGTTAAATCTTAGCTAGGGCCAATCTGTCAGAAGTTCTAGGACCGGCTATGGAGCGAGGGGTCCAACTTACACCCAGAAATGACACAAAACATTTCAGTGTAAGAATCAAAATGATTTTTAGTTAAATCTGTAAAAATAAAATAAGGTTTCCACAAGATATCAATATATTCAACAAAAAACAACCACCATGGCAAATAAATGACCCGGGGAAATAAATTAAAAAAAAACAAAAATGAGAACTCAGTTTGGCCAAGCTTAATGTCTTTAGGTTTTGGTTCAAGTCAGTTAAGTGTTTTTAAATCAAGTCCTTCTCATTTCCAATGTTCTAGTTCACCTGTTCTTAATTCAAGTGTTCCAAGTTGAAAGGTTTTAATCCAAATGTTCCTGTCCATGAGGTACAGTTCCACTGTGTGTGTGAACTATTTGGTTTTGTCCTACCACACTCTGGCAATGCAAGACAAAGAGGAATCTGGAATCTTCTGCATGCAATCATGATCAATATCTCTGGGCTCCATTCACCATCACATGGATCCAAGGCATCGAGTATCCTCAGACTTCATCCGGTCCATACGGGAATGTGTAGACCACATCACCAAAAAAAAAAAAAAAAAAAAAAAAAAAAAAAAAAAAAAACCCCGACCAATGCAATGATTCCATGACACCCAATGGAGAGAGCCCCGGCTCACTGGACTCTTCCACTTCCTTCAACAGACTTATAGGCTCTTTAACAACTATAATGGTATTTTTAGTAACTTTTTTTCTTAATGGCAGCTCCAGTTACTTTGCGTGGCTGCTCAAGGTGGCAACAGACAGGAAAAAGGAAGTGCAAAGGTACTTCCAGATTACTTTAGCTGCTGTTAGTCTGCAGGATTATCCCTTCAAATTTAAAGTATGTGCACTGAAAACAAAGGATAAATTAAATTAACAAGGAAATAAAGTAATTAAATGGTTTTAATAAAACATTTATCTTTTTCTTAATGATGTAAATCTGTCCACCACCACCCCCCCCAAGACCGTAATGCACTCACCCACACAATAACTACCTCAGCTGTTGGCACAGAAAGACTGGCACACCAACAGTAATACATTTGCTGCTGTATGTCTCCGCACTTTACTGCAACCATTTGCACAAATGCCATATCTGCTGCTGTCTGTCTGTCATTGCAATACTGATCATATGCGGTCCAATCTGTTACTATCTGCACCTACACTACCGCATTGAACTGCAACTATGAGTATTACATCTCTAGTTTTCTGTATATAGGATTGCTGGGTTTCATCATCGTTAATCGTTTATTTCTATTTGCACTATGGGCGGTCTGGGTCTATCTTTTGTCGCCATTTGCACTATGGGTTGCATTATTGTACAAAGGCTGCTGTTGTTGTTTTTTCCAGACTTATTCCTTTTTCTTTTTTATATTGTGCACACCACTGAAGAGAGAGAAACGCCATTTCAATTCTTCTGTGTGTTCTGTACATATAGTCGTATTGACAAATAAAATCTTTGAATCTAAATGTATATTTACCTCAATTATCTACTTTTTACACAACAGATATTTATTTATTTATTCTCTAAACATCAAATCATGTATGATTATTTTATTAACCCCGATTACTTAACCTGGGTTGCATAATGCTCGATGTAGCATCACACCAAAAATATAACAAAATATGACAGAATGGCAGAAGATGTATTATCAACTGTGGATTAGTGAACATAGTGGAAACAGGGACGTCTGTTAGGGCGACTGAAATCTAAAGAAAATAGCAACATAAAGCACGCTTGGAAAGCAAATGCCCCAGTAGAGCTGTTAGCTCTGAAACCAACACTTTTGGCTCCCCTCCCGTCCACATGACAGACAGTTGCTGTTTCCAATAACAGAGCAGCAGGCAGGTGTTAGTCGTTAGCCTTGCCTTGTTAGGCAAGGCTAGGTTTACCACGTTGATGACATTCCATAGGAAACCTACAAGAGTTAAAAATTGCTCCTCAGAGAGAAAAATGATATTAAGACTGTGCTTTTTTTTTTAAAAAGAAGTTCAGGTTCAGGTTACTTTATTTGTACCTGTAGGTACAAACAAGAAACAGGGCTTGGAAAACATCCACAGTCGTGGATGTTTTCTGACTTTGCAGCTGTTGTCTACTGTTGGCCTGTTTCAGGTCAAAGTCATGACTGCACAGCTGGAACACACCAGGCAAATATCAGCCACTGCCATCGATGAAACGTGTCTTATTTGACAATAAGCCAAAATCAATCAACAGAGTGAATACTGGCCAATACCATTATATCTGTGCATCCCTGTAAAATATATAATACCCGCCACAACCACAGAACTTTTCCCATTTATAATAAATTGTGAATCCTAAGGCGTTTGGATTTCTTTTACTGTTGATGTCACTGCTAATGCAAAAAGGGAAAAAAGCAACTAATGACAATAAGTATAGTTCATAGAAACAGCACATTTAATAGTGTGGTCAGAAATTCTCCCCACTGCTCAAAGACCCAAAATCAAGGCTCTGCGTTCAAAGGTTGCACTATAATCATCTGTTTTATATTTTTAGAGATATTTCCAGACCTAGACTCCTAGACCTAGACCAGACCTAGACTCAAAATTCTTTCATCATTTTAACCTGTTATTTTTATGATCATTTCTCAGTTGGTCTTATGCTCTAAAAATGACATTTTCTGCCCCATATTTTCAAAAATATGCAAGTGAAGGTAAAAATTAACTCCTCAAAGATCATTCAAAGTGTGTGAAACTAATTATGGATCATCTACAGATGTTGGCAATGAACAGTTGTTAAAATGATCAAAAAATGTCAGTCCGTTTTGATTTTATAGCACAGTGAGGTTGCACACTTTCTCTTTGGCGTGTGTTTTCTGGTTTATCTTCTGACGCAGAGATCCAAACTTAATGAAACTTCACACTGACAATCACAGCAGTGTTTTTTAGAATCGCACCAAATGTCATGCAGTTATGTTCATGTTGCCAAAATTATTTTATGAACTGTCTGTCAGCCTTTGTGTCTTCTCAGTACAACAATTTTTTTGGGAGGTGGGGGATTCAGACTGTAAACTGAAGCAGACCTGTGGTATGGAGGGTTAAGGTGTTCATCTGCTATTGCTGAAGGTCCTGGATTCAAATCCCAAGAGAGACCAATTCTGATTATCTGAAGTGCAACATGATTCTCCTGTGCATTTTAAAACCTAAGATGTAGCACATCTTAGGTTTTAATTTGCATTTTTTTCCTTAAAATTATTAGCTTTTTTCTCGAAAATTTGCAACGCTCATCTGAATGCTGGTTACATTTTCATTTTTGTAAATGCTGCTAGTAAACAGGACAAGACCTTGAAGTCTACATCTGTTTGGAACCCGGTGATCACTGCATGCTTGTTTATTATTTGTTATATATGGCATTTTTTTGTTACATCCCTAATTTTAAAAAAGGCAAAATGCCACTCCTGAGCAAGTCGTTTTTGAGGTGGTTAACTGTTGGAATGCTAAAGTCGTGTTTGTCATTCACTGAAACGAGCGGTAGCTTTTTGCACACTCCCCATTGGTAGTTTGTTCAGAAAGCAGGAGGGATTTTGACTCGGAGGTCAGTGTTAAGAGACATGCAGCTGTGTTCCTGCAGCTCCTGGATGAGGAAATCAAGCTTCAGGTTATCAGGTGTGTGCTGCTGTTTCTCCGCATCCACCCCATTTTGCCTCTGTTAGGTTTGCAGTTTGACTGCCGCAGTTTTATTACATCTGAATCAAATGTTCCCGACTAATGTTAAAAGAATGACCCCAAAACATCCCCCTTGTTAACCCGCCATCCCCATTCATAGGTGTAAATCAAGAAGGGGGGGGGGGGGCGCCTCCAACCTGGAAAAAAAGAGAATTGTCCCCCTAATACCATCGTAAACCTTTCTTTATCATGTTACATAACTGAATAACATGACTTTGAAGGACCAATTCTGAGCAGAAATGAATATGTGTGTGTGTGTGTGTGTGTGTGTGTGTGTGTGTGTGTGTGTGTGTGTGTGTGTGTGTGTGTGTGTGTGTGTGTGTGTGTGTGTATAGATAGATAGAGATACTGTATACCTAATTGTTGTAATTCAGCCACACTGGAGGGTTTTCGAGCATGAACCACCTTTTTAAGGTCATGCCACAGCATCTCAATCAGATTCAGGTCAGGACTTTAACTAGGCTACTCCAAAGTCTTCATTTTGTTTTTCTTAAGCCATTCAGAGGTGGACTTGCTGGTGTGTTGTGGATCATTGTCCTGCTGCAGAACCCAAGTGCGCTTCAGCTTGAGGTCACGAACAGATGGCCGGACATTCTCCTTCAGAATTTTTTGGTAGACAGCAGAATTCATGTTTCCATTTACCACAGCAAGTCTTACAGGTCCTGAAGCCGCAAAACAGCCCCAGATCATCACACTACCACCACCATATTTTACTGTTGGTATGATGTTCCTTTTCTGAAATGCTGTTACTTTTATACCGGATGTAATGGGACACACACCTTCCAAAAAGTTCAACTTTTGTCTCGTCAGTCCACAGAGTATTTTCCCAAAAGTCTTGGAGATCATCAAGATGTTTTCTGGCAAAACTGAGATGAGCCTTTATGTTCTTTTTGCTCAGCAGTGGTTTTCATCTTGGAACTCTGCCATGCAGGCCATTTTTGCCCAGTCTCTTTCTTATGGTGGAGTCATGAACACTGACCTTAACTGAGGCAAGTGAGGCCTGCAGTTCTTTGGATGTTGTTGTGGGGTCTTTTGTGACCTCTTGGATGAGTCGTCTCTGCCCTCTTGGGGTAATTTTGGTCAGCCAGCCATTCCTGGGAAGGTTCACCACTGTTCCATGTTTTCACCATTTGTGTATAATGGCTCTCACTGTGGTTTGCTGGAGTCCCAAAGCTTTAGAAATGGCTAGAAAATTGAATTCAACTGTCCAAAGATGTGATAAACCACAGTTAATTTATGTTTTAACAGGGGGGCAATCACTTTTTCACACAGGACAATGTAGATTTGGATTTTTTTTACCCTTAATAATCAACACCTTCAATTAAAAGCTGCATTTTGTGTTTACTTGTGTTATCTTTGTCTAATATTTAAGTTTGTTTGACGATCTGAAACATTTAAGTGTGACAAACATACAAAAAAACAGAAACCAGGAAGGGGACAAACACTTTTTCACACCATTGTGTGTGTGTGTGTGTATATATATATATATATATATATATATATATATATATATATATGGGCGGCGCGGTGGCGGAGTGGTTAGCACTGCGGCAGCACAGCAACTCACCCTTGGCCGGGGGATCCTGGGTTCGATCCCAGCCCCCGACCAACAGTGATCTGTGTGGAGTTTGCATGTTCTCCCCGTGTCTGCGTGGGTTTACTCTGGGATTTCTCCGGTTTCCTCCCACATGCCAAAAACATGCAAGTTTGGTTAATTGGCATCAAAACTGGGGATTCTAAATTGTCCTTAGGTCTGACTGTGAGAGTGAAAGGTTGTCTGTCTCTCTGTGTTGGCCCTGCGATGGACTGGCGATCTGTCCAGGGTGTACCCTGCCTCTCGCCCAAAGATGCTGGGATAGGCTCCAGCTCCTCCCCACCACCACCACCGCCCGCAACCCGAAAAGGATTAAGCGGAAGAAGATGAATGAATGAATAACTAGAAAAGCACTCGGAGAGCGCAGACCTCCGCCAAGTGCCACAGTTCCCCCAGTGATCCGGATCACCACCAAAATCTAATCATCTGTAGGATACCCCATTTCTGACAATCTGTGAAAAGTTCATGAAAATCCATCCATAACTTTTTGAGTTATCTTGCTAACAAACAAACAGACAGACAGACAGACAGACAAACCAATGCTGATGAAAACATAACCTCCTTGGCGGAGGTAAATATATATACTGTGGAAATGTGAAAATGATGAGGCAGAGTTTATCTCACGAGTCAGGTTTATTCACATCTTCCAACATCAGCAAAGCAGAAAGAGGAAAAACACAGACATTCGTCCTTTATATATCCAGGACCTTCAAAGCTCACAGTCACATTGCATTTAATCACAAGTAACAATGCATCTTCCCTTAAATCCTATAACATCCTCCTCATAGTCTCTGGCAGACCAGGAAATCCCCCAAGGCCGTCTCTTGCATACCAAAGACTAAATTTTCACATCCTCCTGTTATCTCCAAGGAGACCCAGTTCTATGTTCTACTCTGAGATGTGAAGCTTAAAGTGATACGTATGTGTCCCACATGACCCCCCCCCAAACATCTAAGATGGAACAACAGTCTGCATGTGATGATAAAATCATTACACATCAACCCACGTGCTGCTTGGGCCTCAGTCTCCTCCCGTATCTGCTGTAAGCGGGCTTCACCACTTCTGCGGCACCATCCTGCTGGGGAGCTGCTGTCTGGGGGTGAGAACTGTTTGTCACTTCCTGTGGGTGTTCTGGGGAATTTCCCCGAGGGGGTCTGCCGCGCCGAGGAGCCCTGGCCAACAGCACATCCTCGTCCGCCACCACAAAGGCGGGTTTGAGCCTGTTTATGCCAATCTTTTCCTTCCTGCCCCCCAAATCTAGCAAAAAATGCTTGTCCCCTGTTTCCAGCACTCTAAATGGTCCATCATAAGGTGGTCGCAGCGGTGGGCGATGGGCATCGTGTCTGACAAAAACAAATTCCGCGTTTTTCAAAGCCTTAGGCACAAAAACTGCACGGTGGCGCAGTGGTTTAGCACTGTGGCAGCACAGTTTACCCTCGGCCGGGGGATCGCGGGAATCATGAGATCGTGGGTTCGATCCCAGCCCCCGACCAACAGTGAGCTGTGTGGAGTTTGCATGTTCTCCCCGTGTTGCGTGGGTTTACTCCGGGATTTCTCCGGTTTCCTCCCGCATACCAAAAACATGTAGGTTTAGGGCGCTAGCGCACGTAGTGACCGGCAGCCGGTGGCTTGTCACCAGACTGCAAACCAAATCTACCTACGGGTACAAATAAGTAACAAAAAAAAAAAAAAAACGCGCGGAAAACTGTGGTGAACGGGGCCAGGCAGCGTGCCCGATTCTGTGCCACGCTGCAACCGCTGAGACGGGGAGCTATCTGGCACAGGATTATCTGGGAGAAACTCCCCGGGCAGCCGAAGTGGCTGCGCAAAAACTAGCTCAGCCGGGGAGGCTTCTAAGTCCTCTTTAGGTGCAGAACGCAACCCCAATAAAACCCACAGTAGCCTGTCTACCCAATTTGTGTCCGTCAGCGACGCTCTGAGAGCCACTTTCAATGACCTATGAAAACGTTCACATAACCCATTAGCCTGCGGATTGTACGCGGTTGTGCAGTGGATCGTTACCCCTAGGCTGCGGGCCATTGCTGACCAAAGTTCGGAAACAAATTGAGGACCTCTGTCGGACATAATGTCTGACGGGACTCCAAAGTGCGCTACCCATGCTGTTAAAAACGCGCGCTCCACCTCCTCGGCTGTGGTTGACGCCAGTGGGACCACTTCCGGCCAGCGCGTAGTGCGGTCCACCATTGTCAGAAGGTGTGTGCACCCCTGTGACAGCAGGAGGGGGCCTACGAGGTCTACGTGAACATGATTGAACCTCTTAGCCGGGATGTGAAACGGCTCCAAGGGAGCTCTCGTGTGTCTGTGTACCTTGGCTCGTTGACACGCCATGCAGGCTGCTGCCCACTCCTTAACTTGTTTGCGCAGGCTCGGCCATACAAATTTCTCTCCTACCATTTTGACCGACGCGCGCACTCCCAGGTGCACCAGAGAATGAATCGAGTCAAAAACACGGCGGCGCCACGTGGCCGGTACCACAGGACGCGGTCGCCCAGTGGCGACATCGGAGATTAGTGGGGGCATACCGTCTTGCAGCACCCTGTTCTCCAGCCTTAACCCTGTTGGTCCAGACTGGAGCGCGCGCACGTCCGCGTTGCTAACCTGATCCGCGGCCATGGCTGCATAATCTATCCCTACGCGGACTGGGGCCGCCACGGCGCGCGAGAGACAGTCTGCCACTACATTCAGTTTACCCGCCACGTGCTGAATATCGGTAGTAAACTCTGAGACGGCGGCCAGCTGTCTTTGCTGCCGGCCCGACCACGGTTCTGAAACCTTGGCCATCGCGAATGTCAGTGGCTTGTGGTCAACGAACGCGGTGAAACGGCGTCCCTCCAGCCAGAACTGGAAGTGGCGAATGGCCAAGTGGAGAGCTAACAACTCCCTGTCGAATGCGCTGTATTTTCGTTCACTATCGCGCAAAGTCCTGCTGAAAAAGGCAAGCAGCTGCCAAGACCCGGCTACATGCTGCTCCACGACCGCCCCTATGGCCACATCTGACGCGTCAGTAGTGAGCGTTATGCGGACCGTTGGGTCTGGATGTGCTAACAACGCAGCGTTTGCCAGGGCTGTTTTGACCTCCGAGAATGCTCGCTCTCGCTCCGGAGACCATTCAATCTTATTTGTGGGTTTTTGTTTTTTTGAGTGCGGCATACAATGGTTGCATGAGCTGCGCTGCGCGGGGGAGGAAACGGTTATAAAAATTCACCATTCCCAAAAACTCCTGTAACGCCCTGACCGTTTGTGGCTGGGGAAAATTTGCTACCGCGCGCACTTTGTCAGGCAGCGGAACCGCTCCTTCTGGAGAGACGCGATGCCCCAAAAAATCAATCTGCGTCACCCCGAACTGACACTTCGCTGGGTTGATTATTAAACCGTGCTCTCCCAACCTCCGGAAAACTGCCGTGAGGTGGTTTTCGTGTTCGTCTTCGGACGCGCTGGCTACTAAGATGTCGTCCAGGTAGACGAATACGAAGGGAAGATCGCGCAACACCGCGTCCATCATGCGTTGGAACGTCTGCGCAGCGCCTTAAAGTCCGAATGGCATGCGCAAAAACTCGAACAGACCAAACGGAGTTATTACCGCTGTTTTGGGTATGTCCTCAGCGTGCACTGGGACTTGGTGGTAACCGCGGACCAAGTCTATCTTAGAAAAAACGCGCGCCCCCGCCAAATGAACGGAAAAATCTTGGATATGTGGGATTGGGTAGCGGTCGTGCGCTGTGGCGTTGTTCAACCTGCGGAAATCTCCGCAAGGTCGCCACAAGCCATCAGCTTTCGGGACCATGTGAAGCAGGGAAGTCCATGGGCTGTTCGAACGCCTGATGATGCCCAACCTTTCCAGGTTGGTGAACTCCTCGCATGCTATGGTCAGTTTAGCTGAATCCAAGCGCCGAGCTTTTGCAAAAACGGGCAGTCCGGTGGTAGTAATAAAATGTTCCACCCCGTGCTTAGCGACGGCTGCTGAAAATGTGGGAACCGTGAGTGCTGGGAACTGAGTGAGCAGTGTGTGGAACTTACTGCTTGCAGCTGTGACGTTGGCTTGTGCTGTTGGTGGGGCCACTCGGGCTGTACAGGGAATAGAATAAAAAGAAAGTGCATTAACCAGGCGCCTGTTAGCAAGATCAACCAACAAACCATGTGAGCACAGAAAATCAGCCCCCAACATATTGAAATTCACTGCAGCTATGACAAAAGTCCACTCAAATGTACGGCCGTGTAGGGACAGAAGCAGAGTCCTCTCACCAAAGGTCTTAATCTCCGAGCCGTTCGCTGCTGACACCCCGGGACCACTGGAAATTGCCAGCCGGTCAGCGGAGGAAGGTGTGATGAAACTCAACTGGGAGCCTGTGTCCACGAGGAAATGCCTCCCCGAGCGTGCATCCTTCAAGTAGAGCATCTTGTTCTCCTCCCCGAGGGCCGCAGCTGCTCCCGACCCCCGGTCTTGGCGTTTCCCAAGCGCTTGAACTGGCACGGTGGTATACATTTGCGTGCCTTCTCTGCAAAGTGGCGATGATAGAAACAGAGGGTGTCTCCTCCGCGATCCTTGGCTCCCGCCGCCGCCGCCGTCGGTGGTTCTGCTACCGCCGTCTCTGGCCACCCGCCATCTCCGGCCATCGCGCCAAACTCCGTCGCTGCCGCGGTGGCCGCACGCTGTTTGCTGGCGTTGAGAATCCGGTGCGCCTCCTGGGCCAGCGCGCGGAAGTTCTGCTGGGCCAACAACAGCAAACTGGCCAGGGCCGCTCTCGTGGCCGACGGTAGGGTCCTGAGGAAAATGTGGGTGAAGATGAAGTCGTCGTCGTCTGAGCCCCTCAACCTCAGCATGTTCTCCATCAGGTCAATGGGCGTGCCATCTCCCAAGTTGTTCAGAGCCAGGAGCCTCTCCGCTCTCTCCTCGACTGAGAGAGTGAAGCGCTGGATAAGTGCAGCCTTCAGCCCGCCGTATTTGTCGTTGGCCGGTGGCCGCTCCAATAGGCTCTCCACATGCCGAGCCGTGCGGTTGTCGAGCTTTGCAATCACATGGTAGAACTTCGTGTCATCTAACGTTATCCCCCGGAGGGCGAACTGTGCTTCGACCAAGTGGAACCAGGAGCATGGGTTGTCCTGCCAAAAGTCCGGTAGCTGGACCGTAGTGGCATACGCTTGGCTGGGAGCTCCTGACTCGGCTGGCCCGGGGGAATTTCTTTCATCCATGATACGTCTTAGGGTCGCCAGTGTGGAAATGTGAAAATGACGACGCAGAGTTTATCTCACGAGTCAAGTTTATTCACATCTTCCAACATCAGCAAAGCAGAAAGAGGAAAAACACAGACATTCGTCCTTTATATATCCAGGACCTTCAAAGCTCACAGTCACATTGCATTTAATCACAAGTAACAATGCATCTTCCCTTAAATCCTATAACATCCTCCTCATAGTCTCTGGCAGACCAGGAAATCCCCCAAGGCCATCTCTTGCATACCAAAGACTAAATTTTCACATCCTCCTGTTATCTCCAAGGAGACCCAGTTCTTTGTTCTACTCTGAGATGTGAAGCTTAAAGTGATACGTATGTGTCCCACAATACGTATATAATATATGTGTGTGTGTGTGGTATTAGAGAGAGTCATGAATTGCCCTTCAGGGCGGAAGGGAGACCCAGATGCTGAACTGTGAGTTGCAAACGTTTAATAAAAAAAACACTAAATCCAAGCAGAACAACAACTTACAGGGCTTGAGGCAAAGGCAGGATACAAGAGGGTTGAATAGCCTGATGGCTAATGCATACAGAAACGCCAGATGAACGGGGGTATTAGACATGGGTCTCACGTCAGGAGACAAGATGAAGGACACTGCCCCGAGCTGTTGAGCAGTATCCCTTAAATAGGACAATGAATGATTAATCAAATGATAAACAGGTATGGATAACAGAAGCAAGGATAATAATTAGAAAATAATGACAGCTGAGATAAACCGCAAAACTAAGCTAGGAGATAACAAGTAAATAAAGAGTGCTGTCAAAGTAAAAGCACAGAAGGAATAATGTCACAGGTAAATAGGAACTGACACAAAAACAAGATTCAAACCAAATACTACAGTACTGCTAAATACTTGAGTTACAAAATGGAGAACTGAATACAACATGAGATCCAGACAAAATACACACAGAGACAATAATAATAACCCATTAAGGCAAAAATAAGAGAATACAAAACCCAGGAGCTGCTAATAATACAGTACAAATAAATACCAAAGTTACAAAAGGAGACCTGAAAGCAAAGGCGGGGAAGGCACAAATATAAACACAGGAAGATATCATATAAAATACAAGATGATTCAAAAACACAAAATAGTAAAAAAAAAAAAACCAAGTCTATAATAACCAAACTAAGATGCAATATCTGGACAACTCAAAGCAAACAGAAACAAAGTGCAAACTCAGATAACAGAATACCGACAAGCCCATACATCAATACAACAATAAAAATGAAGTAGGAAAAGTACAGAAAATAACTAGAAATAACTGAAAGCATGAGCAAGGTTCTCCCACCGTGCTCCGCATCATGACGTGTGTGTGTGTATGTATGTATATGTGTGTTTGCAAATATTTTTGTGTGTGTATACACAAATATATATAAAGGTTCAACTTTTCTTGTAGATTTGCAACTTCTTCCTCAAATAATTGTGACTTTTTTCTCATAAATTTGTGACTTTTTTCTTTTAAAGTTGCAACTTTTTTGTCATAAATTTGCATTTTTTTCCTGTAAATTTGCAACTTTTTTTTGTAAATTTTCAACTTTTTTCTCATAAATTTGTATTTTTTTTCTTGTAAATTTGTGACTTTTTTCTCAGACATTTAAAACTTTTTCTTAAAAATTTGTGACTTTTTTTTCTCATAGATTTGTACATTTTTTCCCATAAATTTTCATCATTTTTTCCTCATGAATTTGCAAGTTTTTTCTTATAAATGTGCAACTTATTTCTTAAAATTTGCAATTTTCCCCCTTTAAATTATCATCTTTTTTTCTCATAAATTTCCAGTGCTCATCTGGATGCTGGTTTCATTTTTGCAATTAAACTGTAATTTATGAGTTTTAAAATTTTTGAATTGGCATTTTAATCATATCTTTGCACCTTTATTCTTGCATATGTGTACCTAATTTACGTTTAGACATTTGTACCTCATGCTAAATTGGTGACTATCCGAATACGTTGCCTCGTTAGAAAATACTAATTGTCTGCTGCCTATACCACCCGTGCCTGACTGAGCTGCTACCTCACATTACCTGCTGGCCTCTAGATGACGCCGTTTATACGTTAAATTATGTAATGAGAGCCCCCACATGCAGCCGCTGTACGTTCTCCTTTAAAGATGGGAGCGGCTGCCTTTCCATTTGTAGTCACAGTTCATGGATCAAAAGCAAACAGGGAGCCAACCAGCGTTCCATCATCACAAAGGCAAACACACAAAAAGCCCAGAGCGTTTCAGCACTATTAAGACACCCACTCCCTCTCCAGCCTCCATCTCTGGCTCTTCTGCTCCCCTCTCTCTCTCTTTCTCTCAACATCCAGCTCTCTCATCCTTCCTCAGTGCAACCCTCCCTCTCTTATTACCCCCCCCCCCCCATGCATTTCCTCCATTTCACTTTTGCTTTTCCCCTCTTTTCGGCTGCCTCTCTGCCTTCACTCTGCACAGTGCTGCGTCTGCGCTGTCCCTGCTACTCCTACATGAACACTTACCGCCGCCGCCCCCACACATACATACACTCACTGTTCCTTTTCCCTTTTTTTTTTTAAAACCAACCTCTTACTCATGTGCGTCTACATCCCTCCCTCCCACTCTTTTAACTCTGTCTCTCTCAGTTCTCTCAGAGGGTCTGAGCTGGAAGCAATTGCCACCCACACATTCCCTCTTCAGCTTTCAGCTTGACATCAGATTTACATTCACAATGAAAGAGTGCGGCGTTTCACATGTTGCCTAGCACATGGCTAACGTGTGAACGTGTGTCCACACGTGAACAGTCATTCCTGCAGCACCAGGAGCGATTCTAGAGTCTCTTGGGGCCTTGGGCAAAAATTTGCCAACCCTCCAACGCTCCAACCAGCATTCATCACCCTTTATGTAATAAACAATCGACACCCAGGTACTCAACACGTCACACCTGGACAACTCCTCTTTTTTCTTCTTTCTTTTGTCACTGCCAGACAGATAACTTCGCTTCAGTTTGATACAGCCACTTTCACTTGTTTGTTTACATGAGACGTGCATTGGTATATTAGAGTGAAAGGTGGGGGTGGGGCCCCTTTAAGGAATTCTGCGCCGGCCTACCACTGTCATTGCAAACTCTCAACATTGTCACTGCTGTAGTGATTCAATGTTGGTCAGTCCTCGGGTGCCCCCTTCTGGCCTGGGGCCCCAAGCATTTGTCTGTTTTGCCTGCCGGCACGCAGTGCCTCTGTGTGCATGCAGGACCAGTGATACTGTTGTGGATTTTCTTTGTATTAATACATGTCCCTTGTTGATCTGGTTAATAAATATGTGCAGAGTCAAAGATGCTTTATCTCGGTATTTATTTACATCTTGGCAAAGAAAGGAAAATGTTGTGTCCCGCACACAGGTGAGTACCATGAGAAGATTTAAAGAACAGAGCGGAGAGTTTTCTAATATACATATAATATAGTTTTCTAATATACCAATGCACGTCTCATGTAAACAAACAAGTGAAAGTGGCTGTATCAAACTGAAGCGAAGTTATCTGTCTGGCAGTGACAAAAGAAAGAAGAAAAAAGAGGAGTTGTCCAGGTGTGACGTGTTGAGTACCTGGGTGTCGAGTACCTGGGTGTCGATTGTTTATTACATAAAGGGTGATGAACGCTGGTTGGAGCGTTGGAGGGTTGGCAAATTTTTGCCCAAGGCCCCAAGTGAGTTCTCCACCGGAGTGGTGGCTCAGTTGGTAGAGCATCCGCCCCACACCCGGGAGGCAGGGGTTCAAATCCCGGCCGGGTCATGCCAAAGACCATATAAAAGTGGAACTTCCTGCCATCCAGCTTGGTGCTCAGCAATAATGGAATGGAGGAGGGAAATTTGTGGCGGCGCCTTGCATGGCAGCGGCCCTCTGATTCTACACTTGGGGTGTGTGTGATTAACACAGTAGATAGGTAAAGCACAATCTCGTTCTATTGTACATGATTGGTTGTACAGTTGAATGACAATGAAGGGTGATTTAATACAGTACACCGGGAGTCCTCAAATGCTTTTGCCAGGGGTCTGCGTTTGTTTTTTCCAGTGGGACGGTGGTCCAGAGCACTGCCAACATGCTGAATGGGCGGATATTTAATTTCTATGTTGGGAGGGACAATAAACAAAACATTTTTTCCAGGGTAAATATTGTAGGGGAGACTATAAGTTTGATTGTAATCAGTCGCAAATTTATGAGAAATGATGTACAGACGTACACTTATAGGAAAAAGCTGCAAATTTACAAGAAAAAAGTCATAAATTTATGAAAAGGAAAATCGCAAATTTACAAAATGTCAAGTTTATTAGAAAAAAGTTGCAAATTCATGAGAAAAAATGTAAATTTGCAAGAAAAGAAAATCACATATCTATATAGATAGATGTACTTTATTGATCCCAGACTGGGAAATTACAGTGTAACAGCAGCATGACACAGATGACCCAACCAACAGAAATACACACCGCATAATAGAAAAGGAGTTACCCAGGGAGTAAAGTAAAAAGGCTTAGATAACTTTATATACAACATAGGCTACTGCTAGGTTAAATAGATGATGATCCTTATGAGTCAATGGATAGTACTGACTGTACAGAGAAGGATTATAAGGCACAGGGTGAAATACAAGGTACCAATTATACTGCAAGGTGCAGTATGGCAGCATTGTTATGACCAGAATTCAACACCAGGGTGAGTTATTGTGCAGTGAAATGGCATGTGGCGGGAAAGATTTCCTGTACCTGACCGTTTGGCAGCGAAGCTGTAGCAGCCTGCTGGAGAAAGTGGTACCAGAAAAAAGTTTCAAATTTACAAGAAAAAAAATGCTGAGTTAAGATGCAAAAACAGCAGATTTATGAGGAAAAAGTGGCAAATTTACAAGAAAAAAGATTTACATTTACAATTAACTGTTGTAAATTTATGAGAAAAAGTTACAATTTTTTGAGAAAAGCTGCAAATTTTAAAGAAAAAAATGTCCTCCCCTGGATCCCCTTGATTTACATCTATGTCAGCAGGCTGTGCTGCTGGGGGAGCATCTGGGTGAAGACAGCGACTTTCAGCAGCAGTTAGCGGAACATTAGTGCATGTAAATGCACCAGAGATGGACTCCTTACCCTACCTTTAAAAGTGAGTCGAGCAACCCTATGGAGAAAGCTCAGTTCAGCTGCTTGTATCCGTAATCTCATTCTTTCGGTCATTACCCAAAGCTCATGACCATAACTGAGGGTAGGAACTTGACCACAACAGACCGGTACAACGTCCGCATCACTGCAGAGGCTGCTCCGATCCGCCTGCCAGTCTCCCACTCCATCCTCCCCTCACTTGTGATTAAGATATCGAGATACTTGAACTCCTCCACTTGAGGCAGGAGCTCGTCCCCACCCCTGTAGTGGACAGTCCACCCTTTTCCTGCTGAGGACCATAGACTCGGACTTGGAGGTGCTGATTGTCAGCCCGGCCGCTTCACACTCAGTAACAAACCGCCCCAGACCTGTAGGTCATTGCTCAATGGAGCCAACAGAACATCATCTGCAAACAACACAGATGAGATCCTGCAGCCACTGATCTATTGTGTGATTTAACTTTATAAAATATAGCCTTTAGTCAATGCACGTATGCTGTCAAAATAGTTTAAAAAAAATCACTTTTTGTAGTTAAACTCTTAAAGAAACGGGTCGACTGCTCCACCTGAACCAACAAGCCCTACTTTCTGTTCTCTAAGTTAGTAAAACAAGAATGCCTCGACAGCCTCTTTGTTTGCAGTGCTGGGCAATATAACTTTTAAAAATAACTAAAAATTTAGTTACTTTCATCAAAAAAGTCATTAGGGTACTTGGTTACTTGTTCAGAAAAGTAATGCACGAGACTACTTTGTAATTTTTTGTCTTGTTTTTCTTTCTGCAACATTTCTGTCTCTGTGCCAGGTGTCGTAGGGATTTTATTTATGACTAATGGAAAGATGGCGACTCCACAGTTGATATCGGTAGCAGGTCCTCCACCACATAAGCACTAATAAAGCTCATTAATTTCCCTCCGTGTGTCAGCTTCAGCTGAGTTAAAAGTTAGCCTTTGTTGCTGGGGAGTTGAAGAACATTAGAACACCTGCATCATGTTCCTCCTCAGTCAGCCGATCCACCAGCTTTGTAAAGCATACTTCGCTTGCAGGTGTGCACCAGTTCCTCGCTGTTGACGGACACTTATCACCCAGGCTCAGTCTGCATTTCACCATGAAGTTATTGGTCTGCTTTTCATTAAAGGTCCCATTCATTAAAGCGTGGTGTCTTCATGGGTTTTTGACCTTTTAAAAGCTATCTTGAATCATGTGATTACAGTAAAAATATTAAAGTCTCTCTACATTTAGAAGTAGTTACAGTTTTACATTTTGGCAAAACAGTCAGGAGATGGTATTGTTCTTCCAGGATTCATTTCTCTATGTCACTAACATAATCTGGACTTCAGTTACAGCCATCATCGTGCTATTGACTGTGATACTGATCCAGTCCCCACCTAGAGTTTCTGAGCCCAGCCCAGCTGAGATGCCCATGTGGGCCCCACGATACATTTAATCAGGGCTGTCTTATGGGTCCCATGTGGGTTTGCCTACATGGACTTTACCTGTGGTACAGGTAAGCAGGTGATCTCTTTACTCGCTTTAAACCCATCCGGGGTCAGACCTGTAGTATGGAGGGTTATGTCACAAATTTAAGAAAAAAGTGACAAATATACAAAAAAAGTCCCAAATTTACAAGAAAAAAAAAGTGAAATTACTTGAAAAGAGTTACAAACTTACAAGAAAAATTACCAAACTTACAAGAAAAAAGTCACAAATTTATGAGGAAAAAATTAGAAAAAGTTGCAAATTAACCAAAAGATTAGCAAATGTATGACTAAATAAACTGAAAATTTATGAGAAAAGAGTACCAAATTTATGATGAAAAGCTGCAAGTTTAAAAAAAAGTTGAAAATTTTTGAGAAAGTTCCAAATTTACAAGAAAAATGTTGCAAATTTATATGAAAAACTCACAAATTTACAAGAAATTGGCAAATTTACAAGGACGAAAGTAATAAGTTTATGAGAAAAAGTTGCAAGATTACGGTAAAAAATGGCAAATTTATGAAAAAGTTCCAAAATTACAAGAAAAAGTTAGCAAATATGCAAGAAAAAAGTCACTGAAACTGGAAATTTTCCAGTTTCACTTTCTAATTGGTTCAAAAAATTGTAAATAATTTGCCGTTGTTGTGTATGTATTCTGTAGGCACCCATGCACAACAACAGCAAATTATTTCCATTTTTGTGGACCAGTTAAGAAGTGAAATTATAAAATTTACCATGGAAACCCAGGTTGGGAACCACTGTAGCGCTAGTCTAGCAGTCGGATCATGGTTGAGTCTTATCGTTATATTCGCTTTCTATCTACCTTCACTGAACATCTTTGTTCATCTACCAGCACTTGACCAAATATATCATTCTTGGACGTTATTTACACTTATTTTTCTACAGTTTATTATATTCTGACTTGGACTAAAGGCAGCTAGCTGCTATTAGAAGTTGACTATTCATTCACAGTTGTTTCTATGTTTATTGTATCCTATTGACCACTGAAACAACACACCCATATTATCCAGTGATGCTTTATTTCATTCATTCTTTCAGACAGTTTTACATTAGTTAACTCAGCTTTGTGTTGACTGCCAGAGCTAGGAGTTAGCCAGCTAACATTAGCAATGTGGCATCAACAGCTGACCTGAGCGGGGAGAAGACGGGTGTGGTGAACTGGGGCTATAAAAGCCTGTTTTAAGGAGCGCTCCTTTCCTCTATGTAAAATGGTGGTGCAATAATTAAACCCTGAGGCACTTTGACCAAATCATGTCTCAGATGTCTCATTAAGACATGTGGGAACATGAGGAAACAATGCATCTTATGTCTCCTTTATTCAACAGTTCATTCTGACTGAGCAATCTGATTAGAAAATAGTTTCCAGGAGTTATTATGTTCCCTGATAATTGCACTTGGACGTTTCACCAAATATGTATCACTCCACTTCAGCTGCGTTTTAATAATCTTTAAATTATAATTAATATCAGTGGCTTCTAATAATACGTGAGGACTGTAATACTGTGCTGGATGCCTTAACTTAACACAGTGAGGCGCTGTTTGAAATGGACGGGCTGTGTGAAATGACAATAGACCTATTCTGTTCTATATTTTGCTCATTGAGGTGTTTAGCAACAGCTAACTGGGTACAACTTTTCTCAGCTGAGCAAAATTACTAGTTAAACAAACAAAAATCATAATATTATGTCCTGTGTTGTTATGGAACTGTTGTATAAAAGTAGTATTACACTGGAGGTCATGCGGTATCATGAATATTTTAACTGCAGTACGCCCGCTTCATGTTGGGCCCTCAAATAGTCGCCACAGTTAAAGTATTCATTGATGCCACACTCCCTCTTGTGTAAAATTGTTTAATTAACTTTAGGGTAATAGTGATGGGCTAACTGACAGAGATAAAGCTCTGCCATGTTTCTGCATGTCATTATTTTCACGGCCACCAGAGGTCACTTCATATCCACTTAATGTCAAAGTGGATATATAGGCATTGACACCTCAATATAGGGCATATTCTGTTGAAGGACAGTCTCCTTTTCTCTTGTTCATTCATAATATTTTATCAGACATTCCTTTCTGCTTTTTGTCATGATTTTAAAATCTTAATGAATCTGCCCGCCTTTTACCAAAGCAGATTCCATCACGTTGACCGTGAGACTGAACAGCGTGAACAACATTTCCCCAGCATGGCGCTGATTTATCGAGTGGCTAAGCAAAAGAGACAGGCGCGTCGAACTCCAGCGTGACCTCGGCTAGACCTGTGATGGCACGATGATGCCTCACCCAGGCTGGTTTTTTTCCTTCTCTCCCTCCAAGTCTGGTTTTCAAGCTTTTACATCATCCCTCACAATAGTTACATAATGCCATTTTTTTTGAATAGGTACAACCAGCAGAATCAAATTGGCTCCCCCAGATGTCTTCACACTCTTCCTTTCATTGCTCCTCGCTCTGATTCATTAATTAGCGCGTAACGTAAGTCAGCGGGGATTGGATGTCGAATGGAGCCTTTGATTTGAACGCCGCTGTTTTGTATGTAAAAATGTTGATGGTCCATATAAATAAATGTAAGCACGCACGTCCAAATGCCTCCTCTTGGTTTGTTTTCACCATGTTTTCATTGTACTGTAACTGGAGGTCTGAAACTGAAATGTTATGCACCTCAGGATTTTTTTTAAGAAATGGTTGCCTTGGCAACATAACACAGAACCTTTGGTTGGGATAGAAAACAGAGAAAAAGGAGAAAAGCCTTTAAATCCACATATCCAGAATGCTTTTTTTTTTTTCCAGTGCTTTGAAAGCTTGCAAAAAAAAAAAAAAAAAAAAAGAATCACCTAATGGCTTTAATTAATTAAGACAGCCATTAAGGGTGAAAAAGCAGGTGTCGGAGTAAGGCGCCTGTGGTTGGTTTTTAATTTGACATCCCCGCGCCTCTCAGATCCCTCTGAGGTATTTGCATAAAGACTGTGGATCAGATGATTTTTTTCTTTCTTTTTTTTGTTGTAACGGTGAGACTGAATGAGCCTCTACACACGCTGCCACCCACAGTTCTCCACTCTCTGCATGTTAAGAGTTAAAAAAAGGGGGGAGCAGCTAGGTTGTATTATTTTAGAGAGCCGAACTTTGGTGCGTATTCAAGCTGGAGAGAACAGTGTGCAGTCTCAGCTTTTATTTATTTATTTTTTTTACAAAAGAGAGAAAATGCAACATGTGGAATAAAAATTCAGAAAATACAATCAATGTCCTGCTGTGAAGCTTACAACTGCAATCTAGATCTCTGCGGAAGATATTGCAAGTGACAAAAGGTTTATATGGTTGTAAAAAAGTTGCATAATTGAGTTGGGTTGTATTAAACTATTCTGAGAATCTAAATTCAGTCTACTAACAATCAGTTGCTTAGTGCTGAGGCCTGGACAGTTTTTCTGCATCTTTAATGTCTTGCCCTCAGTGATTAAGCCCCTGTTTTAATGAGGCTATAGGCAGTAAGTGCTTTGTTATTTTTTTAGCAAAGGGGATGGGGGGTATTCACCAATTTAGCATGAGGTACAAATGTGTAAATGTAAATTAGGTATAAATTTGCAAGAATAAAGAAGCAAAAGGTGTGATAAAAGATGCCAATTTCAATTTTTTTTTTTTTAAAAAAAGTGGCAATTTAGTTACACAGAGTAAAAAATTTAACCAGCATCCAGATGAGCGGTGCAAATTTATGAGAAAAGCATTGCATATATGCAGGAAAAAGTCAGAAATTTATGAGAAAAGAGTTGAAAATTCAAAGTTTGCAGGAGAAAAGGTTTCAAATTTAGAAGAAAAAATGTCAGATTTTTGAGGAAAAAGTTGTAAATTTACAGGAAAAAAAATTGTCAACTTACAAGAAAGAAATGCAAATTTGAGGGAAAAAAATGCCAATTCTTGAGGAAAAAGGTCACAGATTTATGAGAATAAAAGTTTCACATTTATAAGGAAAAAAAAGTTGAAAATTTATGAGAAAAAAGTCACAAATTTTTATGAAAAAATTGCAAATCTTTGAGAAAAAGTTGCAGATTTATGAGGGGGGAAAAGCTGCAAATCTACAAGAAAAAGTTAAAAAAAAAAATTTTTTAATTTCTGCTTAGAATTGGTGGTTCAGAGTTATTTTACTCAGTTATGTAACATGATATTAGAAAGGTTTATGATGATATGGGTGGGGGGCAATCTTCTATTTTTTCCAGGTTGGGAGGGGCAATGTTCTCCCCTTCCCCCCTCAGTTAATCACCCAGCTGTAATCTCCACCCATTTCAGCGATGATGCAAGCGGATGTTTCCCCATGAACTTCCAAAGCTGTGCTGTTCCCCAAGTTAGATTAGCAGAGCTACCACGGTTTTTATGGCTACTCTCTGTGTATTTCAGTCACCCAACCAGCATCCACATTGTCAGCTGGTTCATTAATCACAGTCAATTATACATGCCACTCCAACCTGCTATTAGTGCTTATTTTGAAATATTGTGGCCAGGATGGCTCTGGAAATTATACTGATGATGGAGTTAGCATAGCTTAGTGTCCACAATTTTTTATTGATGTTCTCTGTATATCCCACTTACCCATACTTGACATCCATGTTTCAGCTATTCATTATCCCACTGTCAGTTATATAACTTTCAGGTTTTATTCTGTTTTGTTTTGTTTTTTTTCATTTTTAATTGTATTTTGGTTGGGGTGACCCTAGTTGATTTCAGCTAGCTTAGCTACTGTTTTTAGCTCTATTTAACTTAACTCAGCCACCCTATGCATACGTAGCTGTTATCCCAGCCAAATTATCCACCAATCCTCGACAATATATCTCTTTTCCGGACATTATTTTAGCTTATTATATTAAAGTCTTTAACCCTCTTCCAATCAGCCAGTTTTACTTTAATTAGCTCACATGTGAGCGAATGTGTCAGCCAGAGCTAACAATCTAAGTTTAACTTCAACTACAAATGGAGACAGAGAACCGCAGATGGTGTTTTCTCTCCCTTTTGCAAAATTTCTTTCTCTCTCCTTCCCCACCTTCTCACCCCCACCACTTCTGACCGCTTCACATCCCTTCATTTCCCTCTCCCATTCCTCTTGGTCCAGCATAAGTAAGACAATTTAACTCCTTAAAATTCCAGTGTTCCGTCAGTGGGATGTTTAAAATTTTCTACTGTTGCTCAGTGAAGAAAGAATTTGATTTTCTTTGCGTATGCTACATTTAGGGAAAATGGCTGGAATGCTAAGGGGTTAAATAAAGTACTAAAGTTATTATAAAATAAGAGAAGTCTATAAATACTATTTATATACAACATTTATCAAATAAGAACAGAGCTCCTTTTGGCAAAGTAAATTTGTTCATCACGATTTTTTTTTTTTTTTTCCACAATATCTTTATTGAACCTTATTTTTTTTTTTAACAAACATGATACAAACAATCAAACACTAACACTAAAGTACTACAAAAAAAAAAAAATGCACTAAAAACACCAACAACCACCAACAAAATCAAGTCTTCAACAATGCTCCTCTGTTTAGTCTAGACAATCCAATACATAAGTATACATATTATGTTCACCAGTTTGGAATTTACAAGGTCCACACACATCATTCACCTTCTTCTTCAAGAGTTATGTTTAAATTTTTTACATAATCAATAAAAGGTCTCCATATATTCTCAAACACAATTTCCTTTGATTTTAGTATATATGTTATTCTTTCTAATGGAAGGTTTGTTAACATCTGTCTTAACCACTGAGTCACATCTGGTCTATGAGTCTTTTTCCATAATAGTGCAATACATTTTTTGGCATTAAGCAAACTGAGGTCTATGAATGTTCTTTCACTTTTATTAAAATTATGCTTTTCTGGGTACAGACCCAACAAAAACAGTTTAGGATTCAATATGATTTGTTTTGAGATTATTTTTTCAATTGTTACCCTCACCTCTTCCCAAAACATTCTTATTAATCTACATTCCCATAAACAATGAAATAGGGTTCCTTTACTTTCCATGCATTTTGTGCATGTATCTGGTATATTTTTGTTATATCTATTTAACTCCTCCGGTGTAACATACATCCGCATTAACCATTTGAAATGTATCAATTTAAGGCGTGCATTTATTGATTTGGTTTGAGCTTCTGTACAAGCCAATTCCCATTGTTCCTCTGAAATTTCAATTTGCAGATCTTCTTTCCAGTAGTTTAATCTTTTCAGTGAATTTTCACTTGAAGATAGTGTCAATGAGTTATAAAACTCTGAAATAATACCCTTTCTTTTACTATCTTTCATCATCATTTTTTCCAAGGATGAATAAATAGGTCGAGTGAGAGCTTTATTTTGATTTGATCGAATAAAGTTTCTAAGTTGAAGATATTTAAAAAAATGTGTTCTATTGAGATTAAATTTGATCCTCAGCTCTTCAAAAGACATTATGTTGTCTGCACATGGCAAATATAAATCCTGAATCTTTTGTATCCCTTTTAAATTCCATACTTTAAATACAGCGTCCGCTCTCCCTGGTTTAAAATATTGATTACCCCATATTGGACTAAATTGTGACAATAACTGTGGTTCTTTTAAATAGTTTTTAGCTTCACACCATATTTTGATCATATGCTTTACAAATGGATTTTTAACTTGTTTTTGTAATTTTTTTGCCGAATCTGAGTATATGAATATGGGAAGAGGTAAAGGTAAATTGTATGATTCCATTTCAGTCCAGTGAGGGAGATCATTTGATGAAAAATAATATGTCATAGACCTCAGTTGTGCCGACCAATAATACAACATAAAATTTGGACATTTCAGACCTCCACGATCAAATGGTAAATATAATAAAGACAAACGTAATCTAGCCCTCCTGTTGTTCCATATAAATTCCACTAACTTTTTTTTTATTCTTGAGAATAGATCTAAAGGTGGTGATAAGGGAATGTATTGAAATAAATAAAGTATTTTAGGTAAAATATTACTTTTAAGTATATTGATTCTCCCGATCATCGACATTGGTAGTGACATCCATCTCTGAGTTAACTCATTGATATCTGACATTAAGGCTTCATAGTTGACACTGGCGACTGATTCTAGCTTAGGCATAATTTGGATTCCTAAATATTTAAACTGATTTACAACATTGAATTGATTTACCTCAGGGGCTGGGTAATTTCTCTGGGTCTCATTTAGCATTAATATTGAAGATTTAGTTTTATTTATTTTA
Source organism: Pholidichthys leucotaenia (assembly GCA_020510985.1). NCBI lineage: Eukaryota > Metazoa > Chordata > Actinopteri > Cichliformes > Pholidichthyidae > Pholidichthys > Pholidichthys leucotaenia. The sequence goes on along the minus strand of CM035849.1, from coordinate 49,303,849 downwards.
TATCCTGATATTTCCCCAAAATTCTTTATTAAATTCAACAAGGTTGGAATTGATTTTTTTAGATTCGACATAAACAAAATTATGTCATCGGCGTACAGGGAGATTTTATGTTCTGTTGGTCCAACTTTAATTCCATATATTTGTGAATGTAAACGTATCGCTATCGCTAAAGGTTCAATTGCCATAGTAAACAGTAAAGGTGAAAGTGGACAGCCTTGTCAACATCCTCTATTGCAGGGGTGTCCAACCATGTGCCATGGAGAGCCAAGACCCTGCAGGTTTTCTCTTCTACCCAGTCTCTTCAGCAGGTGTTTTCACTTATCAGCAATCAGTGGGAAGAAGTTCACTGAAATCTGCTGTTGAAGACACTGGTTGGAGGTAAAACCTGCAGGGTCTTGGCTCTCCATGGCACATGGTTGGACACCCCTGCTCTATTGATTTTTATTGGTTTTGAAATATTGTTATTTGTTAGGATTTCTGCTGTAGCATTATTGTATATTATTTGAACCCATTTTATGAAATTATTTCCAAGTCCAAACCTTTGTAGGACTTCAAAAAGAAAGGGCCATTCAACTCTATCAAAGGCCTTTTCGGCGTCCAATGATAGGAGAGCTGTATCCGGTGCTTCTTTATTAAAATAAATAATATTAAATAGTCTTCTTACATTATGGAAGCCTTGTCTACCCTTTATAAAGCCATTCTGATCTCGATTAATAATATTTGGTAAAATTTCTTGTATTCGTCTTGCTAAAATTTTACAGATTATCTTAAGGTCGGCGTTTAATAGGCTTATTGGTCTCATATTTTCACATTTATTAGAGGGCTTACCTGGTTTTGGCAGCAGTATAATTAAGGCATTATTTATGTATGATGGTAAATTATTATTTTGAAATGCTTCTAAAACCATTTCCAAAAAAGGTTTTATTAATTTATTCTTAAATTTTTTATAAAGGTCAACTGGAAGACCATCTGGTCCTGCACTTTTTCCTGATTTCATATTATCAATGGCTAGCCCAACTTCTTCTTGACTAATTTTAGACTCCAATATCTCCCTGTTTTCATTTGGAATACACGGTATAGATAGTTCGTTCAAAAACCCATTTAGTTTTGTTAAATCAGGTTCATTTTTGGTATCATATAATTTTTCATAGTAATCTCTAAAGGCTCTATTAATTTCTAAAGGATCTATAACTACCTGTCCTTTACTTATAATACTGGTAATTGGTGTTTTAATTTCCAATTGTTTAATCTGCCATGCTAATAATTTTCCTGATTTTTCACCTTGTTCATAAAAAGATTGTTTCAATCTTAGAAGACTCGAGGCAGCTCTATTCGCTGATTTTTTGTCGTATTCAGCTCTCAAAATCAGTAATTCATTCTCCAACCTTGGGTCACTTCCTGCATACACTTTTTCCTGAAGATTTTTTATTTTATGTTCCAATTTAGCTCTCTCCTCTCGAGTCTTCTTAGATTTTGATCCTGTATAACTAATAATATGTCCCCTAATAAAAGCTTTGAAAGCCTCCCACTTTACACATGCTGATGTTTGTGTAGTATTGATGTCAAAGAACTCGTCTATCTGTTTTTCTATATACTTGACAAATTCCTCATCCTGAAGCCATTTATGCTGAAATTGCCATCTACCTGATTCCTTTGTCAATTTTTTATCTACATATATTAGACAACAGGGTGCATGATCAGAGATCACGATGTTATCATAAAAGCAGTTTTGAATCTTGGACCTTAATTCTGTGGAAATCAAAAAATAATCAATACGTGAGAATGTCTTGTAGGTACTGGAATAACAAGAATAGGCTTTAACTTGTGGTTTCATTTCTCTCCATATATCTAACAATCTCAATTCTTTCATAAAATGATTAATAGTCATCCTACATCCAATGTGCGTACAATCCAGTCCTGTTGATCTATCCACACCTGGATTCAATGTACAATTAAAATCCCCTGCTATTATATGTTGCCCTGTAAGTGATGATAAGATGAGAAATAAATTAGCAAAGAACTTCTGATCATCTATATTGGGACCATATAAGTTCACAAGATTTATATTTTCTAATAGCAAAGAACCTTGAATGATTACATATCTTCCAAATTTGTCTCCAATTACATTTTTCACTTGAAAAGGAACTGATTTATGTATGAGAGTCATAACTCCCCTGGCTCGGGATGAAAATGAAGAGGTGAATACACTTCCCTGCCATCTACTCCTAATTCTTTTAACATCCTCCTCTATCAGATGAGTTTCTTGTAAAAACACAATTCTTGAACCCATGTCCTTTATTTTATTCATAACTTGTTTAAGTTTTTTTAAATTTTGTAGACCTCTGCAATTCCATGAAGTTAAATTAAGGTTAACACTTTGGTCCATGATCAATAGAGAGTTTGGGATTACCTTGCAGTGTAAACATGCTCATACAGAGAAGCAAAAACATGAGTGGTTGAACATTCATCCTACAAACTACACACAAACAAATTTCCCCTTCCCACACTTGTGGCAAACCCCCCAAAATCAAAAGAAAAATTCTGTCTCCCGATATAGCCATCGACCGTTCCACACCCACGGGGAACAGCCTAAGCCACTCCTTCTTCATCCTCCCAATCACCCTAACTCTACTGCTTTTAATGACGTAACATTAACTCTCCTCTGTAGTTTTCCAACTTAACTCCAAAATTTTTAACAACTTTGTACATCATAGTTTTTTTTTTGTTGTTTGTTTTGTTTTTGTTTTGTTTTTTTAATATATAATACAATCTATATTTTGTAAACTTACTATTTACTTCAAGTCAGTCAGATGCCTGTGCAAATGCTTAATTATTCTACCTTATATTTTGTTCATGCTTAGCTCCCACCAGTCTCTTCTTCTTTTTTGATCTTCTTGATGAACTCCTGCGCCTCCTCTGGGGTCTTGAAGATGTGGGTTCTGCCCTCATACGTGGTCAGCAGTCTCGCAGGATAGATTACACCATGACGAATCCCAAGGTTGCGCAGCTCCTTACGTACGGGATCAAACTGCTTCCTCAATTGCTGGATTCCTGTGGCCAAATCTGGGTAGAACCACACCTGCTGGTCCTGGTGTTTAATCTCTCCTTTAGCACGTGCAGCGTTGAAGATCTTCATCCTGTCTCTGTTGCTAAGAAACTTCATAATTAAGGTCCTCGGCGGTCCCTTATCTCTCCGTGGGCCAATACGATGTGCTTTTTCCAGAACCACTGCTGATTGCAACTCCTCGCTGCCCAGCACCTCCGGAATCCACTTTTCCAGAAAGGAACATACGTCCCGACCTTCTGATTCCTCTGGAAGACCCACCAGCCTCAAATTATTCTGTCTCGACCGAGATTCCAAATCCAAAATATTATCTTCCAGAGATTTATTTTTTTTTTCCAAAGTGCGCACCTTTAATTGAAGACGGGTGACGTCATCTTCAGCACTAGCGAGACGGAGCTCCATCTGCGCCGTTCGTTCTACACAGTCACCCAATTCCTTTCTTATTCCTTCCAGCGCTGTCATAATCCCATCAAATCTAGAGGAAAAGTCCGCTCTCATTGAACTCATGGCAGCCATCAGCGCATCTGCGCCATTCCCCGCAGAAATCGCACCGCCGCCAGCCTCCTCCGCCATATATGGAGCCTTGTTTGCTGCGTCACAGACCTGAAAGTCCGTTAATTTGGACTGTTTCGGCGGCTCGCTTTTTCCTTTTCCTGGTTTTCCAGCCTTAGGCTTCGCCGACATATCCTCGCCCAAATGCTGGGATACATTCTGTCCCAAATGAGAGAGTTATTTGCCGATTTTTTTCTCCAGGAGCAGAGCAGAGCGAGACACGTCCGTCCTACGTGGCAGCCATAACCGGAAGTCGATTTTTTTTAATTTAACCTTTATTTATACAGGGTAGTTCCATTGAGAGGCAACCTCTCTTTTTCAAGGACGCCCTGTTCACATTCACACAGTTACACATTCACACCTGGAAGCTGCCCAGTACAACCACAGACTGACCTGTGGCCACTGTGCAGCTCCACTGGAGTAGCTGGGCCTTGCTCAGGGCCACCACAGTGGGGTTAAGGAGGGTGGGGCAAACACTGCTATGTTATCTGTCCCACCCAGATCTAATCCTGCTGGTCCAGGGCTCAAACCCACAACCCTCCACTCATCAGTCTACATCCCTAACCATTAGGCCACCACTGCCCATAAGGCAAGCAGATGTTTGTTCTGGCAAAAAAAAACAAAAAAACCTTTAACCACAGATCTCAGAAGTGACAAAACGGGAAGGTTGGGCGTCAACTGTTGCTCATTAGATTTTAAAGAAACATGCACTAAAATAGATTGCTGTGAAGGGGGGGGGGGGGTTAATCAGGTTGTAAAATGTGCTGCAATATTTAAACCCTGATGTATTTTGGCATTTTCATTAAGCTGTGTCAACATGTGGGGGGGGGGGCGTTATATGTCCATTTTAAGGGCAGAAGTATGAATTCTCTGAGCACTTTGGAGTTGCTAATAAGATTAGCTGCATGATTACCACGGGATGCATAGTTCCATAACGGAGCAGAACTTTTAACACTGGCTACTTGTGCTCTCTCTAAGGCATTATGTTGCAGACCGGGGCACCTTTAAATTGCACTGGTGATTTATATAGCTTTTATCGTAAGTCAGCAGTAATTTGCCCTCTGTGACCAATTCCACAAATTACAGGGGAGGGATTAGCGTTCCCCTCCTCACAGTTCTCTGTTTTTGTGTGTAAATAAGAATAAAAGCAGGCTGTTTGTACTTGCGGGGGGGGGGGGGGGGAGCTGGAGACATCATGTTTAGGAGGTCAAAGCGAATTTAAATCCCAACACCACTTCAGAGGCTCTTTGGAGATAGAAAGTAAATGCTTACACGAAGCCCGGGATTCCTGCTCAGCAATTTCTAAATGAAATCTAATGTGAACCGCTGCAAGGGATGTGTTTTTTTTTTTAAAAACTCATGAATAAAATGCTTACAAAGACAGTTTATTGTGTGAATAGTAATCACTGCGGATTCTTGTTTTGTGCAGTAAACATCATGGTTTAATTTAAGAAAACAGATTTATCTGACACCTCTGTGATCTCTTTGGCTTCATTTCTCATGCAATATACGTATTTCATCTTTTAACTTGTCATATAAATGCACCCTGGGTTTTGTTTTCCTCTTAAATCTTTGGCATTATTAACTGATGTTTTTCTATGAATATGAGGATTGCATTATTCATTCTGGAATCTGCAAAATATTCACCCCTCATTAGTGCTTTGGATTCCCATCTGTGATATGAAAACATCGCATCACACTTGATGCCAAAGAGAGTGCATGTCTCAGTCGTGGTTCAGTAATAACAATAATAACCATTCAACAGAGTCTCTGCCGTTAACACCCCTGACGTTGAATCAACTGTCAACCTTATAATTATATCTATAGACTGTGGGAGGAAATCTGAGGACCAACAGCAATGCTGCATTCAGAATTTGTGTTGTTGCTGCACCTAAAGGAAGACAAACCTTTGTATGGATACTGAAAGGAAATTAATTAGTCCCTATTATGCTCTTTGTCCACATGTTGACACATCTTCCAGAAGTGTTAGTGAAATATCTGTGACATGTGTTGGTCAAAACACCTCAGGGTTTAATTATTGCAGTACCATTTTACCAATAATGGAAGGAGCTCTCCTCAAACTGGGCTGTTCTGTAGTGTTTTGCTTTAAATGCAAATGAGCACCAGTTCATCCCACCCTCCCTCTTTCTTCATTTCCCTGGGATCTGTTTTGATGATGAGGCCATGTTTCATGTTAACGCTACTCTACAGCTTTGGCTTTTGGACTAAAAAACATACAAGCAAAAACCGGCTGAATTTTAGAATTTAAAAGTCCAAATAAAGCATTGCCAGAGACAGGGGTATGTGGTGTGAGTGGCTGATAGCATATGACCGGTGCTATCACGATCTGAGCGCAGGGGGATTCCACCAGGCTCAGTCTTTTTGCCTTTTTTCATATTTGTACTGTATTGTCATTTTGAGTTGCCTTCCTGTCATTTTATCCTTGGTTACTTTGTCACATATCCTGTATTGTATCTCAGTATGATTTATTTTCCCATTTATTTTCATTATAGTTTGTTTATTACATTTTTGGGGTTACTTGTCTTTATTTTCTGCCATCTCATTATATTTGTATTCTGTTGTGTCCTCTCTCTCAGGACACAATTATTGTATAATTCTGCTGCACAAATACAAACAAGGGCCTTGGTGGAGGTATACACTCTCATAGCTGGGATAGGCTCCAGCCCCCCCGCGACCCGAAAGGAATAAGCGGCAGAAGATGGATGGATGGATGGATGGGTTAGATTTATATGGCACTTTACATGTCAAGTGAAATCTCAAAATGCTTACAGTGAGTCCATTATTTATTCACTCCAGACAGACATCAGATCATTACCAAACTCTAACGGGTTAATCCTTAGACCAAGGGCCACCTTTGGTGAAAATTTCATCTAAATCCATCCAGGTGTTTCTGCACAATCCTGGTAACAGTCAAGCAAACAAACAAACAAATGCTGGCAAAAACACAACATCCTTGGCAGAGGTAATAAAAACGGACATATAGCGGGTGAGCTAGCTGATTCCTCTCTGTATCCGACAGGTTGACATTGCAGCTATAATAATAATAATGCATCAGATTCATATAGTGCTTTTTCATGGACACTCAAAGACACTTTACAATGGATACATTATTCATTCACTCCAGACAGACACTGACAGTGGTAAGCTACTACTGTAGCCACAACTGCCCTGAGGGAGACTGACAGAAACGTCGCTGCCAATCCACGCCAATGGCCTCTCCAACCGCTACCAAACATTTATACACATTCTGTCATGGCGGCCGCGGGGCCATCATCAGTCCCGGCTGCGTGCACATCTGTCGCTAATTCCCAGCGGACTATAAGAGCCAGACCTGCTAGCGACTCAGCCCGGAGCCGTCTGTCATCGTCACGGAGGCACGTCCCTCATTCTCATTCTCGGATTGACTCTACGCCTGACCAAGTTCGTCACGTCTTGCCACGTAAGCATACCAAGCCCTTACCTTGCCAAGCTATTCTCCCCTGTGCACAGGTGGATCCTCCAGGCAGCGGATTATCTCTCCCCGGCGGCGGCTCAGCTCCTCCCCAGCACCGGAGTCTTCCCTCTGCTTCACGACACCGAGCAGGACGCTCCCCTCCTGGCAGTCACTCACAGAGCAAGCAGAGGCCCAGCATTGCCACCTGCATGTAAGCAGCAGTTCTTGTCACATCTCCCACTGCGGTGCAGTACTAATTACTCTGCTCTGTCTCCCTAGGGTTGCCAGGCAGCACGGAGACCTGCTCAGCTCCAGCATGAGCCCAGCACACCACACTACCACACATACACGCACTCACACACTTCACTTGGGTGAATAAAGGGTTAATTGTGACACCTCGAGTCTGTCTTCTGTCCCCTGGGTCCAGTCATTATGTCAGTACGGCTCTGTCAAAGTGACCCAGCGGACAGCGCGCTAGCATGCTGTCTTAACACCATTGACGCTCGAGTTGAGCAGTTAACTTATCAGCAAAATGTCATCCTCACCCAATTAACTCAGATTAACAGCCAGTTGGATCGCCTGGAAGGACAGCGGGCGTTTTCACCAGCCTCTGGGGTTCTACCAGGCCCCGCTAGCTCCCCGCCTAGCCAGGTTAGCCAGACTCCCCCAACCCGTCTCACACCGGTACCTACGCCCGCTCGCTTCAGTGGGAAGCTCGGGGAGGCTCGGGAGTTTCTCTTACAATATGAGACAGTTTTCCATCGGGTACCGGGGGATTTTCCCACTGACCATAGTAAGATTGGCTACATAGCTAATCTACTAGAGGGTAGGGCGTTAGCTTGGGCCTACACGGTTATGGTCAAGCCCAGCTACGCCAATTTAACGTACCAGCAGTTTCTGGCCGAATTCACCGAAGTGTTTGACCACACCGATCGGGACTCTGTGCTCACTACCCAGTTATTAAATCTTCGACAGGGCGGCAGGTCCACTGCGGACTACGCTGTTGACTTCCGGGTAGTAGCGGCAGAGGTCGGGTGGGAGGATGCTTCGCTATGTAGCATATTTATCCGTAGTCTAAGCCCTGGGCTAAGGGGTGAGTTAGCTATCCGGGATAAGCCAGATTGGTTAAATGAGCTAATTTCTCTTACCATCAGTTTAGATAATAGGCTGAAGGAGCGTGCCGCCGAGCGAAGAGCTTCCAGCCGCTCGAGCGCGCAGTATCTTCGTTCCTCTCGGCCATCCCAGTTGGCCCTGCCTTCCTTGGAGGAACTTCCGGGGCAGGAAGATATGGTCATCGGGCGCTCTGGGATTTCAGCCGCTGAAAGACAGCGCCGTAGAGAGTTGGGGTTGTGTTATTATTGTGGGAGTGCTTCACATGAGTTGGCTGAATGTCCGAATCGGGGAAAAGAGGAGGTCCGTGGGTCGTAGTAGGGGGACTCACGGACGCGTCCCAGTCCAGTCAAAACCCCTCACCAGCTGCCTTGTTCCCATTCGGCTTATATCCAAACATATTGAACACTCTACTCATGCACTGATTGATTCAGGGGCTGAGCAGAGTTTCATTTCAGGAGACCTGGCAACCCGGTTGGGCCTCACGTGTCAAACTCTTCAGCCTCCTCTCAAGCTGATCACTCTGTCAAAAGCCCCGTTAACAGCTGTCTCTTAGCAGACTGCCCCGGTGTCGGTGATCGTCTCTGGAAACCACCGGGAGGACCTTCGTTTTCTGGTGCTGCCCTCCTCCACCTCTCCAGTCATCCTGGGCTACCCCTGGCTGCGATTACATAACCCGTCATTTGATTGGCAGACTGGGAGCACCGTTTCATGGAGCCCTTTTTGTCTCAGCACATGCTTGCAGTCGGCGGCATGTGCCCCGTCGGTGTCTGTGGCCCCACGTGCGTCGCCCCACCCCCACCCCGGACCTGTCCAGAGTACTGGAGGAATATCACAATCTGGGGGCTGTCTTCAGTAAATCACGGGCGCTGTCCCTCCCCCCCACCGACCCTATGACTGGGCCATTAATCTCCGGGCTGGTGCCCCGCTTCCGTCGAGCCGTTTATACAGCCTGTCCGCTCCGGAACGGGAGGCGTTGGACACCTACATTAAGGAATCGCTCAGCTCCGGGATCATCCGCCCATCTTCCTCAGCGGTGGGGGCGGGATTTTTCTTTGTTGGCAAGAAGGATGGCTCCCTGCGCCCATGTATTGATTTTAGGGGCCTTAACGACATCACAATAAAAGACAAGTACACGCTGCCTCTTATGGACTTGGCTTTTGACTCTCTCCAGGGGGCCTCTTGGTTCACCAAATTGGATCTTCGCAACGCGTACCATCTCGTGCGGATCAAGGAGGGCGATGAGTGGAAGACGGGCTTCCGGACCCCAAGCTGCCACTTTGAGTATCTGGTGATGCCATTTGGGCTGACCAACGCTCCGGCCGTCTTCCAGCGCTTGATCAACGACATCCTCCGGTCCTTGGAGGAACACCAGGTACACGTGAGGCGGGTCCTCCAGCGGCTCCTGGAGAATCAGCTGTTTGTTAAAGCTGAGAAGTGCGAGTTTCACGCCAGGAAGACGTCCTTTTTGGGGTTCGTGATCTCGCACAACCAGGTCCTCCCCGACCCAGCCAAGGTCAAGGCGGTGGTGGATTGCCACCCCCCCCCCCCCCCCGTCCAGGAAGGAGCTGCAGCAGTTTTTGAGATTTGCTAATTTTTATCGCCGCTTCGTGCCTAGGTTTGGCATAATAGCTCGCCTGCTGACCAATCTCACGTCCCCCAAGACCCCCTTCTGCTGGATGGAGGAGGCTGCAGCGGCATTCGAGACGCTCAAGAGCGAGTTTGCTTTGGCCTGCTTCCTGACTCAGGTGGATCCGAATCTCCAGTGCCTGGTGGAGGTGGACGCTTCGTACTCCGGGGTGGGGGCAGTTCTCTCCCAGCGCTCTCCAGCCGACGGAGTGATCCAGCCCTGCGCCTTCTTCTCTCGCCGCCTACAGCCCGCAGAGAGGAACTACAGCATCGGTGACAGGGAGCTACTGGCGGTTAAGCTTGCCTTGGAGGAGTGGCGTCACTGGCTGGAGGGTGCTGCCCAGCCTTTTGTGGTATGGACCGACCACAAGGACTTGAAGTATCTGAGGACTGCGAGGCGGTTGAACTCTCGTCAGGCCCACTGGTCCCTTTTTTTTGGTCAGTTCAACTTTACCATCACCTACCACCCCGGAAGCAAGAATCAGAAGCCAGACACCCTCTCCAGGCAGTTCTCGGCGGAGGCATCCGAGGATCAAGAGAAGACCATCCTCCCTCCGTCCTGTGTTGTGGGCGCCCTCGTGTGGGACATCCGGGAAAAGGTGATGAAGGTGCAGGAGGCTGAGCCCGATCTGGGAGGCGGCCCCCTGGGGCAATTATTTGTTCCTACGCCAGTTTGGGGCGAGGTTATCCAGTGGGCCCACGCCTCAAAGTTGGCATGTCACCCTGGGGTGTCTCGCACTGTTGCTCTTCTCCAAAGGGCGTTCTGGTGGCCGGGGCTGCGGAGAGACATCAACAACTACATCCGAGCCTGCGTCCAATGCGCCACCGGGAAGTCCTCCTCCTCCCCCCCGGCCGGACTGCTCCATCCTCTGCCGGTTCCTAGTCGCCCTTGGTCGCACGTTGCTCTGGATTTTGTGACAGGTCTCCCCCCATCCCCCCATCCAACATCCAACGATCCTGACCATCATCAATCGCTTCTCCAAGGTGGCCCACTTTGTGCCCCTTCGGGGGTTGCTGACGGCGCGGGAGACGGCGGATCTTCTGGTGCAACCTGTAGTCCGCGTCCATGGAATTCCCACGGACGTTGTCTCGGATCGGGGCCCACAGTTTGTGTCTCAGGTTTGGAGGGCGTTCTGCCAGGTGTTGGGGTCGACGGCGAGCCTGTCATCGGGTTACCATCCCCAGAGTAATGGGCAGTGTGAGCAGACAAATCAAGAGCTGGAGGCTGCCCTTCGCTGCGTCATTGCGTCCAGCTCCTCTTCTTGGAGCAGCTACCTGCCATGGATCGAATACGCCCACAACTCCACGGTGTCCTCTGCAACTGGGATGTCCCCCTTCAGGGCTTCATTGGGGTACAACCTGCCGCTGTTCCCGGAGGAGGAGAAGGAGGTGGCAGTGCCTTCTGTCCTCACTCATGTCAGGCGCTGCCGCCAGCTCTGGACCACCACCCGCAGAGTCCTCCTCCGGACCACAGAACGCAATATCAGGATGGCCAACCGCCGCAGGAGACCGGCACCCGAGTACAAGGTGGGTCAGCAGGTTTGGCTGTCCACTTGCAACATCAATGTAAAGACAGAGAAACACAAGTTGACTAAGCGTTTCATTGGGCCTTATCCCATTGTCTGCATAATTAACCCTGTGGCTGTTCGCCTAGCTCTCCCCCCTTCTATGCGCATCTGTCCCACCTTTCATGCTTCTCAGGTTAAGCCCGTCGTTGCCGATCCCCTTTGCCCGCCCCCCACAGCGTCCCACCCCCCCAGGATGATTGATGGCCACCCGGCATGGGGGGTTACTGCCATCTTGGATGTCCACCGGCGGGGCCGTGGCTTGCAATATCTGGTGGATTGGGAAGGATTTGGCACGGAACATAGATCCTGGACACGCCCGGCCTTGATTCCCGATAAGCAGCTTATCCACGACTTCCACCGGGCACATCCAGGTAGGATAGGACAGGTGCCAGGAGGCACCTCTAGAGGGGGGAGTACTGTCATGGCGGCCACGGGGCCATCATCAGTCCCGGCTGCGTGCACACCTGTCGCTAATTCCCAGCAGACTATAAGAGCCAGACCTGCTAGGGACTCAGCATGGAGCCGTCTGTCATCGTCACGGAGGCACGTCCCTCATTCTCAATCTCGGATTGACTCTACGCCTGACCAAGTTTGTCACGTCTTGCCACGTAAGCATACCAAGCCCTTACCTTGCCAAGCTATTCTCCCCTGTGCACAGGTGGATCCTCCAGGCGGCGGATTATCTCTCCCCGGCGGCGGCTCAGCTCCTCCCCGGCACCGGAGTCTTCCCTCTGCTTCACGACACCGAGCAGGACGCTCCCCTCCTGGCAGTCACTCACAGAGCAAGCAGAGGCCCAGCATTGCCACCTGCAAGTAAGCAGCAGTTCTTGTCACATCTCCCGCTGCGGTACAGTACTAATTACTCTGCTCTGTCTCCCTAGGGTTGCCAGGCAGCACGGAGACCTGCTCAGCTCCAGCACGAGCCCAGCACACCACACTAGCACACATACACGCACTCGCACACTTCACTTGGGTGAATAAAGGGTTAATTGTGACAGTACAGCACAGTAGCGCACAGTGCTACAAGTGTGTCTCATTATGATGGAGGAAAATAAAAACTTTGCACCCTTCCAGCTCGTCGCATCTCGCCTGATCTTATTCCTCCCCAACAGATCTGATGTTTTACCCCAAATTTAAAACGCCTAAGCATGGTGTTGAATATGCGCCGTGCCATTACGAGCTCTACAGGTACGAGAAATCATTAATCATGACTTTCTTTCTTTCTTTGCTAGCGCCAAAGTCCCAGGACACCCCAGAGTGTCTGGTATCATTTTAAAGCTTAGAAATTGTATTTTCTAAAAATCCCTATGTTTTTGCGAAAGACATAACTCCTGACCAATCGAATGTGAGTTTTCAACCCAGCTAAAATATTGTTTGTCCATCCTTGTAACTAACTAGCTAGCTTGATAGCTAAGCTACCTGCACTGTAGCTACAGACGTGGACAAAATTGTTGGTACCCCTCTGTTAATGAAAGAAAAACCCACAATGGTCACAGAAATAACTTGAATCTGACAAAAGTGGTAATAAATAAAAATTCTATGAAAATTAACCAATGAAAATTAGACAATGCTTTTGAATTGTGGTTCAACAGAATTATTTTAAAAAACAAACTCATGAAACAGGCCTGGACAAAAATGATGGTACCCCTAGAAAAGATTGAAAATAATGTGACCATAGGGACATGTTCAACCAAGATGTGTCCTCTAATTTAACATCACAGGTGACTACAAACTTGTAATCAGTCAGTCAGCCTATTTAAAGGGTGACAAGTAGTCACTGTGCTGTTTGTTGACATGGTGTGTACCACACTAAACACGGACCAGAGGAAGCAAAGGAGAGAGTTGTCTCAGGAGATTAGAAAGAAAATTATAGACAAGCATGTTAAAGGTAAAGGCTATAAGACCATCTCCAAGCAGCTTGATGTTCCTGTGACTACAGTTTTTTTTGTTTTTTTTGTTTTTTTTTTGTTACTTATTTGTACCCGTAGGTAGATTTGGTTTGCAGTCTGGTGACAAGCCACCGGCTGCCGGTCGCTGCGTGTGCGAGCGCCCTAAACCTACATGTTTTTGGTATGTGGGAGGAAACCGGAGAAATCCCGGAGTAAACCCACGCAACACGGGGAGAACATGCAAACTTCACACAGCTCACTGTTGGTCGGGGGCTGGGATCGAACCCACGATCTCATGATCCCCGCGATCCCCCGGCCGAGGGTAAACTGTGCTGCCACAGTGCTAAACCACTGCGCCACCGTGCAGTTGCACATATTATTCAGAAATTTAAGATCCACGGGACTGTAGCCCCCCTCATGGATCGTGACCTTATCGTGGTGGGGGGGTTTGCGTGCCCCAGTGATCCCAGGAGCTATGTTGTCCGGGGCAATTTGCCTCTGATAGGGTCTCCCAAGACAAACTGGTCCTGGGTGAAGGGCCAGACTAAGAACGATCCAACAGACTCTCATGATAAATTGTATATCAAGGATTCAGTGTACCCCGCCCGGTATGGGGTTACCGGGGCCCCACCCTGGAGCCAGGCCTGGGGGAGGGGCTCGAAGGCTAGCGTCTGGTGGCCAGGTTTCCACCCATGGGACCCGGCCGGGCTCAGCCCGAAGGAGTTACATGGGTCCGCCCTCCAGTAGGTTCACCACCTGCAGGAGGGATCATGGAAGTCCGGTGCTATGTGGATTAGGTGGCAGTCAAAGGCGGAGACCTTGGCGGACTGATCCCAAGCTTTCTAAACTGGCTTTTGGTACGTGGAATGTCACCTCTCTGGTGGGGAAGGAGCCTGAGCTGGTGTACGAGATTGAGCGATACCGGCTAGATATAGTCGGCCTCACCTCAACACACAGCTCCGGTTCCGGAACCAGTCTCCTGGAGAGGGGCTGGAGCTTGGCCTTTTCTGGAGTTGCCCCGGGCGAGAGGCGACGAGCAGGGGTAGGTATTCTTGTATCGCCCCACCTTGCTGCCTCTATATTGGAGTTTTCCCCGGTGGACGAAAGGGTTGCTTCCCTGCGCCTTCGGGTTGGGAAACGGGTCCTGACCATCATTTGTGCCTATGCACCAAATGATGTTTCAGAGTACCCACCCTTTTTGGAGTCTGTGACTGGGGTGCTGGAGGGTGCTCCTCCTGGAGACTCCATTGTCCTACTGGGGGACTTCAATGCGCACGTGGGCAACGACAGTGAAACCTGGAGGGGGGTGATTGGGAGGAACGGCCTGCCCGATCTGAACCCGAGTGGTGTTCAGTTATTGGACTTCTGTGCTAACCACAGTCTGTCCATAACGAACACCATGTTCAAGCATAAGGGTGTCCATATGTGCACCTGGCACCAGGACACCCTAGGCCGCAGGTCGATGATCGATTTTGTTATCGTATCATCAGACCTGCGACCGTATGTCTTGGACACCCGAGTAAAGAGAGGTGCAGAGCTGTCAACTGATCACCACCTGGTGGTGAGTTGGATCCGATGGCAGGGGAGGAAGCCATTCAGACCTGGTAGACCCAAACGTATAGTGAGGGTGTGCTGGGAGCGTCTGGCTGAGGCCCCTGTCCGGGAGGTCTTCAACTCCCACCTCCGGAAGAACTTCAACCACATTCCGAGGGAGTCTGGAGACATGGAGTCTGAATGGGCCATGTTCTCCACCTCTGTTGTTGAAGCGGCGGCCCAGAGCTGCGGCCGCAAGGTGGTCGGTGCATCTCGTGGTGGCAACCCCCGAACCAAGTGGTGGACACCAGTGGTGAGGGGGGCCATTAAGCTGAAGAAGGAGTCCTATCAAGCTTGGTTGGCTTGTGGGACTCCCGAAGCAGCTGAGGTGTACCGGCAGGCCAAGCGGAGTGCAGCTCGGGTGGTTGCTGAAGCAAAAACCCGGGTATGGGAGGAGTTCGGTGAGGCCATGGAACAAGACTTTCGGTCGGCTTCAAAGAGATTCTGGCAAACTGTTCGGCGGCTCAGGAGGGGAAAGCAGCTCCCCGTCCACACTGTGTATGGTGCGGATGGGACACTGTTGACTTCAACTGGGGATATCGTCGGGCGGTGGAAGGAATACTTCGAGGATCTCCTCAATCCCGCTGATACGCCTTCCACAGAGGAAGCAGGGTTTGGGGACAAGGGGGATGACTCGCCTATCACAGGGGCTGAGGTCGCCAAGGTGGTTAAAAATCTCCTTGGTGGCCGGGCCCCGGGGGTGGACGAGATTCGCCCCGAATACCTCAAGGCCCTGGATGTTGTTGGGTTGTCATGGTTGACACGCCTCTGCAACATTGCGTGGAGGTCGGGGGCAGTGCCTTTGGCATGGCAAACCGGGGTGGTGGTTCCTCTCTTCAAAAAAGGGGACCGGAGGGTGTGCTCCAACTTTAGAGGGATCACACTCCTCAGCCTCCCTGGGAAGGTCTATGCCAAGGTACTGGAGAGGAGAGTCCGGCCGTTGGTCGAACCTCGGATTCAGGAGGAGCAATGTGGTTTTCGTCCTGGCCGTGGCACATCGGACCAGCTCTTTACCCTCTCGAGAATTCTTGAGGGTTCGTGGGAGTTTGCCCAACCAGTTTACATGTGTTTTGTGGACTTGGAGAAGGCATTTGACCGCGTCCCTCGTGGATTTTTGTGGGGGGTGCTTCGGGAGTATGGGGTATCGGGCTTGTTGTTACGAGCTATTCGGTCTCTGTACGACCGTTGTGAGAGTTTAGTTCGTATTGCCAACACTCGG